>JASTWF010001079.1:79200-123434 GCA_030390025.1 Squalus acanthias | reverse complement strand
TTACATTCAGTTTGAACAGTTCCAGTTCAGCACAGTAACTTTCAGTTTGAACAGGTCCAGTTGAGCACAGTTACATTCAGTGTGGACAGATCCACTACAGCACAGTTACATTCAGTGTGGACAGCTTCAAGTTCAAAACTATTACATTCAGGTTGGATCAGGTCCAGTTCAGCACTGTTACATTCAGTGTGTAAGGTCCCATTTCCAGCACAGTTACTAGTCGTGGACAGGACCAGTTCAGCACAGTTTCATTCAGTGGGACACGTCCAGTTCAGCACAGTTACTTTCAGTGTGGAGAGTTGCAGTTCAGCACGGTTACACTCAGTGTGGACTGGTCCAGTTCAGCACTGTTACAATCAATGTTGACACGTCCAGTTCATCACAGTTACATTCAGTGTGGACAGGTGGAGTTCCAACACAGTTATATTCAGCGGACAGGTGCAGTTCAACAAGTTGCATTCAGTGAGGGCAGTGCAAGTCAACACAGTTACATACAGTGGTGGACAGGTGGAGTTCCAACACTAGTTAATTTCAGGCTGGACAGCGCAGTTCAACACATTTCATTTCATGTGGACAGCCCAGTTCAACGCAGTTACTTTTCAGTGGACAGGCACATTCGCACAGTTACATGCAGTGTTACAGGTCCAGTTCAGTACAGTTACATTCAGTGTCAGGTCCACTTCAGGACAGTACATTCAGTGAGGAAAGGTCCACTTCAGCAGAGTTACATTCAGTGTTGACAGATCCAATTCAGCACAGTTACATTCAGTTAGTAAGTCCAGTGCAACACAGTTACATTCAGGTGGACTGCTCCAGTCAGCACAATTACTTTCAGTGTGCAGAGTTCCAGTCAGCACAGTTACATCCAGTGTGCACAGGTTCAGTTCAACACAGTTACATTCAGTGTGGAGAGGTCCATTCACAGTTTACATTCATTGTGGACAGGTGAAGTTCAGCACAGTTACATTCCGTCTGGACAGGTCCAGTTAAGCACAGTTACGTTCAGTGTGCACAGATTCAGTTCAACACAGTTACATTCAGTGTGACAGGTCCAGTCAGGCACAGTTACATTCAGTTTGGACAGGTCCAGTCCAGGACATGGCCATTCAGTGTGGACAGTTCCAGTTCAGCACAGTTACAGTCAGTGCGGACAGGTCCATTTAAGCACAGTTACAATCAGTGACGACAGGTTGAGTTCAAAACAGTACATTCAGTTTGGACAGGTCCAGTTCAGCACATTTACATTCAGTGTGGACAGGTCCATTACAGAAAAGTTACATTCAGTGTGGACAGTTCCAGTTTAGCACAGTTACATAATTGTGGAGAGGCAGTTCAACACAGTTACATTCAGTGTGGACAGGTGCAGTTCAAAACAGTTACATTCAGTGTGGACAGGTCCAGTTCAGCAAAGTTACATTCAGTGTGGACAGTCAGTTCAGCACAGTTACATTCAGTGTGGACAGGTCCAGTTCAGCACAGTTACATTCAGTGTGGACAGTTCAGTTCAGCACAGTTACATTCAGTGTGGACATGTCCAGTTCAGCACAGTTACATTCAGTGTACACAGTTCAGTTCAGCACAGTTACATTCAGTGTGGACAGTCCAGTTCAGCACAGTTACATTCAGTGTGGACAGTTCAGTTCAGCACAGTTACATTCAGTGTGGACAGTAGAGTTCAGCACATTTACATTCAGTGTGGACAGTTCAGTTCAGCACAGTTACATTCAGTGTGGACATGTCCAGTTCAGCACAGTTACATTCAGTGCGGACAGGTCCAGTTCAGCACAGTTACATTCAGTGTGGACAGTTCAGTTCAGCACAGTTACATTCAGTGCGGACAGGTCCAGTTCAGCACAGTTACATTCAGTGTGGACAGTTCAGTTCAGCACAGTTACATTCAGTGTGGTCAGTTCAGTTCAGCACAGTTACATTCAGTGTGGACAGTTCAGTTCAGCACAGTTGCATTCAGTGTGGACAGGTCCAGTTCAGCACAGTTACATTCAGTGTGGACAGTTCAGTTGAGCACAGTTACATTCAGTATGACAGTTCAGTTCAGCACAGTTACCTTCAGTGGGGTCAGTTCAGTTCAGCAGAGTTACATTCAGTGTGGACATGTCCAGTTCAGCACAGTTACATTCAGTGCGGACAGGTCCAGTTCAGCACAGTTACATTCAATGTGGACAGTTCAGTTCAGCACAGTTACATTCAGTGTGGACAGTTCAGTTCAGCACAGTTACATTCAGTGTGGACATGTCCAGTTCAGCACAGTTACATTCAGTGTGGACAGTTCAGTTCAGCACAGTTACATTCAGTGTGTTCAGATCCAGTTCAGCACAGTTACATTCAGTGTGCACAGTTTCAGTTCAGCACGACTACAGTCAGTGTGCTCTTATCCAGCTCAACACAGTTACATTCAGTGTGGACATGTCCAGTTCAGCACAGTTACATTCAGTCTACACAGGTCCAGTTGAGCACAGTTACATTCAGTGTGGACTGGTCCAGTTCAGCACAGTTCCATTCAGTGTGCACAGGTCCAGTTCAACACAGTTACATTCGGTGTGGAGAGATCCAGCTCAGCACAGTTACATTCAGTGTGGAGGTTGTCCAGTTCAGCACAGTTACATTCAGTGTGGACAGGTCCAGTTCAGCACAGTTACATTCAGTGTGCACAGGTCCAGTTCAACACAGTTACACTCGGTGTGGAGAGATCCAGTTCAGCACAGTTACATTCAGTGTGGAGAGGTCCAGTTCAGCACAGTTACATTCAGTGTGGACAGGTTCAGTTTAACACAATTACATTCTGTGTGGATAGGTCCATTTCAGCAGAGTTACATTCAGTGTGGACAGGTCAAGTTCAGCACCTTACATTCAGTGTGTAGAGCTCCAGTTCAGCACAGTTACATTCAGTGTGCATAGGTTCAGTTCAAAACACTTATATTCAGTGTGGACAGTTCCAGTTCAACACAGTTACATTCAGTGTGGACAGTTTCAGTTCAAAACAGTTACATTCAGTGTAAACAGGTCCAGTTCAGCACCGTTACATTCAGTGTGGACAAGTCCAGTTGAGGACAGTTATATTTAGTGTGGACAGGTCCAGTTCAACGCAGTTACATTCAGTGTGGACAGGTCCAGTTCAGCACAGTTACATTCAGTTTCAACTGGTCCTGCACTGCACAGTTACAATCAGTTTGAACAGGTCCAGTTCAGCAGAGTTACATTGAGATTGGACTGGTCCAGATCAGCACAGTTACATTCAGTTTGGATCGGTCCAGTTCAGCACAGTTACATTCCGTAGACAGATCCAGTTCAGCACAGTTACATTCAGTTTGAACAGGTCCAGTTCAGCACAGTTACATTCAGTAGAAAGATCCAGTTCAGCACAGTTACATTCAGTTTAGACAGGTCCAGTTCAGCACAGTTACATTCAGTTTGGACAGGTCCAGTTCATCACAGTTACATTCAACGTGTGGACAGAATCAGTTCAGCTCAGTTACATTCAGTGTGGACAGGTCCAGTTCAGCACAGTTACATTCAGTGCGGACAGGTCCCGTTCAGCACAGTTACATTCAGTGTGGACAGATCCAGTTCAACAAAGTTACATTCAGAGGGCACAGGTCCAGTTCAACACAGTTACATTCAGTGTGCACAGGTCCAGTTCAACACAGTTACATTCGGTGTGGAGAGATCCAGTTCAGCTCAGTTACATTCAGTGTGGAGAGTTCAAGTTCAGCACCTTTACATTCAGTGTGTAGAGCTCCAGTTCAGCACAGTCACATTCAGTGTGCATAGGTTCAGTTCAAAACACTTATATTCAGTGTGGACAGTTCCAGTTCAACACAGTTACATTCAGTGTGGACAGTTTCAGTTCAAAACAGTTACATTCAGTGTAAACAGGTCCAGTTCAGCACCGTTACATTCAGTGTGGACAAGTCCAGTTGAGGACAGTTATATTTCGTGTGGACAGGTCCAGTTCAACGCAGTTACATTCAGTGTGGACAGGTCCAGTTCAGCACAGTTACATTCAGTTTCAACTGGTCCTGTTCTGCACAGTTACAATCAGTTTGAACAGGTCCAGTTCAGCACAGTTACATTCATTTGAACAGGTCCAGTTTAGCACAGTTACATTCAGTTTGAATAGGTCCAGTTCAGCACAATTACATTCAGTTTGAACAGGTCCAGTTCAGCACAGTTACATTCAGTTTGAACAGGTCCAGTTCAGCACAGTTACATTCAGTTTGAACAGGTCCAGTTCAGCACCGTTACATTCAGTTTGAACAGCTCCAATTCAGCACGGTTACTTTCAGTGTGGACAGATTCAGTTCAGCACTGTTACATTTAGTGTGGACAGGTGCAGTTCAGCACAGTTACATTCAGTGTGGAGAGTTTCAGTTCAACACAGTTACATTCAGTGTGGACAGGTGCAGTTCAACACATTTACGTTCAGTGTGGACAGGTCCAGTTAAGCACAGTTACATTTAGTGTGGACAGTTTCACTTCAAAGCAGTTACATTCAGTGTGAACAGATCCAATTCAGCAGAGTTACAATCAGTGAGGACAGGTTCAGTTCAAAACAGATACATTCAGTGTGGACAATGCCAGTTCAGCACACTTACATTCAGTGTGGACAGGTCCATTTCAGAAAAGTTACATTCAGTGTGGACAGGTCCAGTTTAGCACAGTTACATAAATTGTGATCAGGTCCAGTTTAGCACAGTTGCATAAATTGTGGACAGGTCAAGTTCAACACAGTTATATTCAGTGTGGACAGGTGCAGTTCAAAACAGTTATATTCAGTCTGGACAGGTGCAGTTTAACAAAGTTGCATTCAGTGTGGACATGTGCAGTTCAACACAGTTGCATTCAGTGTGGACAGGTGCAGTTCAACACAGTTACATTCAGTGTAAAAAGGTCCAGTTCAGCACCGTTACATTCAGTTTGAACAGGTTCATTTCAGCACAGTTACATTCAGTGTGGACAGGTCCAGTTCAGGACAGTTATATACAGTGTTGACAGGTCCAGTTCAGCAAAGTTACATTCAGTGTGGACAGGTCCAGTTCAGCACAGTTACATTCAGTGTGGACAATTCTGTTCAGCACAGTTACATTCAGTGTGTACATGTCCAGTTCAGCACAGTTACATTCAGTTTGAACAGATCCAGTTCAGAACAGTTACATTCAGTGTGGACAGGTCCAGTTCATCACAGTTACATTCAGTTTGAACAGGTCCAGTTCAGCAGAGTTACATTGAGTGTGGACTGGTCCAGATCAGCACTGTTACATTCAGTTTGGATCGGTCCAGTTCAGCAGAGTTACATTCAGTAGACAGATCCAGTTCAGCACAGTTACATTCAGTTTGAACAGGTCCAGTTCAGCACAGTTACATTCAGTAGAAAGTTCCAGTTCAGCACAGTTACATTCAGTGTGGACAGGTCCAGTTCAGCACAGTTACATTCAGTTTGGACAGATCCAGTTCAGCACAGTTACATTCAATGTGTGGACAGATCCAGTTCAGCTCAGTTACATTCAGTTTGAACAGGTCCAGTTCAGCACAGTTACATTCAGTGTGGACTGGTCCAGTTCAGCACAGTTACATTCAGTGCGGACAGGTCCAGTTCAGCACAGTTACATTCAGTGTGGACTGGTCCAGTTCAGCACAGTTACATTCAGTGCGGACAAGTACAGTTCAGCACAGTTAAATTCAGTGTGGACAGGTCCAGTTCAGCACAGTTATATTCAGTTTAAACAGGTCCTGTTCAGCACAGTTACATTCAGTTTGAACAGGTCCATTTCAGCACAGTTACATTCAGTTTGCACAGATCCAGTTCAGCACAGTTACATTCAGTGTGGACAGGTCCATTTCAGCACAGTTACATTCGGTTTGAACAGGTCCAGTTCAGCACAGTTACATTCAGTAGAAAGATCCAGTTCAGCACAGTTACATTCAGTTTGGACAGGTCCAGTTCATCACAGTTACATTCAATGTGTGGACAGATCCTGTTCAGCTCTGTTACATTCAGTTTGAACAGGTCCAGTTCAGCACAGTTACATTCAGTGTGGACAGGTCCAGTTCAGCACAGTTACATTCAGTATGGACAGGTCCAGTTCAGCACAGTTACATTCAGTGTGGACAGGTCCAGTTCAGCACAGTTACATTCAGTGTGGACAGGTCCAGTCAGCACAGTTACATTCAGTGCGGACAGGTCCAGTTCAGCACAGTTACATTCAGTGTGGACAGGTCCAGTTCAGCACAGTTACATTCAGTGTCGGACAGGTCCAGTTCAGCACAGTTACATTCAGTGTGGACAGTCCAGTTCAGCACAGTTACATTCAGTGTGGACAGGTCCAGTTCAGCACAGTTACATTCAGTGTGGACAGGTCAGTTCAGCACAGTTACATTCAGTGTGGACAGGTCCAGTTCAGCACAGTTACATTCAGTGTGACAGGTCCAGTTCAGCACAGTTACATTCAGTGTGGACAGGTCCAGTTCAAGCACAGTTACATTCAGTGTGACAGGTCCAGTTCAGCACAGTTACATTCAGTTTGAACAGGTCCAGTTCAGCACAGTTACATTCAGTTTAAACAGGTCCAGTTCAGCACAGTATATTTTGTTTGAACAGATCAGTTCAGCACAGTTACATTCAGTTTGAACAGATCCAGACCAGCACAGTTACATTCAGTGTGGACAAGTCCAGTTCATCACAGTTACAGTCAGTTTGAACAGGTCCAGTTCAGCAGAGTTAAATTGAGTTTGGACTGGACCAGATCATCAAAGTTACATTCAGTTTGGATCGGTCTAGTTCAGCAGAGTTACATTCAGCAGACAGATCCAGTTCAGCACAGTTACTTTCAGTTTGAAAAGGTCCAGTTCAGCACAGTTACATTCAGTAGAAAGATTCAGTTCAGCACAGTTACATTTAGTGTGCACAGGTTCAGTTCAGCACAGTTACATTCAGTGCGGACAGGTCCAGTTCAGCACAGTTACATTCAGTGTGGACAGGTCCAGTTCAGCCCAGTTACATTCAGTGTGGACACGTCCAGTTCAGCACAGTTAAATTCAGTGTGGACAGGTCCTGTTCAGCACAGTTACATTCAGTTTGAGAAGGTCCAGTTCAGCACAGTTACATTCAGTTTGAGCAGGTCCAGTTCAGCACAGTTACATTCATTTGGACAGGTCCAGTTCAGCACAGTTACATTCAGTTTGAACAGGTCCAGTTCAGCACAGTTATATTCAGTTTGAACAGATCCAGTTCAGAACAGTTACATTCAGTGTGGACAGGTCCAGTTCATCACAGTTACATTCAGTTTTGAACAGGTCCAGTTCAGCAGAGTTACATTGAGTTTGGACTGGTCCAGATCAGCACAGTTACATTCAGTTTGGATCGGTCCAGTTCAGCAGAGTTACATTCAGTAGACAGATCCAGTTCAGCACAGTTACATTCAGTTTGAACAGGTCCAGTTCAGCACAGTTACATTCAGTAGAAAGATCCAGTTCAGCACAGTTACATTCAGTTTGGACAGGTCCAGGTCAGCATCGTTACATTCAGTTTGGACAGATCCAGTTCAGCACAGTTACATTCAATGTGTGGACAGATCCAGTTCAGCTCAGTTACATTCAGTTTGAACAGGTCCAGTTCAGCACAGTTACATTCAGTGTGGACAGGTCCAGTTCAGCACAGTTACATTCAGTGCGGACAGGTCCAGTTCAGCAACAATTACATTCAGTTTGGACTGGTCCAGTTCAGCACAGTTACGTTCATTGCGGACAATCCAGTTCAGCACAGTTACATTCAGTGTGACAGGTCCAGTTCAGCACAGTTACATTCAGTGTGGACAGGTCCAAGTTCAACACAGTTACATTCAGTGTGGAACAGGTCCAGTTCAGCACAGTGACATTCAGTGTACACAGGTCCAGTTCAGCACAGTTACATTCAGTGCGGACAGGTCCAGTTCAGCCACAGTTACATTCAGTGCGGACAGAACCAGTTCAGCACAGTTACATTCAGTGTGGACAGGTCCAGTTCAGCACCGTTACATTCAGTGCGGACTGGTCCAGTTCAGCACAGTTACATTCAGTGTGGACTGGTCCAGTTCAGCACAGTTACATTCAGTGTGGACAGGTCCAGTTCAGCACAGTTACATTCAGTGTGGACAGGTCCAGTTCAGCACAGTTACATTCAGTGTGGACAGGTCCAGTTCAGCACAGTTACATTCAGTGTGGACAGGTCCAGTTCAGCACAGTTACATTCAGTGTGGACAGGTCCAGTTCAGCACAGTTACATTCAGTTTGGACAGGTCCAGTTCAGCACAGTTACATTCAGTGTGAACATGTCCAGTTCAGCACAGTTACAGTCAGATTGTAGAATTTGGACTGAGTGTATGCACTTTCTTGAACCGCTGCAGTCCGTGTGGTGAAGGCACTCCCGCAGTGCTTTTAGGTAGGTAGTCCAAGGATATTGACCCAGCGACGATGAAGGATCGGCGATAAACTTCTAAGTCAGGATGGTGTGTGACTTGGAAGAGAACTTGGAGTTGGTGGTGTTCTCATGCGTCAGCTGCCCTTGTCCTTCCAGTTGGTAGAGGTCGCGGGTTTCGGAGGTGCCACCGAAGAAGCCTTGGCCAGTTGCTGTCGTGCATCTTGTAGATGGTACACACTGCAGCCACGGTACGCCGGTGGTGGAGGGAGTGTATTTTGAATTCCATTCACATGTCTACAAGAAAGGGTTTTGTGCTGAAGGATAAAGCCCTGGATATAATCGTCACGTGTACACCAGGCAGGGTTCTGCACTAAAGGACAAGGCCCTGGATATTACAGGGCCAGTGCTATTCACATGTACACCAGGCTGGGTTCTGTGCTGAACGATAAGGCCCAGCGTATGGCTGGGCCAGTGCTAATCACATCCACACTAGGATACGGTTGTGCGCTCAAGGCTGCTGAACGGGACAATGGACAGTTTCCACCACGTGTACACCAGTCTGGGTTGTGTGTGCAAGGCTGCTGAATGGGACAAGGACCTGGGTAATGTAAGGGGAGTGCCAAGCACGTCTGCTGGATAATTATTTAATCAGCGTTCAAATAGGTTCGTATAACTAGAGACAGTGACAGATGTTATAATTCACTTCATTTATTACAACAAAGGAGTTATCTTAAAGCACCCTAACCAACCATACAGAACACAGCAGCTCAGCCCTGCTTCCAAAATTTATAGTGCGTTGATTCAATAAGCCATCGTGAAATGGCTTCGCCAAGCCTGTTCTTACCCCCGTGATTTAGAATTCCTCTTTCTTTCCTTATTTATTTCTTTCTAACCAATAATATCGTGGCATCTGTCTTATATACTTTAAGTTTATGGTTATCTTCCTGCTGGATGCAATCGTATCTCATGTTTTTCAATCACCCATTTCTTTCAAATAGATTGCCAAAGAGAGATAAGAGTGGGCATAAACGGAGTGCATTTTAAACAGAGTTTAATGAGGGGAATTCGGTCAAAGTTGAACTCTGGGAAGTAATGGGTCTCAATCTGAAATTTAGTTTGACTTTTGGAATTTAACTTCGAACTTTAAGAACTGTTAAAATAAACTGCAAGTTAGTCAAGCGTTAACAGAAACTGCCTGTCAGTGGTCGTTAACAGTTACCAGTCAATCAGCTTTAATTGATTGCCTGAATAGGGGTAATTATTGTGAGCAGGAAGCTGCGTCCGCACTTGTAACTTGGGTGTGGCTAGAAAACGTGCAGAAATGTATCATTTATCTGCTGAGGCAAAGAATGGACGGACAGAGTTGTCATAAACGGAGTGCGTCATAAACAGAGTGTAAACGCGGGAATTTGGTGAGAGTGGGAGTTCGGTGCAGAGGAGGAAGGAGGGGCTGCTTTTCCCTCCAATACTTGTACTGGTTCGTGTAACCGGTGACTATGTAATTTAATCTACCTATAACTTAAACTGGATCAAGTAATTAGTGAAAATACTAAAAACTATAAGTTAAGTTGATTAAATTCATAAATTTTAATTAATTAAATAAATAAAAGAAGATTTGATCGGCATGGCAGTGCAGGAGGTGTGCCGCAACTGCAGCATGTGGGAGTTTGTGGGAGCATCGCGATCCCGGACAACCACATCGGCAGTAAATGCCTGCATCTCGAGGACCTCCAGCTCAGAGTGGTTGTGCTGGACTATGAGGTGCAGACATTGCGGGGCATCAGGGAGGGGGAGAGTTACCTGGAGACTTTACGCCTCCTGTTAGTGCCTGGTGGAGGCGGTAATGGGATGCTAAGGGGTTAGCGACTGGGCGCGGCAAATTCAGCAATGCCCGCGAACGTCCCTGCTGGTTTAGCGCTGGCGCTAACACTTACCACCTTGCCCTCTTGCACCTCGCAGTTTGTGACGTCACAAAGTGCGCAGCGCCCCGTTCCCGCCCAGGATCTGAAATTGCCTCCTGCCCCCTCCTGTATCGCCGGGCGTCAGCAGCGGCAGGAAGAGGAGGCGTTGTTACCTCGGCTGGCCGCTTGGGGAGCGCTAATTAAAAGCAGTGGTATTCTTTGCACCAGTCTGGTGCCTCCTGAAAGTTTTTGATACTTTATTGCTGCGAGATGTCCAAGCCCTCCACTCTCTGAGAGTGAAAGGGGCTGTAATGGCAGTCGAGCAGGTCGCCTGGCAGCACAGAACTGAGCAGAAGCATGTTGTGCGACTATCATTGGCCTTCCCTTTAAGCGAGGGAAGCAGCCTCCGATGCCGGTATCTTTTCTTTCCACATTGTTCAGCGCTCTGCTGCTACTGCCCCATACTCGCACTTTAGCGCCCTAAGAGAAGTGGTTAGCTCTTGATCTAGCACCCACTTCCCTCTTGGAGCGCTAAGGCTCAATTTCCCGGGACCAGAAAATGATTATCGCCTGGCGATTCTTTTCCGAGATTTAAAAATTTACCATCCCAAACGGGGCGCTACGGATTTTTTAGCCCTTTGATCGAGGAGGCAGTCACACCCGTTAGGTTAGGAAGTGTCAGGTCAGGTCATAGAAAGGAGGGTTTTACTGCGAATCAGGCAGGTAAGGGGACCCCAGTTGCAGTGCTGAAGGAGCCTCGCCCTTTGTCCCTTTCCAACAAGTGCGAGGAACTTGTGGCCAGTGTGGATGAAGGAAAATCTGCAGAGTGAATGAGCAAACTGACCATCGCATCGTGGTACATGAGGGCGTTCAAATGGGGGGAGTGAAAAGGAATGTGGTACTGGTAAGGGTCCCTATAGTAAGATATAGATACAGTTCTCTGCAACCGCGATCGGGAGTTCCGAAAATTGTGTTGCCTTCCCAGTGCCAGGATTAAAGACACCTCCACGCGGCTGGAGAAGCACTTGAAGCGGGAGAGGGAGGATCCAGTTGTCGTGGTCCACGTAGGATCCAACGATATAGGTAGAACTAGGAATGAGCTTCTGCTGAGGAAATTTGAGGAGCTGGGATCCAAATTAAAAAGCAGAAATTAAAGGTAATAATCTATGGATTGCTGCCAGAGTCACGTGCAAATTGGCATAGGGTGAAACAGATTAGAGGTTTAAATGCGTGGCTCAAAGAGTGGTATGGGAGGAAGGGGTTTCGATTTATTGGGCACTCGCACCAGTACTGGGGAAAGAGGGGGCTGTTCCGTTGGGACAATCCCCAATTTAACCGGGCTGTGACCAATGTTCGAGGAATTGAATAACTGAGGCTGTAGATAGGGCTTTAAACTAAAAGGGGGAGGATTCAGGTGAGGGGTAACGTTCAAAATGTAAAGAGAAAATTCAAGTCCATAGAGCAGTGTAGCAATTTGGATAAAGATAAGCAGAGTGTGACAGGGAGGGACAGAGAGATTAACAGTAATAGTGCATCAGTGAATACGGTCAAATCAAGGAAAAAAGGTAAAACGGTGAATATTAAAAGCACTTTATCTGAATGCACGAAGCATTCGTAACAAGATAGAGGGATTAATGACACAAATAGTGATCAATGGGTTTGATCTAATCGCCATTACAAAGACGAGATTGCAGGTTAACCAACGTTGGGAAATAATATTCCAGGTACTTGACGTTCCATAAAGACAGACAAAATGGAAAATGACGGCGAGTAGCACTGATAATAGAGGATGACATAAGGACAGTAGTGTGGAAGGATCTTTGCTCAGAAGGCTAGGAAGTAGAATCGGTATGGGTGGAAATAAGAAATAACAAGGGGCAGAAAACACCGGCGGCTGTAGTTTGGAGGCCCCCCAAACAGCAGCTATACTGTTGGACAAAGTATTAATCAAGACATAAGAGAAGAATCTAACAAAGGTAATTTAATAATCGTGGGGGCATTAATCTTCATATACATTCGACAAATCATACTGGCAAAAGTAGTTTCAAAGAGGAGTTTATGGAATGCACTCGAGAGAGTTTCCTAGAACAAGACGTCGTGGAACCAATCAGGGAAGAGGTTATTTAAATCTTGTCTTGTGTAATGAGACGAGATCTGGTCTACATGTTGCCCCTTGGCAACATCATCCGCAAACACAGTGTCAGTTTCCACATTTACGCTGACGACACCCAGCTCTACCTCACTACCCCTTCACTCGACCACTCCGCGGTGTCTAGATTGTCAGACTGCTTTTCCGACATCCAGTGCTGGATAAGCAAAGATTTTCTCCAATTAAGTACTGTGAAGACCAAAGCCGTTGCTTTCGGTCCCCACCACATCTCCGTTCCCTAGCCACTGACTCCATCCCACTCCCTAAAAGCTGTCTGAGGTTGAACCACACTGTTCGCAACCTTGGTGTCATATTTGACACTGAAATGAGTTCTGACAACATATCCGCAGCATAACAAAGACCGCCTATTTCCACCTCCGTAACATCGCCTGTCTCTGCCCTTGCTTCAGCTCATCCGCTGCTGAAACCCTCATCCATGCCTTTGTTACCTTTAGACTTGAATATTCCAACGCACTCCTGGCTGGTCTCCCACATTCCACCCTATGTAAACTTGGGGTCATCCAAAACTCAGCTGCCCGTGTTCTAACTCGCACCAAGTCCCGTTCACCCTTCGCCTCTGTGCTCGCTGACCTTCATTGGCTCCCGGTTAAGCAGCGCCTCGATTTCAGAATTCTCATCCTTGTTTTCCAATCCCTCCATGGCCTTTCACTCCCTTAACTCTGTAATCTCCTCCAGCCCCACAAAACCGCCCTCCCCCCCCGAGATATCTGCGCTCCTCTAATTCTACCCTCTTAAGCATCCCTGATTATAATCGCTCAACCATTGGTGGCCGTGCCTTCTGTTGCCTAGGCCCTAAGCTCTGGGATTCCCTGCCTTAAACTTTCTGCCTCGCTACCTCTCTTTCCACCTTTTAAGACGCTCCTAAAAGCCTACCTCTTTGACCAAGCTGTTCGTCACCTGCCCTAATTTATACTAATGTCTTAAAATGCTCCTCTGCAGCGCTTTCGAACGTTTTACTACGTTAATGGCGCTATATAAATACAAGTTGTTATTGTTGCTTAATTAATAATCTTATAGTAAGGGATCCTCTGGGGAAGAGTGATCATAATATAATATAATTTCACATTGAGTTCAAGAATTACATATTTAAGCCCGAAAAAAGAGTCTTAAAGTTAAATAACGCCAATTACAAAGGCATGAGGGGCGAGTTAACTAAGCTAGATTGGGAAATAGATTAAAAGGTATGACGGTAGATAAGCAATGGTTAACCATTAAAGAAATATTTCATAATTCTCAACGAGTATACATTTCATTGAGATATAAAACCATCACGTGAAAAGCGATCCATCCATGACTAACTACTGAGGATAAGGATACTATTAGATTAAAAGAGGTTTATAACGTTGCCAAACAGAGTAGTAAGCCTGAGGATTGGTCAAGTTTTAAAAACCAGCAAAGGATGGCCAAAACATTGTTGAAGAGGGAGAAAATAGAAACAGATTGTAACAGTTTCTACAAGTACATAAAAAGGAAGAGAGCAGCGAAAGTAAGCGTGGGTCCCTCAGAGGCTGAGACTGTGGAACTTAACATGGGGAATCAGGAAATGGCGGAGACGTTAAAAATACTTTGTATCTGTCTTTACCGTAACAGACACAAAAAACAATCCAGAGATAGTGGGGAGCCAATCATCTCATGCGTGTGGAACTTAAAATAATTAATATTAGTAAAGAAAAAGTACTGGATAAATTAATGGCACTAAAATCCGACAAATCCCCTGCACCTGATGGCCCACATCATAGGGTTTTAAAAGAAGTGGCTGCAGAGATAGGGGCGACCTGAAACGTTAACTCTGTTTCTCTCTCCACAGATGCTGGCTGACCTGCTGAGTATTTCCGGCATTTTCTGTTTTTCTTAAATGTTGGTGTTAAGAGGGATTTGGCAGTCCTTGTACACGAAACAGAGGAAGTTAACATGCAGGTCCTGCATGCAATTAGGAAGGCAAATGGTATGTTGGCATTTATTGCAAGGGGGTTTGGAGTACAACAGTAAGGAAGTCTGCAATTGTACAGCGCTTTGGTGAGACCACACCTGGAGTACTGTGTACTGTATTGATCTCCGTATGTAAAGAAGGATATACTTGCTTTATAGGGGGTGCAACGAATCTTCACTAGATTGATGAGAGGATTGTCCTATGAGGAGAGATTGAGCCTATACTCTCTGGAATTTAGAAGAATGAGAGGTGATATCATTGAAACATGCAAGATTCTGAGGGGCTTGACAGAGTAGATGCTGAGACGTTGTTTCTACTGGCTGGAGTGTCTAGAACTAGGGGGCATACCCTCAGGATAAGGGGTCGGCCATTTAAGACTGAGAGGAGGAGACATTTCTGCACTCAGAGGGTTGGCAAACTTTTGAATTCTCTAGCCCAGAGGGCTGTGGATGCTGAGTCGTTGAGTATAAATAAGGCTGAGATCGATAGATGTTTGGACTCAAATGGAATCAAACGATATGGGGATCGGGTGGGAAAGTGGTTTGTGGTTGAAGATCAGCCATGATCTTATTGAATGGCGGAGCAGGCTCGAGGGGCCGTATGTCCTACTCCTGCTCCTAATTGGAATGTTCTCATGTTATCAAACACTCCCAGGGAAAGAACAACACACGTTAGATGCCGTGTAAAGCTCAATCTACTTGGTCTGATACTGTCTTTCGGGGTCAGGTTCTGTGTGACTGCTGCGTATATTTCTCTTGTACTTGCTGATTGCTATGAAACACTTACATGTGATTACATACAATTTTGCTATTATGAGATCATGTTGTTTTCAGTGTGGGGCACAAACCTTAGCAAGGAGATACTCACCTTGGAGAAAGTCCAGTGAGAAATCACCAGCGTGATAAGACGGATAAATGGACTGAGTACAGAGACCGAATTAATTTGTACTAAAATGTGTGGAAATGAGATTGTGTGACGATTTGATAGAAATGGTAGATTATTAAGGAAGTCACAGCTAACATAACACAACACTTATCTCTAGTAGGGGAATCTAGAACTACGGGGCATCATGTTGGGATTCCAGGTACACCCAGTTGATAGCGTTTTCCCAGAACGGATGCGAGGTTGTACAACACACGTTATCAGACAGCCAAAATCAACGGAGGCCTGGAAAATGGGAAAGAGTACTTGCTTGTGAAGTATTGGTTGTAAGGAATAACCGTCAACCTCTTGCCGTGTTAGATAGGGGAGTTAAGACCAGGTGTGATCTCCGGTTGAAGCAGGGTTAGAGGGCGGGGTTAATCGTACCAGGGTGGACAGATGTTGTCCAGGTCCCATTTTAAAGAGAGATATTCTGCCGTTTTTATACATAGCACTGTGATTTTATATTATTACAACATGATCTCCAGCGGTTTTGCACATAGGGAGTGGAGGCCAAGTAGCAACATTTTCTACAGTTTGGGAATCAGAGACATTAAGTTGGTTGGAGCAGCGGAATGTCTCTAAATTATGAGCGGCAGTGTCGGGAAACGCAAAACTGGGGCGCTACAGCACCACCCCCGTCGCAAGGGCGGAACTGCATCGCGACCTAATCAAAAATTCATAAGAAGGGGTATGGTGGCGGCGGATGGGGGGGGGGGGGGGGGGGGGGGGGGGTCGATTTTTCCAAGGTGGCCAGACTGGGGTCTTAAGCTGGAACACCGGTTTAGCCCGCGTTTAACGCAAGACGCCATCTTGGTCAAGGAGTTGAAGCTTGCGCTATGAACGGCCGCCGAAGTGCCATTAAGCAGCTAATTGTCACTTAACTTGCCTGCCGGCGCTCATTAACAAGGCTGCACGGCTTTCTGGTGGCCGGCACTGGACCTGACGATCTCTCCCAACAGCGACCAACTGATTGAGAGTAAACGATAGTAGTTGCTGAAGATTTGGAGCGCTGTTTAAAGGGACATCGCCGTTTACTGTCCACTTGCTGCTGGAGCTTTGAAGAGGATTTTTGAAACACATCGGGAGACTTTCAAGGAAACTTCGTCAAGACTTCACCAACACTCTATCAACATTGATTCTGGAAATTCTCTGAGGACTTCGCTTGAAAAGATTCAGTGCTATGCTTCTCTACCTTATTGGACACCTTCCAGGAGTCACCAGGAGAAAGGAGCGGTATCGGATTGGATCAGCCGCCCGTTATATGCAGCGCCTGATATTTGCTGTAATTTCAGTCAATGGAGCTGAATATCAGGCGCTGCGTATAACGGGCGGCCGATCCCAGACCGCCCGTTCTGCGTCACCGCCCGAGACCAATCGCTGGACCCATCCACCCTATCAATTCCTTTAATCACCTTTAATATCTTAATAAGATAACCCCTTAATATTCTATACTAAAGGGAATATAAGCCTAGTCTGTGCAACCTGTCCTCATAATTTAAACCTTTTTGCCAAGGTACCATTCTGTTGGATCTGCTCTGCTCCGTCTCCAAGGCCATTGTTCCCGTCCTGAGGTTCGGTGCCCAGAGCTGACTGCAGTGCTGCAGATGTGGTCTGACCAGGGCTCTGTACAACTGGATCAGAACTTCCACCCCTTTCAATTACAATCCCTTTGATATAAAGGCCGCCATTCCATTAACATTTTAATTATTTTTTGTATCTGTCTACGAGCTTTTAGTGCTTTCTGTACTTGGACACCTAAATCTGTCTGTTCATCCACAGTTCCAAGCTTCTCACATTTTATAAAATACTCTGATCTAGCTTTCTGAGGCCCAGAGTGGATGACCTCACACTTCCCCACATTAAACTCCAGCTGACACAGTTTTGCCCATTCACCTTATCTCTCAATGTCCCTTTGCAACTTGCTGCTCCCACCTACACTATTTACTGTGTCACCTAACTTGGTGTCTTTAACAACGTTGGATATGCCACTCTTTATTCTTTCATCTAAGTCATTTTTGAGTAGACTGAAAAGCCCCTGTACTGATCTCTTGGGGCACCACTAGCCACATCCCGCCAATCTGTCAACATACGCAGTATCTCTACTCTCTGTCTCGTACCTCTGAACCAATTCCCTGCCCTTGTCAATAGGTTGCCTCCAATTTCATTCAGTCTCATTTTTGCTAACAGTCCCTTATGTGGAACCTCATCCAATGCCTTCTGGAAGTCCATATAAATAACCTCCTTAGACACTCCATTATCTACCATGTTAGTTCCATCTCAATAAAAATCAACTTGGTTCGTACAAATCCACGGTGGCTCCCTCTGACCAGTTCATATTTGTCTAATTGCTCAATCACTCTGTCCCTAATAACAGATTCTAATAGCTTCTCCACAGCAGGCGTTAGACGAATAGGCCTATCATTTCCGATTTTGTGTCCGCTACCCTTCTTAAATAATGAAGTGACAATGGGGAATTTTCCAATCCATGGGGCACTTCCTGAGTCAAGAGTGTTTTGGAAGAACAGGGTTAGAACATCTACAATTTCTTCAAATATTTCCTTTAATATCATGTCGTGGAAACCATCAGGAACTGCAGATTTATCTACCTTTAGTATCCTTATTTTCTCAATTACAACATTTTGCTTATCCTAAATCTGTTAATCAATTCAAATTAATTAAAATCTGGAACCTGCCATTTATAACCCGTAAAAGTTGACAGAAAATCTGACAAAAACCTAACAACCCAGAGTAAGGTTTTATTGATACGATGTGCTTGCGTTTCTAAATCTGTTACCCGTCCATCACCAATGACATGAAGCCAACATTGATTCACAAATGAAATCATTGCACAGCATTGTTTGCCCCTATTGTTAGCGGCCCGCATTGCTCCACGTATTGAACTAATGACATCCACACACGGCGACGACCACGGATCCCAGCCTATTGTTAGCTACCCGCATTGCTCCACCTATTGAACTAATGGGATCCACACACGGCAACGACCACGGATCCCAGCCTATTGTTAGCGACCCGCATTGCCCCACCTATTGAACTAATGGAATCCACACAGGGCAACGACCACGGATCCCAGCCTATTATTAGCGGCCCGCATTGCTCCACCTATTGAACTAATGACATCCACACAGGGCAACAAACACGGATCCCAGCCTATTGTTAGCGACCCGCATTGCCCCACCTATTGAAATAATGGAATCCACACAGGGCAACGACCACGGATCCTAGCCTATTGTTAGCGGCCCGCATTGCCCCACCTATTGAGCTAATTGAATCCACACAGGGCAACGACCACGGATCCCAGCCTATTGTTAGCTGTCCGCATTGCTCCACATGTTGAATTAATGGAATCCACACAGGGCAACGACCGCGGATCCCAGCCTATTGTTAGCGGCCCGCATAGCTCCACCCATTGAACTAATGACATCCACACAGGGCAACGACCACGGATCCCAGCCTATTGTTAGCGGCCCACATTGCTCCACCTATTGAAATAATGGAATCCACACAGGGCAAAGACCACGGATCCCAGCCTATTGTTAGCGGGCGCATTGCTCCACCTATTGAACTAATGACATCCACACAGGACAACGACCACGGATACCAGCCTATTGTTAGCGGCCCGCATTGCTCCACCTATTGAACTAATGCTATCCATACAGGGCAACGACCACGGATCCCAGCAGACGGTAAATGGTCAGCTGGGTGCTTCCTGTAAACGGGATCTCAGGATCTTTCTATGCGGCATTTTATGTGCACAGTTCATGTCGATGGAACGCCATCAACATAAGCACGAACAAGGCACAAGCAGATTGTATAAACTATCAGTGGGAATGTTTTATGTTTGTCTTGTTTTATTAACATTTTAAAATGTTGGTAAACTGTTTAGTGCAATACCTGTGCAGCTGCTCATTTTATATCAAGTTGCTGCACAAAGTATAAAATATTGCGAATAGCTTTAAAATAACATCGAATTAATTAGTGTTTCAGGGATTCTTTATAAATTATATTTCGTATTTCAGGCGCCAGGTGGACAGTTTTCATTTATTTTCTTAGTTTTACATTAATTTAGCAATTAGTGTGATGGGAAATTTCACCAAAGACTTCAAATCCTCCCTGAATTTAGTCTGGGTCACGGCATAAATACAAGTGTTTGTGCAAGAACTCAACAGTTGAAGCATGAATCCAATTTCTTGTAGGATATCCGAAATGCTTATGGTCGCGTTATTCTGCATTATAACCAGTCGCAAGTTTATGGAATTCACCAAAAACATCACCCATAACAGGATAAAATTCCCGGATATAACAAACAGTAAAATGATGGATTTCTTTCGCTTCTCCATCTCTGGGTCACTGGGACTCTCCCCACTGCTGTGGGCCCGGAGTCTCCTGCGGGCTCTACTCGACAATAAAATGTGTCTGACGGTTAAAGCATTGAGCAGCAGAATCAGAACAAAAGGAACAAATGGGGTTAAAATAAAATGAAGAGTTTCTATTGCTCCCCATACCCGTGAAAACAAAACACTGTCTAATACATTGCAAAACCAAGGCATGTTAAACAGTAAATATTCACTTGTGTACATAAAGTACCAAAAAATGTTTTGCAAACAAAACAGCACAGCCACTGTTCCTAGAACCACAGCCGCCGTTTTCTCGGTGCAATATTTTGTTTTCAGCTTCTGGCAACAAATGGCCACAAATCGATCAAAGGTGAAAGCGACTGTGAACCAGACAGAACAGTCTGTGACTGCGTACAGCAGGACGGCGTGGATATTACATACTTTAATGTCCCATACAAAGAGGAATTGTGCAGCGTAAGCGACGGGAATCTGCCTTAGTATCACGTCAATGATAATGACCAGTAGATCCGCCGCTGCCATGGACACCAGGTAACGGGTGACACATTTGGAGAGACCGCACCTTCCCCGAGACAGGATCACAATCGTCATTAAGTTCACTGCAAGGAAGGTTACAAAACAGAAATTATACATCAGGCTCCAACAGCAGCAGCAAACCGGTGGTGTTTGGTCTGAAATTAGAAGCTTTGGTACTACATCCAAGTATAGAGACTGATTATTTTACCTGTGACAGGGCTTTCTACTGGAGACAGGGTTTACAATAAAAGCAGAAACAAGATGTGAAATAAATAACTGAACAGTATAAAATTAAACACAATAAATGAAAGGATTTCCGGAAAACTATAAGAAAACCCATTCCTGTGATGAGAGATTACTGGTGGATCTGGTCGATAACAACACCTTGTTGTAGCTGGAGGCAAAAATTACCCACAGTTCCCAGGTTCGGACGGAAGTCTGTGCGGAATTGACCGTTCGCTGCTACCTGTGTCACAGTGCTGTAGGATCCATGTGGGACATGGGGCAGGGATGTTCCTTCTGATCACTGGCCACCAGCACCTACTGGAAGATGCACAGGTGTGGCAGTGAGATGAGAACAGCTTTCGCGGGGTTCTGATAACTTCTATGGACTCTGTCTCGGTTCTCTCGGTGAAGGCGTTTGTACCCTCGTAGCCCGTGGTCCAAAAGATCAGCGCTTTCAGAAAAGGGGAGAGAAAAGAGGGAGGTAAAATAAAAATACACACACGCAGTAGATGGGAAGACATTACATTATCCGGGAGTTCCAGGGACACTAGAACGTGGAGATGAACAAGGAGCGAGATGAATGAGGCGGTCTCCTCCAGCGGGACTGCGGGTGAGCAGTAGCAGAATGAAGTAGAGCGGAGGATGTGTAGGTCTCAGGTGACGATGTTAGACCTGCGCTTGGAACAGAGGAAGTTAAGGGAGGAGAAAGAAAATATGTTCAATATAAATCAGTATTACAAATAATTGTATTAAAAACTCAGTCATTGGATTCATTCCGAGTCAGTTCGGCTCGTGTTGAGTGAGAAGCTCATGGGTTCAAGCCCCACTCCTGGCCTTGAGCGGGTTAACACTCCAGTTAAATACTGATCAGAGGCGCCCTCCTTCCGGGGAGAGTGTGATCAGAGATCGCCTCGACCCGCTCTTCTCATTCATGGGATGTTAAAGTTGGGACTATTTCAAGAAGAACATGCAGCTCTCGGTGTCATTACCAACATTCCCGCACCAGACAACATCAACCAAACTATTTACCAGCTGCTGTGTGAAAAATTGCGGCTGATTTTGCTCCAAGTTCTCTCTACTTCATGTGTGTAAATGTCAAACAAGTGTTACTTTTCGCGCAGATAGGATAAAACGCTGTGTAAATCTAATGCTTTATTGTAATTTAAAATGAGTACTTTCAGTTCATATATATATTGCAATTAATTTTACAGCAGATTTCCCAATACTTTACCAATATACTTTCTTACAGTGAATTACAACCAAACAATTAATCGCTTATTAATGTTAATTGTCCGGGTTTCCAGTTGATGATAGGAAAGACATAGGCGATTATCCAAAGTGAGGTTGCGCCTCACTGAGATACTCCCTGAACTGTGCAAGGCCCGCATGGCTTTACACTGAGTGTCAGAATAATGATTAATATTAAGTTTGTGGAAATACGATTCATTGACTATATTACTGGAACAAACATTACACTTGTAATCCTGTCTTAAACATCCTCAACCAATGGGAGGAGTGCAGAGTGGGCGATGGTGGAGAGTCAGACAGTGAAGTGGAGCTGGCGGGTTTTCTCAAACGTTTCTGTGTATTTCTGGACTCTCTGTCAGATCGCTACAGCTCTACCCATTGAACTGTACGCAGAATACTGAATATAAAATCATCCTGAAAACACATTTCTGATCTAATGGAAATGCACAGTTCCGGCATCAGGCTGCGACAAAGAGTTACATTGATGGTGTTAAAGGATCAAAGTGCAGTAAACTCTCAGACATTGTTAAACAGATGGCAGGAGTGAGGCCGCAGTGTCCATTAAACTCAGACCAGTAAACAGGCGACTATGTAATAAACACATCAAGACAGACACCTTCCAATACCGCACACCAGGAGGATACACGGAGCACAACCAACAGCGGGGAAATTATCTAAATCACAACCACAGTAACAATCAAACAGACATGGTCTAGAGAATTACTACCTGCAGAGAAGAGTAGACATTACTGTTGGCGATGAAGTGGAAAACCCTTATCGTTTCCATGTAGCATTTCTTGGCTCACTGTTTAAAAGAGGAGTTAACTGATTTCAGATCAGTGGGTGGGAACCTGGATTGAAATATGTAACAGCGGCAGATCTTTCAGGCGCGCTAAGCTTTCATGTCCCTTCACCATAACCAACAACACTGAACCAACAGTTACTTCCCAGGAACATGTCGGGGTCGGGAACGCTCTAACTGTGAAGAGGTGGTGGAAGCTATTCCAACAATAGTTTTAAAAGAGAGTTGGACAGGAACTTGAGGATGAGGAACTTACAGGGTTACCGGTAAAAAGCGCGAATGTGGGACTAAGCACGATTGCTCTTTCACAGAGCCAGGTTCAGGTGCGAGCGGCCGAATGGCCTACTTCTGGACTGTAAGTTTCTATGATTCAATGTACATCAGCGACCTGAGACTGTGGAAGGAAATGGGAGTCACAGAGGAACAGTAACACAGTTACAAATGGTGCACGGAGTTAATAGTTGAACTTACCAGGGACATCAATGATCCGAGACTGTGGAAGATAATGGGAAACACAGAACAACTATAATACAGTTAAACATGCTTCACTATGTTAATATTTGGACTAACTGGGAACACCAACGCCAGCGATGATGGGGTAGTAAATATTTTGTACTTCCCAGATTGCCCATAGCATCCGAAGAGATAGTGGGAAATCCCGAAGCATGATTCCACTTTTGTCGGGAAAGGATGACGTTATCAGTGCTCGGGGCACCGCTCCCACTGAATCAATGGAATAGAGAATTCAAAGGAGCATCTTATTTATATTGGAGTAAAAACTCCAGAGAGACGAGCAGATTCCCTGGGAACTGACATGAATTACAGTCGTTAAACAAACAGATCAAGTTAACCATTTCAATCCCAACAACTGTAATATTACAAAATACAATTATGCAGGCATTGTACAAGTGGAAAATGGTACCCTTCAACGATCAGAATTTTTTGAGAAAGATTGGATAGAAAATAAAACGTGAACACAGCAGTCTGAGAGCAGGGATATGAAGTGTGAGCAGATAAATAAACAGAGTGCAGATTGTGTATCTCTTTAAATTAACTAGATCCTGTCTCTCTTTATATTACACTGGGCCTTGTCTCTCTTTATATTACACTAGACCCTGTCTCTGTTTATATTACACTAGACCCTGTCTCTGTTTATATTACACTAGACCGTGTCTCTGTTTATTTTACACCAGACCCTGTCTCTGTTTATATTACGCAAGACCCTGTCACTGTTTATATTACACTAGACCCTGTCTCTGTTTATATTACACTAGACTCTGTCTCTGTTTATATTACACTAGACGCTGTCTCTGTTTATATTACACTAGACCCATCTCTGTTTATATTACACTGGACCCTGTCTCTCTTTATATTACACTAGACCCTGTCTCTGTTTATATTACACTAGACCCTGTCTCTGTTTATATTACACTAGACCCTGTCTCTGTTTATATTACACTGAACCCTGTCTCTGTTTATATTACACTAGACCCAGTCTCTGTTTATATTACACTAGACCCTGTCTCTGTTTATATTACACTAGACCCTGTCTCTGTTTATATTACACTAGACCCTGTCTCTGTTTATATTACACTGGACCCTGTCTCTCTTTATATTACACTAGACCCTGTCTCTGTTTATATTACACTGGACCCTGACTCTCTTTATATTACACTAGACCCTGTCTCTGTTTATATTACACTAGACCCTGTCTCTGTCTATATGTCACTTGACCCTGTCTCTGTTTATATTACACTAGACCCTGTCTCTGTTTATAGTACACTAAAATGAGAAGTCGCACAACACCAGGTTATAGTCCAATAACTTTATTTAAAATTACGAGCTTTCGGAGCTGTTGCCCCTTCGTCAGCTAGAGTTACAATGAGGGAATCTACAATATTTAACGTGTCAAATCCTGCTGTCTGCAGTTGAGCTTTTAACTTTTGAACGTTGGACCCCCTGTAACCCATCTCATTGTCCTGGCTGTGCTCTGGTGTGTCTTTGATTTAATGCCTCCCTGAAAGATTGTATCTCTGCAAGCAAATTGCTTTCGGTGTTTATGTATTGTGCGACTTCTCATTTTTGTCCACCCCAGTCCAACACCGGCATCTCCGCATCATGACCACTATAGTACACTAGACATTGTCTCTCTTTCTATTACACAAGACCCTGTCTCTGTTTATATTACACTAGACCCTGTCTCCATTGATATTACACTGCACCCTGTCTCTGTTTATATTACACTTGACCATGTCTCTGTTTATATTAAACTTGACACTTTCACTGCTTATATTACACGAGACACTGTCTCTGTTTATATTACACTAGACCATGTCTCTGTTTATAGTACACTAGACATTGTCTCTGTTTATATTAAACTAGACCCTGTCACTGCTTATATTACACGAGACACTGTCTCTGTTTATATTACACTAGACCCTGTCTCTTTTTACGGTACACTAGACCCTGTCTTTTTTTATTTTACACTAGACCGTGTCTCTGTTTATATTACACTGGACCCGGTCTCTGTTTATATCACACTAGACATTGTCTCAGTTTATATTACACTAGACCCTGTCTCTGTTTATATTACACTAGACCCTGTCTCTGTTTATTTTACACTGGACTCTATCTCAGCTGTTACTGCACCAGACCTTTCTCTGTTTATATTACACGAGATCTTGTCACAGTTATTACTGCACCAGACCCAGTATCAGTTTATATTACACTAGACCCTGTCACAGTTATTACTTCACTAGACACTATCTCTGTTTATATTACACTAGGGCCTGTCTCAGTTATTAGTTCAATGGATCCTGTCTCTGAAAATATTACACTAGACCATGTCTCTCTTTATATTACACTCGACCCTGTCTCTGTTTATATTACTCTAGACCCTGTCACTGTTTATATTACACTAGACCCTGACTCTGTTTATAATACACTAGACCCTGACTCTGGTTATGTTACACTAGACCCTGTCTCTATTTATATTACACTCGACCCTGCCTCTGATTATATTACACTAGACCCTGTCTCTGTTTATATTACACTAGGCCCTGTCTCTGTTTATATTACACTCGACCCTGCCTCTGATTATATTACACTTGACCCTGTCTCTGTTTATATTACACTAGACCCTGTCTCAGTTTAAATTACACTAGATCCTGTCTCTGTTTATATTAAACTAGACCCTGTCTCTGTTTATATTACACAGGACACATTCTCTGTTAATATTACACTAGAACCTGTCGCTGTTTATATTACACTGGACACTGTCCCTGTTTATATTACACGAGACAATGTCTCTGTTTATATTACACTAGACCCTGTCTCAGTTGTTACTGCACCAGACCCTGTTTCTGTTTATATTACACCAGACCCTCTCTCTGTTTATAATACGCTAGAATCTGTCTCGGTTTATATTACACTGGACCCTGTCTCTGTTTATATCGCACTAGATGCTGTCACTTTATATTACACTAGACCCTGTCTCTGTTTATATTACACTAGACCCTGTCTCTGTTTATATTACACTAGACCCTGTCTCTGTTTATATTACTCTGAACCCTGTCTCTGTTTATATTACACTAGACCCTGCCTCTGTTTATATTACACTAGACCCTGTCTCTGTTTATATTACACTAGACCCTGTCTCTGTTTATATTACACTGAACCCTGTCTCTGTTTATATTACACTAGACCCTGTCTCTGTTTATATTACACTAGACCCTGTCTCTGTTTATATTACACTAGACCCTGTCTCTGTTTATATTACACTGGACCCTGTCTCTGTTTATATTACACTAGACCCTGTCTCTGTCTATATTACACTGGACCCTGTCTCTGTTTATATTACACTAGACCCTGTCTCTCTTTATATTACACTAGACCCTGTCTCTGTTTATATTACACTAGACCCTGTCTCTGTCTATATTACACTGGACCCTGTCTCTGTTTATATTACACTAGACCCTGTCTCTGTTTATATTACACTGGACCCTGCCTCTCTTTATATTACACCAGTCCCTGTCTCTGTTTATAGTGCACTAGACCCTGTCTCTGTTTATATTACACTAGACCCTGTCACTGTTTATAGTACACTAGACCCTGTCTCTGTTTATATTACACTAGACCCTGTCTCTGTTTATATTACACTAGGCCCTGTCTCTGGTTATATTACACTAGGCCCTGTGTCAGTTATTACTGCACTGCACCATGTCTGTTATATTACAATCGAAATTGTCTCAATGATTACTGCAGTAGAACATGTTATTTTATATATTACATTAGACCGCGTCTCTGTTTATTGCATTAGCTCCAGTCTCACTTATTATGGCAGAAAACCTTCGCACTGTTTATATTACGCTAGACCCCGAATCTGTTTATAAAATACTAGACCATGACTCAGTTCTTACTGCACTAGACCCTGTCTCTGTTTATTTAACACTGGACTCTATCTCAGCTGTTACTGCACCAGACCTTTCTCGGTTTATATTACACGAGATCTTGTCACAGTTATTACTGCACCAGACCCAGTATCAGTTTATATTACACTAGACCCTGTCACAGTTATTAATTCACTAGACACTATCTCTGTTTATATTACACTAGGGCCTGTCTCAGTTATTAGTTCAATGGATCCTGTCTCTGTATATATTACACTAGACCATGTCTCTCTTTATATTACACTCGACCCTGTCTCTGTTTATATTACACTAGACCCTGTCTCAGTTTAAATTACACTAGATCCTGTCTCTGTTTATATTACACTAGACCCTGTCTCTGTTTATATTACACAGGACACATTCTCTGTTAATATTACACTAGAACCTGTCGCTGTTTATATTACACTGGACACTGTCCCTGTTTATATTACACGAGACCATGTCTCTGTTTATATTACACTAGACCCTATCTCAGTTGTTACTGCACCAGACCCTGTTTCTGTTTATATTACACTGGACCCTGTCTCTGTTTATATCGCACTAGATGCTGTCACTTTATATTACACTAGACCCTGTCTCTCTTTATATTACACTAGACCCTGTCTCTGTTTATATTACACTAGACCCTGTCTCTGTTTATATTACTCTGAACCCTATCTCTGTTTATATTACACTAGACCCTGCCTCTGTTTATATTACACTAGACCCTGTCTCTGTTTATATTACACTAGACCCTGTCTCTGTTTATATTACACTGAACCCTGTCTCTGTTTATATTACACTAGACCCTGTCTCTGTTTATATTACACTGGACCCTGTCTCTGTTTATATTACACTAGACCCTGTCTCTGTTTATATTACACTGGACCCTGTCTCTGTTTATATTACACTGGACCCTGTCTCTCTTTATATTACACTAGACCCTGTCTCTGTTTATATTACACTAGACCCTGTCTCTGTCTATATTACACTGGACCCTGTCTCTGTTTATATTACACTAGACCCTGTCTCTGTTTATATTACACTGGACCCTGCCTCTCTTTATATTACACCAGTCCCTGTCTCTGTTTATATAACACTAGACCCCGTCTCTGTTTATATTTCACTAGACCCTGTCTCTGTTTATATTACACTAGACCCTGTCTCTGTTTTTAGTGCACTAGACCCTGTCTCTGTTTATATTACACTAGACCCTGTCACTGTTTATAGTACACTAGACCCTGTCTCTGTTTATATTACACTAGACCCTGTCTCTGTTTATATTACACTCGACCCTGCCTCTGATTATATTACACTAGACCCTGTCTCTGTTTATATTACACGAGACCCTGTCTCTGTTTATATTACACTCGACCCTGCCTCTGATTATATTACACTTGACCCTGTCTCTGTTTATATTACACTAGACCGTGTCTCAGTTTAAATTACACTAGACCCTGTCTCTGTTTATATTACACGAGACCCTGTCTCTGTTTATATTACACTGGACACTGTCCCTGTTTATATTACACGAGACCATGTCTCTGTTTATATTACACTAGACCCGATCTCAGTTGTTACTGCACCAGACCCTGTTTCTATTTATATTACACCAGACCCTCTCTCTGTTTATAATACGCTAGAATCTGTCTCGGTTTATATTACACTGGACCCTGTCTCTGTTTATATCGCACTAGATGCTGTCACTTTATATTACACTAGACCCTGTCTCTGTTTATATTACACTAGACCCTGTCTCTGTTTATAATACACTAGACCCTGTCTCTGTTTATATTAAACTAGACCCTGTCTCTGTTTATATTACACTGAACCCTGTCTCTGTTTATATTACACTAGACCCTGTCTCTGTTTATATTACACTAGACCCTGTCTCTGTTTATATTACACTAGACCCTGTCTCTGTTTATATTACACTGGACCCTGTCTCTGTTTATATTACACTGGACCCTGTCTCTCTTTATATTACACAAGACCCTGTCTCTGTTTATATTACACTAGACCCTGTCTCTGTCTATATTACACTGGACCCTGTCTCTGTTTATATTACACTAGACCCTGTCTCTGTTTATATTACACTGGACCCTGCCTCGCTTTATATTACACCAGTCCCTGTCTCTGTTTATATAACACTAGACCCCGTCTCTGTTTATATTACACTGGACCCCGTCTCTGTTTATATTACACTAGACCCTGTCTCTGTTTATATTACACTAGACCCTGTCTCTGTTTATAGTACACCAGACACCGTCTCTGTTTATATTACACTAGACCCTGTCACTGTTTATAGTACACTAGACCCTGTCTCTGTTTATATTACACTAGACCCTGTCACTGTTTATTGTACACTAGACCCTGTCTCTGTTTATATTACACTAGACCCTGTCTCTGTTTATAGTACACTAAAATGAGAAGTCGTACAACACCAGGTTATAGTCCAATAGCTTTATTTAAAATTACGAGCTTTCGGAGCTGTTGCCCCTTCGTCAGGTAGAGTTACAATGAGGGAATCTACAATATTTAACGTGTCAAATCCTGCTGTCTGCAGTTGAGCTTTTAACTTTTGAACGTTGGACCCCCTGTAACCCATCTCATTGTCTTGGCTGTGCTCTGGTGTGTCTTTGATGTAATGCCTCCCTGAAAGATAGTATCTCTGCAAGCAAATTGCTTTCGGTGTTTATGTATTGTGCGACTTCTCATTTTTGTCCACCCCAGTCCAACACCGGCATCTCCGCATCATGACCACCATAGTACACTAGACATTGTCTCTCTTTCTATTACACAAGACCCTGTCTCTGTTTATATTACACTAGACCCTGTCTCCATTTATATTACACTGCACCCTGTCTCTGTTTATATTACACTTGACCATGTCTCTGTTTATGTTAAACTTGACACTTTCACTGCTTATGTTACACGAGACACTGTCTCTGTTTATTTTACACTAGACATTGTCTCTGTTTATATTAAACTAGACCCTGTCACTGCTTATATTACACGAGACACTGTCTCTGTTTATATTACACTAGACCCTGTCTTTTTATATTTTACACTAGACCGTGTCTCTGTTTATATTACACTGGACCCGGTCTCTGTTTATTTTACACTAGACATTGTCTCTGTTTATATTACACTAGACCCTGTCTCTGTTTATATTACACTAGGCCCTGTCTCTGGTTATATTACACTAGGCCCTGTGTCAGTTATTACTGCACTGCACCATGTCTGTTATATTACAATCGAAATTGTCTCAATGATTACTGCAGTAGAACATGTTATTTTATATATTACATTAGACCGCGTCTCTGTTTATTGCATTAGCTCCAGTCTCACTTATTATGGCAGAAAACCTTCGCACTGTTTATATTACGCTAGACCCCGAATCTGTTTATATGATATTAGACCAATACTCAGTTCTTACTGCACTAGACCCTGTCTCTGTTTATTTTACACTGGACTCTATCTCAGCTGTTACTGCACCAGACCTTTCTCTGTTTATATTACACGAGAACTTGTCACAGTTATTACTGCACCAGACCCAGTATCAGTTTATATTACACTAGACCCTGTCACAGTTAATACTTCACTAGACACTATCTCTGTTTATATTACACTAGGGCCTGTCTCAGTTATTAGTTCAATGTATCCTGTCTCTGTATATATTACACTAGACCATGTCTCTCTTTATATTACACTCGACCCTGTCTCTGTTTATATTACACTAGACCCTGTCTCTGTTTGTATTACACTAGATCCTGTCTCTGCTTATATTACACTAGACCCTGTCTCTTTTTATATTACAGTAGACCCTGTCTCTGTTTATATTACACTAGACCCTGTCTCTTTATATTACACTAGACCCTGTCTCTGTTTATATTACACTAGATCCTGTCTCTGTTTATATTACACTAGACCCTGTCTCTGCTTATATTACAGTAGACCCTGTCTCTGCTTATATTACACTAGATCCTGTCTCTGTTTATATTACACTAGACCCTGTCTCTGTTTATATTACACTAGACAGAGTCTCTCTTTATATTACACTAGACCCTCTCTCTGTTTATATCACATTAGACCCTGTCTCTTTATATAACACTAGACCCTGTCTCTGTTTATATTACACTCGATCCTGTCTCTGTTTATATTACACTAGGCCCTGTCTCTGGTTATATTAAACTAGACCCTGTCACTGCTTATATTACACGAGACACTGTCTCTGTTTATATTACACTAGACCCTGTCTTTTTTTATTTTACACTAGACCGTGTCTCTGTTTATATTACACTGGACCCGGTCTCTGTTTATTTTACACTAGACATTGTCTCTGTTTATATTACACTAGACCCTGTCTCTGTTTATATTACACTAGGCCCTGTCTCTGGTTATATTACACTAGGCCCTGTGTCAGTTATTACTGCACTGCACCATGTCTGTTATATTACAATCGAAATTGTCTCAATGATTACTGCAGTAGAACATGTTATTTTATATATTACATTACACCGCGTCTCTGTTTATTGCATTAGCTCCAGTCTCACTTATTATGGCAGAAAACCTTCGCACTGTTTATATTACGCTAGACCCCGAATCTGTTTATATGATATTAGACCAATACTCAGTTCTTACTGCACTAGACCCTGTCTCTGTTTATTTTACACTGGACTCTATCTCAGCTGTTACTGCACCAGACCTTTCTCTGTTTATATTACACGAGAACTTGTCACAGTTATTACTGCACCAGACCCAGTATCAGTTTATATTACACTAGACCCTGTCACAGTTAATACTTCACTAGACACTATCTCTGTTTATATTACACTAGGGCCTGTCTCAGTTATTAGTTCAATGTATCCTGTCTCTGTATATATTACACTAGACCATGTCTCTCTTTATATTACACTCGACCCTGTCTCTGTTTATATTACACTAGACCCTGTCTCTGTTTGTATTACACTAGATCCTGTCTCTGCTTATATTACACTAGACCCTGTCTCTTTTTATATTACAGTAGACCCTGTCTCTGTTTATATTACACTAGACCCTGTCTCTTTATATTACACTAGACCCTGTCTCTGTTTATATTACACTAGATCCTGTCTCTGTTTATATTACACTAGACCCTGTCTCTGCTTATATTACAGTAGACCCTGTCTCTGCTTATATTACACTAGATCCTGTCTCTGTTTATATTACACTAGACCCTGTCTCTGTTTATATTACACTAGACAGAGTCTCTCTTTATATTACACTAGACCCTCTCTCTGTTTATATCACATTAGACCCTGTCTCTTTATATAACACTAGACCCTGTCTCTGTTTATATTACACTCGATCCTGTCTCTGTTTATATTACACTAGATCCTGTCTCTGTTTATATTACAGTAGACTCTGTCTCTGTTTATATTACACTGGACCCTGTCTCTGTTTATATTACACTAGACCCTGTCTCTGTTTATATTACACTATGCCCTGTCTCTGTTTATATTAAACTCGACCCTGTCTCTGTTTATTTTACACTAGACCCTGTCTCTGTTTATATTACACTAGACCCTGTCTCTGTTTATATTACAGTAGACTCTGTCTCTGTTTATATTACACTGGACCATGTCTCTGTTTATATTACCCTAGACCCTGTCTCTGTTTATATTACACTTTGCCCTGTCTCTGTTTATATTAAACTCGACCCAGTCTCTGTTTATTTTACACTAGACCCTGTCTCTGTTTATATTACACTAGACACTGTCTCTTTTTATATTGCACTATGCCCTGTCTCTGTTTATTTTAAACTAGACCCTGTCTCTGTTTATATTACAGTAGACCCTGTCTCTGTTTATATTACACTAGACCCTGTCTCTGTTTATATTACACTAGACCCTGTCTCTGTTTATATTACACTAGACCCTGTCACAGGGTCTTTCTGTTGTTCAGCACCATTACTTCTAGGAGACATTTAACGTTGTTACACCTTTACTGAGTATCAAAACAGGTCGTTGTATATATAGGGACTAATTAATTGTGAGTTTGGAGGGGGAAAATGAAAATGCTGATATATGAAATAAGCCAAAGTAGCAGTTCAATTGAAAATTTTCAGATTTTTTAAAATAGATGTAATTGCATTTAAAGACACTGAGGAAAGTATCTGTGGGAGTGGCTTCGTTTTGACAGCTTCCCACACACAGAGGCGGTACGCTGCGCTCCTACCCTTCGTGATGTCATACGCTGTGCAGCACTCTGCAATTCCGAGGAACCAGTCTCCATTCTGGGCCTCGCACAGGATAATTTCGTATTCTTTTTGTAGGTCAGCGGCATACTCCGTAGCTACGCTGCCCGACCGCAATTTCAGTGCCATTGTCCTCGGTACACTCCTGAAACTCCGTTTCCTACCTATCAACGGCATCGCTCTCCCTGGCTTCTGTCTGATGATTAAACTAGAATGTTGAAAGGTTTGGCCTCCTATTTGACCCTGTGATGAGTCACCAACCACATATCCGCTCCATCACCAAGACCGCCTATTTCCACCTCCGTAACATCACCCATCTCCGCCCCTGCCTCATCTCATCTGCTGCTGATACACTCATACTTGCCTTTGTTGCCTCAAGACTTGGTTATCCAATGGTCTCCTGGCCGGCCTCACAACTTGCATCTTCTGTGAGCTTAAGCGCAAACAAACCTCTAATGCCCACATCCTAACTCACACTAAGAGCCATTCACACATCATCCGAACTGACACCAGGCCCATTCACCCATCATCCTAACTGACACCAAGCCCCATTCACCCATCATCCTAACTCACACCAAGCCCATTCACCCATCATCCTAACTCACACCAGCACCTATTCACCCATCATCCTAACTCACACCAAGACCCTTTCACACATCATCCTAACTCACACCAAGACACATTCCCCCATCATCCTAACTCACACCAAGCCCCATTCACCCATTATCCTTACTCACACCAAGCCCCATTCACCCATCATCCTAACTCACACCAAGCCCCATTCACCCATCATCCTAACTCACACCAAGACACATTCACCCATCATCCTAACTCACATCAAGACCCATTCACCCATCATCCTAACTTACACCAAGGCCCATTCACCCAACATCCTAACTCACACCAAATCAATTCACACATCATCCTAACTCACACCAAGACCCATTCACACATCATCCTAACTCACACCAAGACCCATTCACCCATCATCCTAACTCACATCAAGGCCCATTCACCCATCATCCTAACTCACACCAAGACCATTCACCCATCATCCTAACTCACACCAAGACCCATTCACCCATCATCCTAACTCACATCAAGATACATTCACCCACCATCCTAACTCACACCAAGCCCATTCACACATCATCCAAACTCACACCAAGACGCATTCACCCGTCATGCTAACTCACACCAAGACCCATTCACCCAGCATCCTAATTCACACCAAGACCCATTCACTCACCATCTTAACTCACACCAAGACCCATTCACCCATCATCCAAACTCACACCAAGCCCCATTCACCCATCATCCAAACTCACACCCTTCCCCATTCACTCACCATCCTAACTCACAGCAAGACGCATTCCCCCATCATCGTAATTCACACCAAGACCCATTCACCCACCATCCTAACTCACACCAATCCCATTCGTCCATCATCCTAACTCACACGAAGCCCCATTCACCCATCATCCTAACTCACACCAAGCCCCATTCACCCACCATCCTAACTCACACCAACATCCCATTCACACATCATCCTAACTCACACCAAGCCCCATTGAAACATCATTCAAACTCACACCAAGCCCCATTCACCCATCATCCTAACTCACACCAAGCCCCATTCACCCATCATCCTAACTCACACCAAGACACATTCACCCATCATCCTAACTCACATCAAGACACATTCACCCATCATCCTAACTCACACCAAGCCCTATTCACCCATCATCCTAACTCACACCAAGCCCCATTCACCCATCATCCTAACTCACACCAAGACACATTCACCCATCAGCATAACTCACACCAAGGCCCATTCACCCAACATCCTAACTCACACCAAGATCCATTCACCCATCATCCTAACTCACACCAAGACCCATTCACCCATCATCTTAACTCACACCAAACCCATTCACCCATCATCCTAACTCACACTGTAGGGGGTGGTAAAGGGTACAGCCTTCACTTTCTGACTCAGTGAGCGGTTCGAATCGCTCCCACACCCCTCTGGTTCCTAGACTTTGGACTTATTTAGGGGTTGTGAACAAAAATGCAGTAGCCAACAGATTCTCATGAAATAGTTTTTACTTTAATAAAAGAAAAAGGTAACAAACTTAAAACACACTTAATACCCAAACACAGATTGGGGAGCACACGGTACAGGCGAGGGAGAACGACAATATACCAGACAAAAACCTTATCCCTCCCAAAGATCCCTCTATCTAGCTAGGTTTCTGGTTTCAGGAGATCAGGAATAATGCTCACCAACGAATCCTTGGCAGGATTTTAGAATCTTTTGTTTAAATGATTTCGTAAGGCCCTTGTTGCTGCGAGGTTTCCGATGGTCACTGAGGCAGTCGCCCTGGTTTCTTCTTGTGTGCTGGTCTGTTTGCTGGCCTTCCTCCTCGTGGTTTGTAGTTGTTTTTGGTGGAGCAGGGAAAGAGCTGTGTCAGCGTAGTCAGCGAGTCCAAAAGAGAAAGAAGTTTTGGGACCGGCTTTCAAATATACTGTCTTTTTTTCGCGCCCAAAATACCCTTACTAAAACGTTTCCTTCAGGTTGAAAATGAGCCTTGCATAGTCCATTGTCTAGTTTTGGCGGGCTTGCCAGTTCCGATGGCTTTAGCTCAGTGTTAAACATGTCTTGATCGTTTTCCGAATTAAACTCAGCCTTATCTCGGCGCCAAATCTCAACCCTATTGTCCTAGGGCTTTTGGCGGGCTTTTAAATCTGTCCTGTGGATACCTGGTTGATTGGCTTATGATGAAGTCGTAAATGTTTTATTGATTTCAGGCTTCTGGTATCCTGTTTGGGCCTGGGAATTTCAAAAGTGGGTCTTGGATTATTCATATTTCGATGTGTGTGAGGCTTTGGGTTTGTCTCTTCCTCCTTGGTAGGATTGCAGTGTAAACAATTCCCAGACAGCTTGATTGGGCCCCAATACCCAAAGCTGTCCACTGCCCGGCCAAGCCCCTCCGCAGCCAGTCTTGTGTCTGTGAAAGGTGTCTTTCCCAACAGTAAGATTCAAAAGTCATTTTCCTCCGGGTTTTTCTTCCCTGATCTTTAAAATGTCCAAGACTGAGGTTTTTACATCAAATCACTTCACTTAGGTCCCATCATCCCAAGTTTGTATGTAAGGTCCATATATAACTCCCTTTAGTGCTCTGTTCGAGTTTCTGGGGGATTTTGCGAAGCCTACATACCCCACTTTGATACTAAAACTGAATTAGTATCATTAACAAATAACAACAGAAAACGCTGGAAAAACTCAGCAGGCCAGGCAGCATCCGTGTAGAGAGAAAGAGAGTTGACGTTTCAGGTCGATGACCTTTCATCAGAACTGGGAAGAGCTGGAAATCAAATAGATTTAAGGCCAGGGTAAAGCTGGGAAAAGGGGGAGGGGATAAAGGAACAAAGGAGGAGATGAAGAGACATTAAGAGACATTAAGAGATATGCAAGGCTAGAGGTGGTGTTAATGTGACAGATTAAGGCTGAATGAAGTGTGAAATCTACTGGCAGAATGAAGGACAGCTGCCAGCTTCTAGGAGGAAAAAAAAGGTGGGGGGGACAAATAAAAGGGTGGATAAAATAAAATATAAATGTGATTGGAGCTGAGGTTATGATCTAAAATTGTTGAACTCGATATTGAGTCCAGAGGGCTGTAGCGTGCCTAAACGAAAGATGAGGTGCTGTTCCTCGAGCTTACGCTGAGCTTCCGTGGAGCAGTGTATTAGGCCGAGGACGGTGAGGTCAGAGTGGGAGTGAAGCGGTGAATTAAAGTGACAGGCCACCGGGAGCTCGGGGTCCCCCTTACGGACTGAACGGAGGTGTTCCGCAAAGCGGTCACCCCAATCTGCGTTTGGTCTCCCCAATGAGATCATAACCTCAGCTCCAATCACATTTATATTTTATTTTATCCACCCTTTTATTTGTCCCCCCCACCTTTTTTTTCCTCCTAGAAGCTGGCAGCTGTCCTTCATTCTGCCAGTAGATTTCACACTTCATTCAGCCTTAATCTGTCACATTAACACCACCTCTAGCCTTGCATATCTCTTAATGTCTCTTAATGTCTCTTCATCTCCTCCTTTGTTCCTTTATCCCCTCCCCCTTTTCCCAGCTTTACCCTGGCCTTAAATCTATTTGATTTCCAGCTCTTCCCAGTTCTGATGAAAGGTCATCGACCTGAAACGTCAACTCTCTTTCTCTCTACACGGATGCTGCCTGGCCTGCTGAGTTTTTCCAGCGTTTTCTGTTGTTATTTCGGATTTCCAGCATCTGCAGTATTTTGCTATCGTATTAGTATCATTAACAGGTGAGCAAAAATTTCTGATCCCCGAAAACCAACCGACACCCCTGCACAGCTTGGAAAAAACACATCATACACATCATAAAAATGACACAACACACATACAATTTTTTTTATTAAAAGACAAAATTCAAGGTTCGTTCCATCCCTGGCCATAGCCTTTATTTTGATGCACTTCCCAAATCCCTTCGTGTCTGGAACGGAGCTCCCCGTCCCTTCCCCTGCACTTTGTACACAGCATGTAGAGAACTATCCCGAGCTGGCAGACCACCAAAAGATGGGAAGCCATCCTGATCCAGGAAGGGGCAGCAGCCCTGAAAGCTTGTGATTTCAAATAAAACTGTTGGACTATAACCTGGTGTTGTGCGACTTCTCACTCTGATCCAGGAAGGCACCTCTATATTCTCGAAAATATCCCACCAGGGTGGAACTACTATATCCAAAATCTCTGCCCCAATTTCAACTGTTTTCTGTTGCAGGGTGTAGAAATGTTTTTGTGAAATCTCTACAGCTTTAAGTAGGATGGTAAGATGTTCGGGTAGAGGGGGAATTTTATATCCAAAGTAAGTCACATACTTTTGCAGGTTGGAGATGTTTTCTGTTATAGTGAGGTGAACAGTGGAGGGTTCAGGAATGGGGACAATCCGTTGCTGGGCCACTTGAACTTCTGCCTCGGGTTTAAAGCAGAAACTGCTGTCACTTACCGGACACCAGAAGTGTCCATGCTGGTAGTGGGACGCACCTGTGGTGACACAATATGTCCCACCCCCTATATATGCTACCTGTGGGGAAACGTGGCCGTGTGCCATCACCTCCATGGTACAGTTGATAGGTCGTGCGCCAGCAGCTTTAAACCCGCACTGTGGTTTAGAATAGGCGTTCAACTGCTGGGGACACAGTATTATGTGTGAACCCCGGCTCCAGCACCCGGAGAGGTCAGTACCTGTCATGGCGTGCTCCCACTTTATGACATTAAGTCGGACCGCTGTAAAAAGGATGTTTGCACCCCCTTGAATGACTCCAATGTTCTCCACCCTGTATACCGGTACGGGTCGGGCTGTCCCACTCATGACCGGCATTCTCACTACTATCCCCATGATAGTGTGATTGGAATGCCTACAATCTATTGGGACAGGGTAGGCTTCAGAGGCTAGACGAAATTGGCATGAGCTCAGCGAATTACTAAACCGGTGGAGGGCTGCGAGGTGCTTGTTGCTAATCCAGGAGGGGACTAAACCTTGCTTTAAATCCTCCAGGTTGCTACGGCCCTCGCCCAGCAACCATGCCCCGTACAGCACACACACTTCATTCTGTCCAGCCTGATCCATGCATTCCTATCCTCCCGTATGAGTGCATTTAGTGTTTTGGCATGCCTTTCCAATTCTGCAATTATTTCCTTTAAATGAACCGTCATAGCTTGGTCCTCATGTAGCTCTGAGCCTACCACTGTGTTCCCATACTTCATGATCTTTCTTAACTGGCTTTTTTAACCATTTATCTGTGTCTGTAATTCCATGTCATCCAGGCTATTTATTACAGAGGACCCTGTACTATAGGCAGTGAAAACATAATTCCAGGCGCCCCTTCTTTGTCTACCCGCGCCCATAGGGTTCTCAGGGTGTATTCTGTATAGCTCTACCTTGTCTATATTGGCAAAATAAAATTCGTAAAATTTCCTAAACATTTCCTTTAGCAGGGCCTAGTACAGCTGCTCCGTCTCCTTAGGACACCAATCAGGTAAGTATACCTCGGTAAGGCTTAATATTACTGAAGCTACTGCATAGTGTACCCCCTGGTATAGTACCTTTTCGGTTGGTACTAAGATTAACCCATTCCCTGGTCCCTTGGTGGTGGTAGGGCACTTTTCTTCCAGGGTTTTCGGTACCTGGGTCGTGGGTAGCGGCTTTCGGGTGTGTGCCACGAGTTCAGTGGCATTAACTGGGACCGGAATGTGTGGGACCACGCGCCCATGCAGGCTAGAATCCCACCCCATCCCCTCCCCGGCATCTTGCCATTGGCTGGAGAAGCTGATGGATACCCCTGTGGGGCAGGCTTCCTCTGATCCCCACATACAAACATAGACTCACTGTTCCGACTCCCACCACTTATCCCAACAAACACTCACTCCTCCTTGGGTCCCTGTGATTGTCCGGTGGGTGTCGTTCGCTAATCTTTCCCAGTCGGCTGTATGGTCCCCTGCGTCCCTGCTCAGCTTCCTGTGCCACCACCATCTATTCAAGGGAATTCGTCCCTTACAGGTAAGGCACACACGCTTCCCCTCGGTGACACTGACCCTTGTGGCAACGACTTGTATTCTGGGGCATGGGAGGGAGGCCTCCCCGTACGTGAACCCGGGTTGGTTGGAGTATTTAGTAGAGTTGGACCCCAACCATCCTGGCCACCTTCCCCCGTGGAAGTAGATGGCGAGCTCCTCCACTCCCCGCTCGCCACCCCCTGCGGTGACGACTGGTGCTCTCACTCCTGAATACCCATAGATGTGGGAGTCCTCTACGTCACCTCGGTCACCGATGCTCACCCCTACCAGGGGAGCAGGAGCAGAAACCTTGTCATCCCGAAGTCCTTTCTTTAGGGACACACACAAAACATATATCCATGTTCCAGAAAGGTTCTCTGGCTGGATAATGAATTAAGCACTTAAAATTTAAAAAACTCTACAAACAACTAACCTAATAACGATAACCACCAAAACTGCAATTACTGAAAACCGAAAATTCTGTACATTTGCCGCCCGTCACCGGACGGCCAGGTTAAATCCTTTTTAGTCTCTGCCTTCTGTGGCCTCTGGATGGCTTGTACACCTGGGTGTAGTGCGGCCTGTACCGCCGGACCCAGAAGGCCTTCGTCAAAACCGCTGGGGGTATCTTAACATCCCAGCTGCGTCCTGTGCTGCAGCACACTACCCCCTTTTGTGTGGCTGCAGCGCCCTCGTTCATATCTGTGGCTCCTCCCAGCCTGAGGCTGCAGGCGGGGGACCCTTCTCTCTCTCTTCTTCCAGTACTACCTCTCCTGTGAAACCCTCACTGTTGGAGGCTGTAGGCTGGGAATCCCCAACTTTAGAACGCACCCTGCACTTGGGCGCTCTTTTTCTGGTTGTAACCCTCTTTGGGTGGGACCCTCTAAACAGATACACCTGTGGCCACAGTAGCCTTTGCTGTGGTGTGCGGGGAGACATTCTTAGGGCTCTGGACACTGGCGGTGTGCTTGAGTCCCACATAATCGGTGGAGTGACCTCTCCTGTAAAACAACACACTGTCCCTCCCGCTGCAGCTTGTGCTTCTACCACAGCCGCGGCTGGCTGAGGATTTCTAACTTGGGGGCAGTCCACCATTTTCGGCTGTTCCCTTTCTAGGTTTAAACAGTTTGCACTGGTCAATCTCCCACCCGTGGATTCTCTGGGGTTCTAACAGCAGCCGATTTTTCTGGTACTGGCTCCCCAGGTTACTGGCTGCTTGCCAGTGAACCTGTTTAAAAATCTCGTTCTCTGCTCTGAACGGAACTTCTAGGGACTCCCCATTCTCTCTCTTTACCAGGACGGCCTTAAAGACGGGATTCTGGGCTTGGACCTGCTTTAAGTCCGGGGGCAAAGCTATCCCCTGTGTGCCTCCCTTGTCCCGGATTGCAGCTACCGGACCTGCTTTATAGGGATCCCATAACTCTCCTTCCCTGGCCCCCTGCTTGGACAACTTGTCGGCATTTTGGTTACCCTCCCACGTGGTATGGAGGGATCCTAAATCAATGTCCAAAGGTTTGGACATTGCCCCAGCCTGCTCGTTCCCTTTTATTTCCCATTAAACTGTAGGGGACCCCGTTAAACCTGGGTGAATTGGTCAGGTCTTCTGAATGGACCACCGTGCTGGCAGCTCCGGTGTCCACCAATCATCTCCCCTGCACTTTCTCCACCCACTTCTCAACATCGTATCCCAGGGAACACAGGTAAACAGGCTGCGCTGGTTCCAGTCATAGGTCTGCGTTACGGGGGAGGGGGGGGCAGATGGGATCAATGCACCAGTAGCTACCTTCCCTGGGCCACCAAACAGGACTCTGATGGCCGCTACTATTGTGTCCAGTGTGGGGGAAGAGGTCGGTGCCTCTACTTTTGGGGCAAAAGCTGGGGAATTCTTTGTTAGCATATCCTTCCAGGGATTTCTACAGTCCTTTCTCCAGTGCCCCCTCTTCCCGCACCCGAAACAGCTACGCTTCGTGTCGGAAGGTTTACCACCTTCATGGTGCCACTCCTTCTTATCCTGACTGGGCTTTATCTCATGCACCTTCCCTTTCGGTGGGGTGTCTTCAGCTCCCCTACCGTTCCGGTAGGCTAGGGTCAGTTGCCTGACCACTGCCTCCTCGGTGACCCGGGGATCTCTTGGGTTAAACCAAAGCTCAGCCTTGGCTTTGACTCGTGGCAAGCTGATTGCCACTAGGCTACGGAGCCAGTGGGCCAGCTCGTCCCTGTTCAGGTTAGCCCTGTCGAGAGCCCCATTACAAGCACCCCTGTACACCGGCCACAGCCTGTCTGTGAAAGCCTGTGGGGTCTTCCCTGCGAGCTGCACGGTTTTCTCCACCCGGGAGAAAGGACTTCCCTCGTTTATTCCCATGGTCTCTAATACTTCCTCCCTTACGGCAGCATACCCGGTCTGTCCTCTCTTGCTCTCAGTAGAGAGTGACTGGTACAATTTGCCATCTAATGATAACAGGAGCAATTTTGCCATTTCGGCATCGTCACAATCGTTATTGGCTGCTGATTGCTCCATGAAGTGGACTGAGGGGTCTTCCTTTTGGGTAAGTTTACTCAGGTGGCTTACCATAGCCCTAAGCTGTTGTGTACCGTGAGTAGCCAAGAATTGACTTTCAAGGCGTCCCTGACCTCCACCACCGGCGGGCGGGCCGAATTTTTGCTGTCGTGCTGGGCACATTGGCCCTGGCTCCGACTTCTCCAGCATCGGTTCGACCCTCTCTCCCTGCTGCCAGACCGAGTCAAAACTCGGCGCCACAGGTGCTGGTGTGCACTCCCTGTCAGCCTCACAGATTGTCTGCATCTCTTGATGTCTAACCAAGCTTCTCCTTGGCGCCACAGGTGGTGTTCGAACAGTCTCCCCCTGCTCTTCCAGGTCTGCCCTGTCCGCACCCGGGCTTATCAGGCACAGCATGCCTTTTGCCTTGGACAGAGAAAGTTTCAGACTCTCAATCTGCTTCTGACAGGGGCCGTGGTCCCCTACCTCAAATTCCCTTGTACTGGCTACTCTAAAGGCTGCCTGAACATCGTTTAACTTCTCTGTGAGCTCCCTTAATTGATTGGCAAGGCGGGTGTTCTCTTCCCGCAATGCCAGTTCACTACTTTTGTCCTCGGTGGCCTTACACTGGAGGTATCCCTTACTGGCACGGTGTTCCTCCAGCATCTGTGACTGTTCCTGATCTTTTGTGCCGAGCTCTGCTAACAACCTATCCCCTGCTATAGCTCTGGAACGGGACAGTTGGCTTTCTTCATTTAGCTCTTCTGTGAGAGCCTGAATGCGCTTCCCCATAAGCTGCATTTGTTTCTGGGAGCAGACCAACCATATGGCTTTCTCCACAGACTTAGTGTATTCCTTGCTCTCAGTCCATGCAGCTGCAGCGTCCATAGGACGTTCAGCATGCAACAGCCTGAGGACCCAATTCTTGGTGAGATTTACTTTTTAATATACATAGGATGACATCCTCTCTTCCATTTTTGTTCTCTCCTCAAAACCAACATTTACTGCTTCACAACCCTTTCGCCAAAGTCCTGCCGCGGTCACCTATATGTAAGGGGTATCTTAAGTGAGCGGTTCGAATCGCTCCAACACCCCTCCGGTTCCTAGACTTTGGGCTTGTTTAGGGGTTGTGAACAAAATTGCAGTAAACACGTTCTGATGAAAGACATTTACTTTATTAAAAGAAAAAGGTAACAAACTGAAACACACTTATTACTTAAACAAAGATTCGGGGAACACACGGTACAAGCGAGGGAAATGGCAATATATCAAACAAAACCTTATCCCTCCCAAAGATCCCACTATCTAGCTAGGTTTTTGGTTTCAGGAGATCAGGGATAATGCTCACCAACGAATCCTTGACAGGATATTAGAGTCTTTTGTTTAAAAGGACTCCGTAAGGCCCTTGTTGCTGCGAGGTGTCTGATGGTCACTGCAGCAGTCGCTCTGGTTTCTTCTTGCGTGCTGGTCTTCTGGCCTTCTTCCTCGTGGCTTGTGGTAAGTTTTGCTGGAGCAGAGAGAGAGCTGTGTTCGCGTCGTCAGTCAGTCTGAAAGAGAGAGAAATTATGGCACAGGATCTCAAATAATACTGTTACTTTTTCGCGCCCAAAAACCCCTTACTAGAACGAATTCCTTTTTGATTGTAAATGACTCTTGCTTAGTCCAATTATCTAGTTTTTGGCGGGCTTGCCAGTTCCGATGGTTTTTGCTTAGTGTTAATCGTTTTCCGATATAAAACACGGCCTTATCTACGTGCCAAATCTTCACCCTATTGTCCTTCTGTTGGCGGGCTTTTAAATCTGTTCTCTGGATACCTGGTTGATTGTTTTTTTGATGGGATAATGGCTATGAAACTGTGTGATCGAAGTTATATTGTCATTGAATCGTTTTCAGATTTCCAGCATCTTGTTTGCCCATGGGAATCCATATTTGAATGTGTTTGTGAGTTTTGCATTGTCTCAAACAATTCCCAGACAGCTTGATCTGTTCAC
>JASTWF010001079.1:45529-79000 GCA_030390025.1 Squalus acanthias | reverse complement strand
TGACCGGCCACGCCCCTCGCAGCTTGTGTCTGTGAAAAAGTGTCTCTCCCAACAATAAGATTCAAAAAATCAGATTTCTCAGGTTTTTCCACCCTGATCTTTAGGTTTTTACATCAAATGACTTCACTTAGGCCCCATCATCCCAAGCTTGTATGAAAAGTCCAAAAATCACTCCCTTCAGGGCTCTGTTCGAGTTTCTGGGGGATTCTGCGAAGTCTACACATCCTATTGCACTACGGATGCCCTGTCACTCAATTTAGCTCATATCACTTTATAAAGATCCTTAAATTAAAATCCTGTTGCTATATTGAGACACAAACTATCAATTTAGATAGGCTTGCTCATTTGCGAACCAAATGCAGCCCTGAGTTCCTATCACTCTATTGACACCCTATCATGCTATGATCATTCTATGACCTCAGACCCGGCACTAAGCTCATGGTCTACAGAGCAGCAGTGATACCCGCCCTCCTGTATGCCTCAGAGACATGGACTATGTACAGCAGGCACCTCAAAGAACTGGACAGGTACTACCAACGCTGCCTCCGCAAGATCCTGCAAATACAATTGCAGGATAGGCGCACCAACGTCAGTGTTCTTCCTCAGGTCAACATCCCCAGCATCGAAGCTTTGACCATGCTCGATCAGCTCCGATGGACAGACACATTGTCCGAATGCCCGATACGAGACTCCCAAAACAAGCGCTCTACCTGGATCTCCGACAAGGCAAGAGAGCCCCAGGTGGGCAGAGGAAACGCTCCAAGGACACCCTCAAAGCCTCCTTGAACAAGTGTAACGTCCTCACCGACACCTGGGAATCCCTGGCCCAAGGCCGCACAAAGTGGAGGAGAAGCATCCAGGAAGGCGCCAAACACCTCGAGTCACTTCGCCGGGAGCAAGCGGAAGCCAAGCACAGGCAGCGCAAGGAGCGCACGTCAACCCAAGCACCCCACCAACGCGCCCCTTCAACCATCGTCTGCCCCACCTGTGACAGAGACTATAGGTCCCGCATTGGAATGATCAGTCATCTGCGACCTCATTTTTAATGTGGAAGCAGGTCCTCCTCGGTTCCGAGGGACTGCCTAAGAAAGAGAGAAGACCATTATATTGATAACCTATTGAGATCCTACCGCTCTAATGATATCTTATCATTCTATCGAGATCCTTTCAATCTATTGAGATCCTATCACTCTATTGTTATCCTATCTCTCTTTTGAGATCCTATAAATCTATTGATATCCTATCAATCTATTGATATCCTATCACTCTATAGAGATCCTATCACTCTACTGAGATCCTATCACTCATAGAAACATAGAAACATAGAAGATAGGAGCAGAAGTAGGCCATTCGGCCCCTCGAGCCTGCTCCGCCATTCGATGAGATCATGGCTGATCATCCAAACTCAGCACCCCGTACCTGCCTTCTCCCCATATCCCTTGATACCTTTAGCTTTAAGAAATATATCTAACTCATTCTTGAATATATTTAATGACTTGGCCTCAACTACCTTCTGTGGTAGAGAATTCCACAGGTTCACCACTCTCTGGGTGAAGAAATTATTCCTCATTTCTGTCCTAAATGGCTTACCCCTTACCCTTAGATTATGACCCCTGATTCTGGACTCTACGACCATCGGGAACATTCTTCGTGCATCTAGTTTGTCCAGACCTGTCAGAATTTTGTATGTTTCGATGAGATCCCCTCTCATTCTTCTATACTCCAGCAAGTATAAGCCCAATCTACCCAATCTCTCCTCATATGTCATTCCTGTCATCCCAGGCATCAGTCTTGTGAATCTTCGCTGAACTCCCCCCATGACAAGAACATCCTTCCTCAGATAAGGCGATCAAAACTGCACACAATACTCCAACTGTGGTCTCACCAAGGCCCTGTACAACTGCAGCAGGACATCCCCGTTCCTATACTCAAACACTTTCGCTATGAAGGCCAACATACCATTTGCCTTCTTCACCGCCTGCTGCACCTGCTTGCTTACCTTCAGCCACTGGTGCACAAGGACACCCAGGTCTCGTTGCACTTCCACTTCTCCAATCTATTGCCATTCAGATAATAGTCTGCCATTCTGTTTTTGACACGAAAGTGGATAACCTCGCATTTATCCACGTTATATTGCATCTGCCACGCTTCTGCCCAGTCACCCAACCTGTCCAAATCAGCCTGGAGTTACTCGGTATCCTCCTCGCAGCACACACTCCCACCCAGCTTTGTGTCATCTGCAAACTTGGAGATATTGGACCAAAAATTAGTGAGGGAGCCTTCGTGCGAGGGTAAGGCTTCCCCGCGATCTCTCACTGCGCGCTGGCTTTTTCAGTCCCAGCTCGCACGAACTTGATGTCCTGGACAGCAGCTGGGCAGTGCTTCCGTATCCCACAGGCGTAGTTAATTCGTGAGAGCTGTGGCATCACGTGACTCAGTTAGAGCCAATGGCAGCACACCATCTTTCATTCATAGCTTTCACATAAGTGCTGTGAAAGCTATGAATCTATACCCCCCAAAAGAACAGCTAAAACCTCAATTAAATTTAAAAAAAAACCATCACATTAATAAAATAAGTATAGTTAAATAAATTAACCATTTTAAACAAAAAATTAAATTTTTGAAAAAATTTAAAATCTTTTAAATATTTATAAAAATGAACTTACCTGTCTTTAAAGTCTCTAAAAAAGATATACCTGTTAAAAAAAATCCAATTTATACTTAATTAACTACTTACCTTGTTAAAAGAGGGTCTTACACCTCCTTTCTTTATGTGTAAAATCTTCCATACTTACCTGCGCGTTCAAAGCACTAAGTGCATTGCGTGCGTGCAGCCTGTAGCGCGCACGCGGTTCACTTAGGAACCGCCCCCTTTTGAATTCACCAAGTGCCGGTTTTCAGCGCATGCGCAGTGCATGCAGAAAACCGGCAATTGAAGACAGAATACGCGAGAGTACACAGTGCGTACTCTCGCGTAGCAACACTAATTTTTGGGCCGTTATATTTAGTTCTCTTATCTAGATCATTAATGTATATTGTGAATAGCTGGGGTCCAAGGACCGATCCCTGCAGTACCCCACTAGTCACTGCTTGCCACTCTGAAAAATACCCATTCATTCCTACTCTTTGCTTTCTGTCCACCAACCAGTTCTCTATCCAAGTCAATACCTTGCCCCCAATCCCATGTGCCTTAAATTTACACGCTAATCTCTTATGCGCGAGCTTATCGAAAGCCTTTTGAAAGTCCAAATACACCACATTTACTGGTTCTCCCTTATCTATTTTCCCAGTTACATCCTCAAAAAATTCCAGTAGATTAGTCAAGCACGATTTACCTTTTGAAAATCCATGTTGACTTTGTCCGATCCTGTCACTGTTTTTCAAGTGCTCAGCTATTACATCCTCTATTGAGATCCTATCACTCTACTGAGATCCTATCACTCTATTGAGATCCTATCGCTCAATTGAGATCCTATCACTTATTGAGATTCTATCACTCTATTGAGAATCTATCACTCTGTTGATATCCTATCACTCTATTAAGATCCTAACGCTCTATTGAGATCCTTTCACTCTATTGATATCCTAACACTCTATTGAGATCCTAACGCTCTATTGAGATCCTATCACTCTATTGAGTTTCCTGTCGCTTTACTTAGTTCCCATTCCTCTACTTCGATCCTAATCCTAAGTGCAAGGAAGCAAAGCGATGTCCCAGCAACAATGTCTCTCGATTAACATCACCAAGAATTGATTAACTGGTCATCCATTTTCTGGATGTGAGCAAACAGTATGCTGTCTCTATAACAGCAAATACATTACACCGCTTATAAATTCTACTGGTCTGTGCAGTGGACATGGCAAGCTGTTATTTGGACTCAGACCTCTTTCTTTCCTGTCCTTTGAGTCAGGTTCCTGGGGAATACCAGTTATCTTTGCATTATGCCCTTGATATATGTATATTGAATACACTGACAGTCAATGAATTGCATAGTGTATACATTATCTTCTTATCTCTAGTCTACTTTCGGGGAATCCATCTGTTAAAACTCTTGGATGTACTTGTGGATCGCCATCTTACATCAAGTCTGAACAGGCTGGGGAAATTTTCTCCTGAAAAGAGATGTGAGGTGACCTGATAGAAGACTTTAACATTATGAAGTGGTTCGATAGGGTAGATGTAGAGAAGATGTTTACACCTGTGGGGATTCCAAAACTAGGGCTATAAATATACAACAGTCACTAATAAATCCAATCCGGGAATTAGGATCAACTTCTATACCCAGAGAGCTTTTGGAATATGAAACTTGCTACCACAATGAAGTATTGAGACGATTAGCATAGATGCATTTGAGGGGAAGCTAGATATTTACATGAGGGAGAACGGAATAGAAGGTTATGCTGTTAGGGTTAGACGAAGTCAGGTGGGAGGAGGCTCGTGTGCAACATAAACACTGGCATAGACCTGTTGGCGCGAATGGCCTCTTTCTGTGCTGTAAATCGTATGTGGTGCTGCATAACTCCGGTTGTTGCTATCAAATACCGCCTTAATGTTCTTCCTTCTGCTGCGGACTGTACCTTACTCCGCTTGGGGTGGGGGGGGGAAGCGTTTCCACCAGCGCCGACAGATTCCAGCGCCTCACGAATTGGTTATTCTTCATGCCTGATTGGAGGAGGTGAAGGTGAAAATAACCTTTTCTTCCGCCAGTGGCGCTTTACTCTGTTTACCAACTGCAATCACAGGGTAGCGGCGGCAGGAGGCAGCAAAGAGCACCTTGTCCTCATCAGCCAAAGGCTCCAAAGCCCATTGGAGCGGTTCCACCTTCATTCCATCCAGTGAGCACAGGCGGGGCAGCCGTGAATGATCATTAACTACAGTCCCGGACAACAAGGAACACGGTAAAAAAAAACTTTCATGCATGTTGTTGCGCCGAATAAATGATCACAACCTTACCGCAGAGGATTGTGAAATGTTACTCTGTTAAGTTTAAAATCTTATCGCATCGCTCGCGGAGCTACTGTTCCCGGCTCAGTGCAGGCGTTTCGGTGTTGTGTCCTGGGGCTGGTGTTGTTCACCAAGAGTAGGAAACATCATAATAATAATAAATATAAATGATGTGGCACTGATTCAGAGAATGGGAAAGGCAAGTGTCCGTTCTAATGGGAAGCTACCATCCAGATTGTTAAATCACAAAGGGTGAAATTCACTTCATGGTTCAGGCGGTGTTTGGACCTCGTGCTGTGTGGTTTACACTGAATATTATGATTGAACTCCAGTCTTGGACAGGTCTGTCTTTGTGCCTCCACTAATATATGGTATAAGGCTGTGGGGCGGTTAATGTGTTGAAACACAGAGCAGTCAGTGTGACATTTCCGGACAGAAGGAATGTGTTGGGTAAAGCGGTGACCTGCTGTGCCTCTGGTCACCCCAGTGTAGAGCACACCCCAAGCTGAGTAAAGACAGTGAACTAGACAAGGGAGCAATGATTCAGGAAAGGAAAAGCCAGATTGTGCGAGGTGCAGCATTGGAATATATTGGGGATAGCGGGGCTCTACAGGGACGTTTAAATTGCACATATTTTGTAATTATATGTAGTTAAATTCACATCGTCCACATTTCTCAGGACCGATTTTATGAAACCTTTTCTGACCCACTGTTATCGTGCACATTGTGGCCGTTAAATGTCAGAGACTTGCAGAGAATGATGAATCGTTTCCTTGTTGGTACTGAGAGTTCTTGATGAAGCCCCCGACACTGCTCAGGAAAGCTGACTGCTGCTGATAGCGCTGGTGAACGGTTTCCATGGGAACTCACTGTTCAGCAAAACAGGAAACTGACTGAGAAACTATTAATTACCGCCGACATGTACCGAAACTCAACGGTGCACAGTAATGTTATTTCTGCTACTCACTACAGTGAAAAACATTTCTACATGACATTTTAAAATAGCGTCTGCCCCGCTCCCTGCCCATAGCCCTGTATCATTCCCAAACTAATCAAATTATCCCTCTCCTTGGAGGTAGGCCTGTATCATTCCCAAACTAATCGCCTTACGCCACTCCCTGCCATTAGACCTGTAACATTCCAAACAGATCCTCTGCAGTACTCGCTGCGCATAGCCCTATTTAAACAACCCACAGTGTGAAAACAGTCTTCTCATTCCCCCTCTAGTTCTTTCGCTAATTATTTTAAATCTATGACCTCCGATTATCGACCTACATGACAGGGGAAATGTTTCTCCCTGTTTGCTCTATCAAAACGCCTCATAATTTTGGATATCTCTATTAGCTCTCCCCTTATCCTACTCTGCTCTAAGGAGAACAATCTCAGCTAATTGAACTCCCTCATCCCTTGTATAATCCTGGTGAACCTCCTCTGTACCCTCTACAAGGCCTTGACATCCTTCCTAAAGTGCGGGGCCCAGAATTGTAGACAATACTCCAGCAGAGGCCTACCCAGACATATATAAATGTTTAGCACGACATCTCTGTTTTTTGTATTCAGTACCACTATTTATAAAGCCAATTATCCCTTACACTTTATTAACCGCCTGTTGAACTTACCCTGCCACCTTCAAGGATTTGTGAATATGCATCCCCAGTTCCCTCTGTTCTTGAACCCCACAAAAAATAGCACCATTTAGATTATACCGCCTCTCCAAGTTGTTTCTCCTAAAGTGAATCACTTCACCCTTATCAGCATAAAATTGCATCTTAGGAGTCTGCTCATTTCCCCAGTCTGTCCATGTCCTTCTGATGTCTGCTACTATCATGCTCACTATTTACTACGTTGCCAAGTTTTGTATTGTCGGCAAGCTTCCAAATTGTATTCCCTATACCCAAATCCAGGTCATTTAAAATAACAAGAAAAGCAATTGTCCTGGTACCGACGCTTGGGGACCCCTCTGCATAATTCTCTTCAGTCAGAAATATGTGCTCTCTAAATACAGATTGGGGTAATATTACAAATTAAAATAAGGAAATGGCAGAATTGTTGAATTATTACATTGTATCAGTCTTCACAGTAGAGGAAGAGGAAAATATACCTGATAATCCAGGGTCGCTAATAATGAATCAAAGACTGGAACTCACCAAATTTAACGTAAGCAAGACAACGATATCAGAAAAATTAATGGCACTAAAGATTGACAAATGGCGAGGATCTGATGGTTTCTGCCCCGTTGTTTTAAAGAAGTAGGTGAGGCAATTGTAGATTCTCTAGCCATAATCTTTCATACCTCTCTCGATTCATGAATTGACCCTTTAGATTGGAAAATTGTAAATGTAACTCCATTATTTAACACAGGTGAGAGAGAGAGGTCCCAAGAAGTTATTGACCTGTAAGCCTAACAGCTGTTGTGTTGAAGTTACTGGAATCTATGATTAAGGACAGAGTGACTGAGCACTTAGAGAAATTTGAGCTGATTAGAAAGAGCCAACATGGATTTGTAAAGTTTAGGTCATGTCTAACAAACCTACCTGAATTTTTTAGTAAGTAACTAAATTAGTAGACAGGGGAATGTCAATGGATGTAGTTATTATGGAATTCAGAAGCCTTTGTAAAGGATCCCCATAAGAGACTGTTAGCTAAAAATAAAGCTCCTTGAAAGGAAGGCGCATTATGGAGCTGGTTAAGAGATTGGGTCGTCATCAGAAGACAGAGAGTAGGGATACTCGCTTTGGAATGAACTGACTATTTGTGTCCCACAAGATTCTGTTGTGGTGCCTCAGCTATTCACTATATTTATTCAGGACGTGGAAAAAACAGTTGTGAGCTATATATCCAAGTGTTCCTATCACACAGGATTGGTGGTATAAGAAGTAGAATAGACAGGACGATAAAAATACAAAGAGACTTTGATAGATTAAGTAAGTGAGTGAAACTGTGGCCGATGGGTTTCAACGGAGGTAAGAGTGAGGTCATCCATTTTCGACAAAAACGAATACATCCAAGTATTATTGTAATGGTGAAAAGCTGGGAAAAGTGGGGGTCCAAAGAGGTGTTGGGATCCATGCATACCGTTCACTAAAATGCATTAGACATGTGCAAAAATAATCACAACGGGCAATGGAATGTTATCCTTTATAACCAGAGGGCTATAATATAAAGCGTGGAAGTTTTGCTACTGCTATACAAACCCTGGTAAGACGCAATCTAAGTTATTATGTACAGTTCTGGTCACCACACCTTACAAAGGTTGTATTAGCCTTGGAAGGAGTGCAGCGTAGATTTACCAGAATCTTTACCCGCGCTGCAACGATTAGATTATGAGGAGAGATTATAGATTATAGTTTTATATTCCCTGGAATATAAAAGTTTACGAAATGATTTGATTGAAGTTTTTAGGATTTTGAAAGGAATTGATAGGGTAGAAGGAAATAATGTTTTTCTGCTGGAGAGGGAGTTTAGAACAAGGGAACAGAACCTTAAAATCAGAGACAGATCTTTCAGTAGAAAGGTTCGAAAACACTTCATGACGCAAAGGGTGGTAGAATTATGGAACTGTCTCCCATAAAAAGCAGTACATGCTAGCTCAATGAATAATTTGAAAACTGAGATCGATTGATTTATTGATTTATACAGGAGGGTAGTAAAGGAAATTGAGCCAAGGTGAGTGGATGGAGTTAAGATAAAATCAGCCATGGCTTCATTGCATGGCGGCACAGGCTCAAGGGGCTGAATGACCTACTCTTGTTCCTTTGTCCCTATGCATTAATCGAAAACTAATCCCGCAGGCCCGCTCTCTCCACATAATCCTGTATCAATCCCAAACTACTCTCACTGACTTACTCTCTATCCATAGCCCTGTATCAATCCTAAACGAAACACATTTCTCCGCTCCCCCGTATAGCTCTGTATCAATAACTACCTAATACCACTGCCACACCTTTAACCCTTAATTCAATATCAATCTCAGACTAATCCCACTGCCCCGCTTTAACATTTAGATCGGCATCAATGCCATACTAATCTCACTGCCCTGCTTTCTCCCCATAGGGGTGTATCAATCTAAAGCTAAACACATTGCCATGCTCTCTGGAATGAATTGCTATCAATTGCAAATCAGTCACGCGCTGTCCCCATAGTTCCGCCTCAATCCCAATCTTATCCCACCACCCGACATCTCCCCATGGCCCGATATGGATCCAAAACAAATCCATTCTCTCTCCATTGCCCTCTATCAATCCCAAACAGATCCCACTGCCCAGCGCTTCTCTCATATCCCTGAAACATTCCCAAACTAATTCCGCTGGCCCACTCTCTCCCCATAGCCCTGTTAAATTGTAGTAAGACTTCCTTACTGTTGTATTCCAACCCCTTGGAATAATGACCAACATGCCATTTACCTTCCTAATTGTTTGCTGTACCTGCCTGCTAACTCTCTGTGTTTCTTGTACTAGGACACCCAAATCTCTCTGAACACCAACATTTAATATTTCCTCTCCATTTAAAAAATATTCTGTTTGTCAATTCTTCCTAGCAAAATGAATATCCTCACATAACCTGTCTACACCACTTTGCTGGCTCTGAGTGTCCTCCTCACATCTTATTTTTCCACCTAGCTTGATATCGTCCGAAAACTTGGATACATTGCACTCGGTCCCATCATCTAAGTCACTGATATAGATTGTAAGTAGCTCGGGCCCAAGCACTGATCCTTGCGGCACCCGACAATTACAGCTTGCCAATGTGAAAATGACCGTTTATAAGAACATAAGGAGCATGAGTAGGTCATTCGGCCCCTCGAGCCTGCTCCGCCATTCAATAAGATCATGGCTGATCTTGTACCTCATCTCCACTCTCCTGCATTATCGAAATATCCCTTGATTTCCGTAATATCCAAAAATCTATCGATCTTTGTCTTGAATATACTCAAAGACTGAGCCTCCACAGCCCTCTGGGTCGAGCATTCCTAAGAGTTACCACCCTCTGAGTGAAGAAATTTCACCTCATCTCAGTCCTAAAAAAACAACCGCTTATTCTGAGACTGTGACTCCTGGTTCTAGACTCCCCAGCCAGGGAAATCAACCTCCCTGCATCTACCCTGTCAAGCCCTGTAAGAATTTTATATATTTCAATGAGATCACCTCTCATTCTTCTAAACTCCAGGGAATATAGGCCTAGTCTACTCAATCTCTCCTCATACGACAATCACCCCATCCAAGGAATCAGTTTGGTATACCTTCGTTGCACTCCCTCTATGGCAAGTATATATTTCCTTAGGTAAGGAGACAAAAACTCTACTCTCTGTTTTCTGTCCGTTAACCAATCCTCTATCCATGCTAATATATTACCCCCAACTCCATTTGCCTTTATCTTGCGTAACAACCGTTTATGTGGCACCTTATCGAATGCCATTTGAAAATCAAATATACTGCATCCACTGGTTCTGTATTATCTACCCTTCTAGTTACATCGCTAAAGAGCTCTAATAAATGTGTGAAACACGATTTCCCTTTCACTCCAAGTTCTTCTCCAGCTGCGAGGTGATATCCTTAACCCTGGAGCCGACCAGGCGACACAACCTTCGGAACTCCTGGTCATGGCTGCAGAGGACAGTATCCATTCCCGTTCCGATACAATTCCTACCACTACCACATTCCTTTTCACCACCCCCAACCTCAAAGTTAATGGCCTCCTGTACCAAGGTGCAGTGATCAGTTTGATCATTCACCCTGCAGACTTTGCCCTCATCCACACAGGCAGATAAAAGCTCGTACCTTTTGGATAAGGGCAAAGGCCGAGGCTCCTCCAGCATTGCACCTAGGGTCCCCTTTGCTGCGTGACTCGAATTCACACACTCCTATCCCTGACCACTAACCAGACCTGTACCACTACCGAACGCACGGGGTGTGACTGCCTTCCAGTTGAAAGTGTCCAGATAAATCTCCCCCTCCCTGATGCTTCACAATGTCTGCACCTCGGACTCCAGCTCAACTACTCTGAGCCAAAGTTCTCGAGATGCAGACACTTACTGCAGGCTTAGTTATCCGGGATCGCGATGCTCTCCACAAAATCCCACATGCTGCAGTTGAGGCACACCTCCTGCAATGCCATCCCTATATAAGCTTGTTTTACATATTTAATTAATTCAGTTGTATGTATTTAATCAACTTAGCTTACATTTATAGTTTATTTTAACAACTTATTGATCTAATTTAAGTTACGGGTAGATTAAATTACATATTCACCTGTAATTTAACACGCCGCCCCTCCTTGTGCTGTGACGTTACTGCGATTGTTCTCCCGCTCCTCACAAAGAATCACAGAATCACAGACCGCCCTTTTCAACACTTATACACTCGGTGCGCTCTTCCACTCTCTCGATGCTTTATATTGTATGCCTATCTTTAAGTTAGTGCCAAACTAATTCCACAACCACGCCCTCTGCCCAGATACCTGTATCCAACGATAACAAACTCCATTGTACCCATCTCTCCCCAGAGCCCAGTTGAATTCCAAAGCGAATCTGCTAGCCTGCTCTCCCCTTAGCCCTGTAACAATTTCAAACTAATCGCACTGCCCATTCGCTCTCCGTAGCCGTTATGAATCCAAAACTGATCAAAGTTACCGTCTGTCTTCCCATTTGCTATGTATCAATTTCGCACCAATCCCACGGCCTCACTCTCTCCAAATCTCTCTGTGCCAATCGTAAAATAATCACACTGCCAAGCTCGCTCCCTATTGCCATATATCAATCACAATCGAATACTACTTTCTGGTTCGCTCCACATAGTACTGTATCATCACAAATATTTCCTACTGCCCCATTCTCTCCCCATTACCCGGTATTAATTCTAAACTAATCCCACTGCCCCATTTTCTTCCCATATTACTGTATCACCATAAACTAATCTCACTACCCCTTTCTCTCCCCATAGTCCGGTATTACTCATATAGTAAAGCCTTTGCCAAACCCTCGCCCCATTAACTTACATCATCACAAACTAATCGCATTGCCCCATTCTCTCCCCATGTTGCTACATCATCACAAACTATTCCCATTGCTCCATTATCTCTCTATATCCCTGAATCAAGCCTAAACTAATCCCACTGCACTGCTCTCTCCCCAAAATCCTGTACCATTCCAAACAAATACCTCTTCCTCACTCTCGACCCATTACCCCGTATTAGCTCTAAAGGAATCCCACTGCTCAGCCATCGGCCCATAGTTCTTCATCAATCTAACACTAATCAGGCTGCTCTGCCCGCTTTACAGAGCCCTGTATCAATCCGATAATAATCCCTCTGTCACACTCTCTCCACATAGCCTTACAACAATACAATGCAAACAAGTTCTGCCGCTCTCTCTCCATAGTCCTGTATCAAGGTCAAACTAATCCCACGTCCCAGATTTCTTCCCATGGTCCTGTATCAATCCAAAACTAACCACAGTACCGCGCTTTCTCCCATTGCTCTGTATCCATCGAATACTAAACCCACCGCCCCGCTTTCTTCCACAGCCCTGTATCAATCCCAAACTGATGCATCTATCCTGTTCGCTCCCCATTGCCCTGCATCAATTGAAAACAAATCCCACTCTCCCGCTCTCTTCAAAAAAAACCGTGTATCAATCCGAAACCAATCCCGCTCTCCCCCATAGCCCGTTCCTTCCACTTCTAATAGTAATCAAGTATTCCTCTAAAAGATGTAATGGACTCGGCCACAACAATGTCCCGTGTAAAAGCTTGCTCCAATAATGTTATTGCAAGGGGATTGATGTACAAAAGCAGGGAAATCATGTTACAACTGTACAGGGCATTGGTGAGATCACAACTGGAGTACTGCGTACAGTTTTATTATCCTTATTTATGGAGGGATATATTTGCATTGGAGGCAGTTCAGAGAAGGTATACGAGGTTGATTCCTGAGATGAAAGGCTTGTCTTCAGAAGAAAGTTTGAGCAGGTTGGGCCGATACTCATTGTAGTTTAGAAGAATGAGAGGTGATCTTATTGAAACATATAAGATACTGAGGGGGCTCGACAAGGTAGATGCAGAGAAGATGTTTCCCCTCATGGGGGAATCTAGAACTAGGAGGCATAGTTTCAGAATAAGGTGTCGCCCATCAGCCATGATCACATTAAATAGTGGAGCAGGCTCGAGGGGGCAAATGGCCTACTCCAGCTCCTATTTCTTTTGTTCTTATGTAAAGCAATTTCTCCGAACCTCTCTCCCGACTCACTTAATAACTATCTTAAATTGATGACCCCTCACCATTGACTCCCCAACCATAGGGAATAGAATTCACTCTTCATCCTAACAAAACCCTTCATGTTTCTGAAAAACACTATAAATCTCCTCTAAGTCTTCTCTGCTCCACTCCAAGAATCCCATCTCTTTCAGTGAATTAGTTTCCATTCCTGGCATTGCCCTGGTGAATCTACATTGCCCACGCTCTATGACTATTATGTCCTTTCTATAGAGAAGCTGCTAAAACTGCACACGACGTTGTAACCGTGCAGTAAACATTGCCCTGGTGAAATTCATCATTACCTCTGAGACTGTGGTATATTTAACTGTAGCAAATGTGAAGTAATCCATATCGGCTTAACAAAATTATGGACGATAGCACAATGAAGAGACTGAAAATTGCAACTCGAAGCAAGGACTCAGGAGTAAGGACAGAAAAGTCACTGTTATTTTTGAGATTGTGTGGGTAAAAAAGGAAATAACATGTTAGGACACATCGCAAGAGCAGTTCATGTATACAGACGGCATGCTGAGGATTTAGAATTAATTTCTCAGATCCATGTAGTTTTAGACACACTTTTGCTCAGGGCCCTTCAGAAAAGATCTACATGCATAGAAATTTAAAGGGGATGAGATAAGTTGAAAGTTCAGCCTTAATGCCCAGCGAGAAGAAGGTTAACAAGCATCTCATTCAGCCATGTAACACATTAAATGTTACGGAACAAGCTGAGCTCATCAAATGACTTCAAGGAAAAGTAAGGGCCTATCTTGAAGATCATGAATGTAAGTTCATGCAAAGTAAATCTAAAACATGCACTTTGCTCTTGCAATTGCGGCTCGCAACGATTGCATATCGACGCTTAGCAACATTCGTCTGAAATGGCTCCCTCCAACATAGTGTCAGACCAAATAATCGATTGCGGATCACAATCATGGTGGACCAAGGCTGAACACGTGTGAATGATGTACCTCTCCCCCAATATGTCAAACGAGACATTACCCAATCAAAACAAATTATTCCTCCGCAATTATCTCAAACAATGGACCTGAATTTACTTTCGGAACCTTCCCGCGGGCGAAGGCCTCCGAACCGCAATTAAAATCCGTACTTAACATAGAACATAGAAACATAGCAACTAGGAGCAGGAGTAGGCCATTCGGCCCGTCGAGCCTGCTCCACCATTCAATATGATCATGGCTGATCATCCAAATCCAGTACCCTGTCCCTGCTCTCCCACGCAGAATCCCCACAGTACAGATAGAGGCCATCTCGGCCCATCGAGCCTGCACCGACACATAGCACACCCTATCCCCGTAACCCCACATATTTAATTCCCCCTAACATATCCCATCCTATCCCCGTAACCCCACATATTTAATCCCCCCCTAACACTAAGGGTCAATTTATCATAGCCAAATCAACCTAACCCGCACATTTTTGGACTAAACTGATGGCGCTGGACCTACCAAGAGTCGCGCTCCTGGGCCTGCAGTCCTTCGCCTGCCGAAAGGCCCACGGATCCCAGGGGCGCATGCGCTTCACAACCGTCCCTGCGATTCCGTGGGCCAACCCATGGTATCAAAAAGGGGGATTCCCATTATGCTTATGAAGACTCAATTTACGTATGGAATCCTACTGAGCATATTATGAACAACGTAAAAAACACATTTGCACTCAATCGAAATGAAAATCAATTATCACATGTTAAAAATTATTTAAAATGCAATTTAATTAAACATTTAATACAAAAATTTATGTTTGTGAAAAATACATTTTAACATCTTTAGAAGGACCAAAAATAACCTGAACTAATTTTAAAGGATTTTTAATGTTTAAATCAGTTGAAAACATTTACTTTAATATTTTGTAGGGAGTTACAGGGTTTTGACCCATTGACGATGAAGGATCGGCGATATACTTCTAAGTCAGGAAGGTGTGTGACTTGGAGGGGAACCTGGAGGTGGTGGTGTTCCCATGTGCCTGCTGCCCTTGTCCTTCTAGGTGGAAGAGGGCGCGGTTTGGGAGGTGCTACCGAAGAAGCCTTGGCGACTTGCTGCACTGCATCTTGTAGATGGTACACACTGCAGCCACGGTGCGCCGGTGGTGGAGGGAGTGAATGTTTAAGATGGTGGATGGGGTGTCAATCAAAAGGGGCTGCTTTATCCTGGATGGTGTCGAGCTTCTTGAGTGCTGTTGCAGCTGCACTCATCCAGGCAAGTGGAGAGTATTCCATCACACTCCATACTTTTGCCTTGTAGATTGTGGAAAGGCTTTGGAGAGTTAGGAGGTGAGTCACTCGCCGCAGAATTCCCAGCCTCTGACCTGCTCTTGTTGCTACTGTATTTATGTGGCTGGTGCAGTTAAGTTTATGGTCAATGATGTTGATGGTGGGGGATTCGGCGATGGTAATGCCGTTGAATGTCAAGGGGCGGTGGTTAGACTCTTGCTTGTTGGAGATAGTCATTGCTTGGCACTTCTGTGTCGTGAATGTTCCCTGCCACTTATCAGCCCAAGCCTGAACGTCGTCCAGGTCTTGTTGCATGCGGGCATGGACTGCTTCATTATCTGAGGAGTTGTGATGGCGCTGAACACTGTGCAGTCATCAGAGGACATCCCAATTTCTGACCTTTTTTTGGAGGGAAGATCATTGATGAAGCAGCTGAAATGGTTGGGCCTAGAACACTGCCCTGAGGATCTCCTGCAGCGATGTCCTGGGGCTGTGAAGATTGATGTTCAATCACCACAACCATCTTCATTTGTGCTAGGTATGACTCCAGCCAGTGGAGCGTTTTCCCCCTGATTCCCATTGACTTGAGTTTTACTAGGGCTCCTTGATGCCAGACTCGGTCAAATGCTGCCTTGATGTCAAGGGCAGCCACTCTCACCTCACCTCTGGAATTCAGTTGCTTTTTCCATGCTTGGATTTACGACCGCATAGGCACTGGATAATCCGTGCCAATAATTTCAGTATATCGAATAAATTGGTAATTGTGTACTCTGGGTTAACAGGCTGAGGAAATTCACACGGACCCTTGAAGCCTTGTCCTGCAATTATCCCTGTGTGGAATTGTGAGGCCTATGGAAATATCTTGATCACGTTTTCCGTCGGATGCAAAGCCCGATTTTCGTAATCTTAATTCAATTAATTAAAAGTCGGATGGAAACAGTAATGCGGGATCGAACTTCCCAGCCTGGTTTTCCATTCGGCGCAATCCCAGGGGATGTTTTACATCCAGGAGGTAGAATCTTAGAATTATAGAAACTTACAGCACAGGAGGAGGCCATTCGGCCCGCCGTGCCTGTGCTGGCTCTTTGAAAGCGAAGTCGGTCTGAGTCCGGCATTCCCCATCTTTGTCCGTGATCCTCTCGGATTCTCATCCTCAAGAACCCGCCCAACTACCTTTTCAAATTGTTCATTGAATCAGCTTCCAACACCTTTTCAGGTAGAGCCTTCCAGATCCTGACAACTCTCTGAGTGAACAAGTTTCTCCTCTACTCCCCTATAGACCTTTCTCCAATGATTTGGAAAATATGATCTCCAGATATTCACCCATTCGCCAGAGGAATTTTTTTTTCGCTATTTACTCTATCAAAACCGCTCATCATCTTGAACCCCTCCATTAGATCACCACTTAACCTTCTCTGTTCCAAGGGGAAAAATCCTAACGTTTCCAAGCTCTTCATACAACTGATTTGCCCCATGGTAAGATCCTGCTAAACCCGCTCTGCACCCTTTCTTAGGCCTTTGCATATTTCCTGAAGTTTGCTGCCCAGAATTGTCCAAAATACTCGAGCTGAGGCCTTGCCAGTGATTTATAAATTTCGAGTATGATCTTCTTGCTTTTAAATTCTACTCCTCTATTTATAAACCCAAGTAACGCATATGCTTTTTGAACGGCCTTATCAAAAAGCCCATTAAGGATTTGTGCATATGGAAACCAAGGTCTCTCTGCTCATGTGTGCTTTTCAAATTTGGGATATTTATAGTTTACTGTCTTTCCATAATAATCCTCCACAATTGCATCACTTCACACTTCTCCACATTGGACTCCATGTGCCTTTTTTTCCCCTTATTATTCCTTATCTCTACCCAAACTGTTTCATTATCCTGATCGTTTGACCCAATATAATTTCTCTGTATTACAGTGATTACTTCCTTTATTAACATAGCCACCCCACCTCCCCATCTTTCCTGCCTCTCCTTCCTGATTGTTAAATACCCTGGCATATTTAATTCCCAGTCGTTGTCACCCTGCAGCCATGTTTCTGTAATGGCCACAAGATCATACCCATACGTAGTTATTTGTGCCGTTAACTCGTCCATTTTGTTACGAATGCTACGTGCATTCAGATAAAGAACTTTCACATATGGTTTGTGACACTTAGTTCCGGCTTTTTCCTTTTTCAACACTTTACCTTTTACTCCATACCTTCTGTCCCTTCCTGACACGCCTTCCTCTGTCTCCCTTTCAGGTGCCCAACCCCCTGCCACTTTAGTTTAAACCCTCGCCAACAGCACTAGCAAACACTCCCCCTAGGACAGCGGTCCCGGCCCTGCCCAGGTGCAGACCGTCCGGTTTGTACTGGTCCCACCTCCCACAGAACCGGTTCCAATGGCCCAGGAATTTGAATCCCTCCCCCTTGCACCATTTCTCTTGCCACGTATCCATTTGAAATATCCTTCTATTTCTACACTGACTAGCACGTGACACTGATAGCAATCCTGAGATTACTACCTTTGAGGTCCTATTTTTTTAATTTACCTCCTAACTCCCTATATTCTGCTTTTAGGACCTCATCCCCTTTTTTAACTATATCGTTGTTGCCTATGTGCACCACGACAGCTGGCTGTTCGCCGTCCCCCTCAAAAATGTCCTGTAGCCGCTCCGAGACGTCGTTTGACCCTTGCACCAGGGAGGCAACACACCATTCTGGAGTCTCGGTTGCGGCCGCAGAAACGCCTATCTATTCCCCTTACAATTGAGTCTCCTATCAATATAGCTCTACCACTATTTTTCCTCCCAGCCTGTGCAGCAGAGCAACCCATGGTGGCAGGAAGTTGGCGTCGTTTCCACTCTACCTAGGCTCCTCATAATTGATACGCCACAATTAACTCTCCCCGAAACATCCACTGTTCGAAAGATAGCTATCACAGCCTATCAAATAATTCCTCATAGCTAAAATTATCCAGTCCTGGCAACATCCTGGTAAATCTCCTCTGTCCCCTCTCGAGGGCAATCACATCTTTCCTATAATGTGGTTACCAGAACTGTATGCTGTACTCTAGTTGTGGTCTAACTATTGTTTTATACAGTTCAAGCATAAACTCCCTGCTTTTCTATTCTATGCCTCGACTAATAAATTCAAGTATCCAGTATGGCTCCTTAACCATCTTATCTACCCGTCCTGCTACCTTCAGGGATCTGTGGACAGGCACTCCAAGGTCCCTCTGTTCCTCAACACTTCTCAAATTCTCAGCATTCTAACAATTATTGTGCAGTCCCTTGCCATGTTAGCCCTCTCCAAATGCATTGCCTTGAGCGTCGCCTGATAGAATTCATTTGCCACTTTTCTGCCAACCTGACCAGTCCATTGAGATATTTCTGCAGTCTACAGCTTTATTCCTAACTATCAACCACACGGACAATTGTTGTATCTTAAACATGTAAAGAATTGCACAGTTTCCACTGACAGCTGTTTTCCGTACACCACGCAACAAATTTTGTATTGCAGAAAGTAAATTTATATTTTGATCTTGTTAAATTAGATGTGTATTTTATTTTGAGTTGATATTTCCCGATTGTGACAGAAGGATATCATGAATTGTCAAATTAACCCCGTGGGCGCTCAAGCAGAGCCACAATGGATTATATGGTTTTCTTTTAATTTATACAGGGGACAATGATCTTTAAAATAAACTGTTGGTGCAGTAGCTGTAAGAATGTAAGACTTTATCTGCAGATATCGTCAGACATCACTTGTCACTGCCTGGTGAAGTTTTCGACTGTCAAAGGCTGGGCCAAAACCCAGTCCAGATCATCTGTTATCAACCCAGTCAGTGTGAGCGAGTGGGGGGAGAGGTGGGAGTTAGCCACAAAATAATTCCAAAAACACCTGTCTCTAAAATAAAACCACTAAGCCAGGGCATCATTTGCTTCTGAAATTTGAATTCAGAAGACACATTGATACCAGTGGCTGTTTCACGCGCTCCTGAGGGGAACATGCACCTGCAGTTGACGTGGATTAGCACATTTTCATTGAAACAAAAGAGAGGAAGCCAATCTAGGTTGTTCCGGTCCAATGTTGTGAGTCAACAAAGAAAGTGTTGCTGAAATAAAAATTAGCATTAACAAGTCCTGCCAGTCCAAAAACACTGCTCATTGGATTGCGGATAATTTTGAACTGGTAACATTGACTCGGGCTTTACATACCGGGTTACATTTGAAATAATGTGCCCAGTGAGTAAAATAAGCAAATAAAATATGTTAATAACATTGACCAAGTGGGAACGTTTAGCCTTTATTTAGAAGATAATATGATTATTGGACAGTAAAGTTCATCCAGGGATCATGAATGGGATGAAATGGTAAAACTGTGCAAAACCGAACGGGAGGAAGTGATTGAAGACATAAGATTGAAACAGGAAAATTACAACAACAAATGGGAATCTTCCTGAATCATTTTATAGCTGTTTTGGAATAAATCACCGGGCACAATTCAACAAAAGATATCAATGTTGTAGCAAAGTATATTCCAGTGAAAGTCAGGAAAGTGTAGGTGATAATAATTAATTGAGAGGTTTCTTTTGGAGATGTTGGTGCGCATGCCTACATTAAGCAATAGGACAACTCTATTTGATAGAATCTCCTTTACTTCAGACATTGGGTCCACGCAGGTGGAGATGACAAATCATGTCCTGACCATCCACGCCGTCACATTCCGTTGATAAGATTACCTGAAAACTCAAGAATGGCTTGTTTCGGATGTCATAGGTGACAGTGGAATACTGTTGTGTGTGAGTGTGTGTGCGTGTGTGTGTGTCTGTGTGTGAATGTGTGTGTGCGTGTGTGTGTGAGTGTGTGTGTGTGAGTGGGTGTGTGTGAGTTTGTGTTTGTGAGTGTGTCTGTGACTGTGAGAGTGCTTGTGTTTGTGAGTGAGTGTGTGTATGTGAGTGAGAGTGTATGTGTGTGAGTGTTTGTGTGAGTGTGTGTGTGAGTGTGTGCGTGTGTGTGAGTGTGTGACTGTGTGTGTGATTGTGTGTGTGTGTGTGAGTGTTTGCGTGTGTGTGTGATTGTTTGTGTATGTGTGTGTGTGTGTGTGAGTGTGTGTGAGTGTGTGTGTGGGTGTGTCTGTGAGTGAGTGTGTGAGTGTGTGTGTGTGCTTGTGTCTGTGAGTGAGTGTGTGAGTGTGTGTGTATGAGTGTGTGTGAGTGAGTGTGTGTATGTGTGTGAGTATTTGTGTGAGTGTGTGTGTGAGTGTGTGCGTGTGTGTGAGTGTGTGAGTGTGTGTGAATGTGTGTGTGTGTGTGAGTGTTTGCGTGTGTGTGTGATTGTTTGTGTATGTGTGTGTGAGTGTGTGTGTGAGTGTGTGTGTGAGTGAGTGTGTGAGTGTGTGTGTGTGAGTGTGTGTGAGTGAGTGTGTGTCTGTGTGAGTGTTTGTGTGTGTGAGTGTTTGTGTGTGTCAGAGTGTGTGTGAGTGTGTGCGTGTGTCAGTGTTTGTGTGTGTGAGTGTTTGTGTGTATGTGTGTGAGTGTCTGTGAGTGTGTGTGTGAGTGTGTGTGTGTGCGTGTGTCTGTGAGTGAGTGTGTGAGTGTGTGTGTGTGAGTGTGTGTGAGTGAGTGTGTGCGTATGTGTGTGAGTATTTGTGTGAGTGTGTGTGTGAGTGTGTGCGTGTGTGTGAGTGTGTGACTGTGTGTGTGAATGTGTGTGTGTGTGAGTGTTTTCGTGTGTGTCTGATTGTTTGTGTATGTATGTGTGAGTGTGCGTGTGAGTGTGTGTGTCAGTGAGTGTGTGAGTGTGTGTATGTGAGTGTGTGTGAGTGAGTGTGTGTATGTGTGAGTGTTTGTGTGTGTGAGTGTTTGTGTGTGTCAGAGTGTGTGTGAGTGTGTGCGTGTGTCAGTGTTTGTGTGTGTGAGTGTTTGTGTGTATGTGTGTGAGTGTGTGTGAGTTTGTGAGTGTGTGTGTGATTGTATGTGTTTGTGAGTGTTTGTGTGTGTGTGAGTGTGTGTGTGAGTGTGTGTGTGTGCGTGTGTGAGTGTTTGTGTGTGCGTGTGCGTGTGTGAGTGTGTGTGTGCGTGCATGTGTGTGAGTGTTTGTTTGTGTGTGACTGTTTCTGTGTGTGTTTATGAGTGTGTCTGTGAGAGTGTTTGTGCGTGTGTGAGTGTGAGTGTGTGTGTGAGTGTGTGTGTATGTTTGAATATCTGTATGTGCGTGTGTGTGTGTGTGTGCAAATGTGATATGTTATACGTGAGGCAACTAGCATGAGAAACGGGCCTCAGACATGCTCAGTTACTTGACAACGGCATTACATGAGGGAGAAATACATTTTAAATCAATACACTGACACATGTTCCATGGAGAAACCGTACCTCTTATGAAACAATCAGGAGAGAGTTAAACACACTTGTCCCTATCTGTTGGATGGAAATTAAATATGGTCATGTGATTTGGATTTGAATACATTTATATTAGGCGTCCGTTGCATTGACTATGAAATTGGAACAATTGAGGGCTGGGGGAAATAATACTGAGGAAGAATTTCCCACAAGATGGATAACGGTAAGAGTAGAGCTGAAGAATCTTTAAGGACCATAATTTCTTAGTAATATGGCACACTGTAGCTATCTGTACAATGTGTGATGATTTAATCTGTATCATGATCTGTAGTATTGGCCAAATGAAACTTTGACCAGTTATCATGTACATATTGCTCGGAGAAGCCCTTAAACAATGACAGAGGAAAAAAGCAGGCTGGTGAGCAGCGAGCTCCGGGAATACAGGGGAACACACGGATGATTATCAAAAAACCAAATAAGATCAAAGGCATCGTTGGAGCAAAAGTAAATGTCACGTATGTTCATGGAAGTGTAACATTAACCGATTGTAAACTGCAAGATGATCCATGGTATGGCTAGAAAGAAAGTTAAATGTTAAGATGAAAATTTATCCAGGGTGGTTTCACTCAGGTTCAAACGGAGCGAAATTCTGAATATTGACCATGACTGGATGACCATCTTCCCATCAGTCCCAGCCTTGTGCACAAGAAGTTAAAATGTCCTTGCCATGTTCTAGCTGAGCTTACAGATAACAGGATTTGTTTTGAAACAAACTGTGAAGAAACAGACAGGTACAGATAAGAGGAGAGCACAATAACAAGCCTGAAAGACATAGATGGAGGTCGAGGAGTTGGAGTTGGTAGCGTGGTTTCAAATTGGTGGAATAATAAGAATAAAACTGTTATGAGTACGTGCAGCCCCAGGTAGCCGAATAGTATAAAGATCGAGCCTGGTCTCTCCATAAAGTAGATCTCTGGTGACAGTCGGAATTTCGTTTTCCTTAACAGTAGCCCACAAAAGTACAATTCTGATCATCCTTAATTTCATGGAGGGAACAGGTTGTATTACTTGCTAGTCAGTTAATGTAATACTGTAGGACAGTTGTATAAAAACATGCTGTTACTGGTCACTGTATATTAAAGCATTTTGTTTAAAACCGCTGGAGTCTAAATCACGCGGAAGTTTTGTTGCTGGACTAACAACCGTTTACTGCGGCAATAACCACGGGGAATCCGCTAACACTCTCTTCCCTCTTTGATCTCCCACCTCACTGGCATTGGTTCATTCGGCCCCCCGTTAGACACACGCTGAATCCCATCCCCCACCCATGTTGAAAGTTGTGTCTGGTCAATATGGGTCTTTCTGTTCGGCAGTTTGTTGTCTTGTTCGGCTACAAATTAATCTTGAAATGTGTGCATCCGCCACCTGAACCACCTATTCCCACCCCAGCAACATTTCTCAGATCATTGTAACTCCTTCACTCATCAGCGGCCGGTCATTGTGGGTGATTTAATTGCTGCACGAATTCAACTTGTTGGTGTGCCTGTTGATTCAGAGAATACAGACTCCACTGTGCTGGTCTTGGTGTTAATCTAACTTACTGGTTTGATTTGAGGGTGTGACAAAGGAGCTTGATGGTGTGGAGGCAGAGGGTGAGGCGAACTTTGAATTCAGTAAGGCCTTTGACAATATTAGGCTGGAAAGGCTGGCACTGAAAATAAAGGAAGTGGGAATTAGTGGAAATATTTTACAATGTGTAATTAATCGGTTGGCTGATAGATTCCAGAATGTAGTGGTACCCAGATTAGCACCAGCCTGGGAGAATGTACCAGGGGATCCCGCCCGGGTCTGTTTTGGCAGCTCTTTTGTTGAATATCTTTATTAATTATCAGGCGCTAGGAGTCACAATCAAGATGGCTAAATCTTCAGCTAATACAAAACTAATCAATGTGGTATCTGGAATGCTGAACATGATCAGCTACAGCAGGATGTGACGATATGTGGTCATTGAGCAGACATGCAGCAGAGGAAATTCAATGGAGAGAAGCGCAAAGCACTTGGTGGGGACAACGACATCAAGGAAGTGACTATTACTTCATGGACCGATAATAATGTGCATGGGGAATGAAATAGACCTGCAGGTCCTGACTGACATTAAATTGCTCCTGTCGCAACATTGCTCGGTGGCAGTGAGTAAAGCCAATCAGACACTGGGATGTATTAAAAGGACAAAATGGGGCTGAAATAGTCAGTTAACCCTGGCACTTTATAAATCTTTGGTGTGATCGCACTTAAAGTACTTTCTACAGTTATGCCCATTGGACATTTAAAGGGAAGGCTGAGAGAGATATGATTGGTGCTTTTAGAATAATATAGGGATTAGATAATGTCGGCCATGAGAAGCTGTCACACCGTGTCCAGAACAGCAGAAATAGAGGACATGGCCTGCGCTTGAAGTGGCGTAAAATCAAATCTAATCCGGGGGAACAATATTTCCCTGAGGGAGAGGTCAATCTATGGAACTGGCTCCCTAGGGAGACGGTGCAAGAGGGCAGTCTTGTTAATTCAAATGCTAATTCGATAGATTTATTTCAGACAATAACATTCTGGGATATAGTATGTGAGGAATTTGAGACATGACATGTGGTATGTGTAGCATGCTGAGAGGAAGAGGTGAGTTTAGACCCATGGTTCTCAAAGATCTCCACCTCTGGGGTTTTCCTCACCTCATGTCTGGGTCTGTGGTAGACTCATTGATAGAGATTGATCGCTGTGATTGGTCACCAACTCCATTATTGTTGTATCATGTGACTACCAGGATGGTAGAAGGCGAACCGAATGGACAATGGTCTGTTTTCATACCGCAATTCCTATGTTCCTAAAAGAGTCATCCCTAATTTTTCCACCATTGAAAATATGTGGGAAACCAATTAGTGATTTTAGACTAAAACTGGAATATAGTGGGGCTCGCCCGCGATTGAAACCCAGGTGCTCTCGCATTTGAACTATTGAAGCTTCACGAAGCTAAAATCCTGGCCTTCGACTAACTTTCCACCGCCAACAATGCCGTGCAGCTAGTGTAATACTGAAGCACCACCACCGCCGATAAGCCAGCCTTTCAGAGACTTCCTTTGTCAGCACAATCTTGCTCTCTGATACGATATGCAGCAGTGCACCTCCTGAACTACTCAATTCAATCCACTTTGCTTCTAACTTTCACACCTCCCTTATCTTGAAATTGTCCATCACACACTCTTCGCTTCCTTGAATTTTCTATCTCAATTTGTATGACATTGGCCCTCCTCAAATATCTACCACCTCCCACCCACTTCCACAGCAACTTTGATTTTGCTTCCTCCAAACCCGCTTCCTGTGAATTGTTGATTTCAGTTCTCCCAGTTTCTCCATCGCATCTGTGCTGATGATGCGTCCTTCCACTCCAGAGCCTCCGCAATGTCTTCCTTTTATCCCAGCCGGGTTCTTAATAACTTATCATTTATAATTGATAATGGGCACCCCTACTTAGAATTCACTCCTCAAAATAACAGAGTCCACGTGGTTCTGGTCACAACAAAGGGTTGTTCGTCCTGCAAAAATAACCTCCGCTCAGTTTCAGCATCGGGTGATGTTTAAAAAACAAGCTTCAATATAAATGGACTATTAACATTTTTGGCTTCATGCAACTGTCCTACTTTTCTTCTTCTCAGGTGACTGATGAGTCCAATGCGGGACGTACAGTCTCTGTCACAGGTGGGGCAGACGGTTGTTGTCGGGGCAGTTTGGCAGCGTGCTTGGGCTGACGGTCGCTCCTTCTGCTGTTTGCGCTTGGTTTCCGCTTGCTCCCGGCGAAGAGACTCGAGGTGTTTGGTGCCTTCCCGAATGCTTCTCCTCCACTTTGTGCGGTCTTGGGCCAGGGATTCCCAGGTGTCGGTGGGATTTTTGCACTTTTTCCTGGAGGCTTTGAGGGTGTCCTTGAAGCGTTTCCTCTGTCCACCTGGGGCTCTCTTGCCGTGCCGGAGCTCCGAGTAGAGCACTTGTTTTGGGAGTCTCGTATCAGGCATGTGGACGATGTGGCCCGTCCATCGGAGCTGATCGATCGCGGTCAAAGCTTCGATGCTGGGGATGTTGGCCTGAGCGAGAACACTGACGTTGGTGCACCGATCCTACCAATGGATTTGCAGGATCTTGCGGAGAAAGCGTTGGTGGTACCTCTCCAGTGCTTTGAGGTGCCTGCTGTACATGGTCCATGTCTCTGAGGCATACAGGTGGATTTAAAAGAAACCAAGGCACTATTTCGAAGAAGAGCAGGGGGGTTATCCCCTGTGTCCTGACTATTATTTAACCATTACTCAACAGAACAAAATCAGATTTTCTGGTCTTTATTACTTTGGAGCTTGCTGTGCGCAAATGGGCTGCCGCTTACCCAAGATAACGACAGTGAATACACTTCAAAAGTACTTGATTGGCTGTAAAGCGCTTTGGGACATCCGGTTGTTGTGAAATGCGCCATTTAAATGCAAGGCTTTCTTTCGTTTTCAAACTGCTCAGAGCTGTAACCTTTCGTGGATGGATTTATCTCTATCCCGCCATTACCCTGTATTTACGAGGGACAAGGACCCATTATTGTACTATTCGGCTACCTTAGGCTGCACCATCACACAACATTATGGCCGTTGGCTGAGGCCACTTACTGAGGTGTTCACCCGGCTTCTAATCTTTGGGCCTTTAGCTCTGTTCGACAAGCTTTGTTTAATGACTCGGCCAAGTGGCTGTGCAGCTTCCATTATTCCAACTGCCTTGTACTATCACTTACTGTGGGATGTGGGGTCCTGCAACCGCTCTCTTAGCTCGATATGGCCCGCCTCTTGACCTGGGTGTGTATCATTCTCTGTCTGTACGATCTCTTACTGTGGGATGTGTGGTCTGAGCAACCGCCCACATACTCGATATGGACCGCCTCCTGTCCTGGGTGTTTATCATTCTCTGTCTTTCGTGTCCCAAATTTACTTTGTTTATATATTTCCCCTTTCTACCATAGTCGCTCTCTGACTAAGACACCACAGAAAAGCCCACAGGAATTCTTTGACCTTATGAATCATTTTTTAACATTTTAACATTCCCTCCTTCTGACCCTGGGAGAAACCACTCCAGGTCAACTGACATTCACCCATTATCATTCTTTCTGACTTCACCTTAAATTACCTTGGAGTTTGCAGTAATTAATATCACATTTACATAATCACTCAGAGCTAGGCCAAGTTCTATCTGACCAGTAATATACATCAGATACAAGCAGAGAAAAGCATAATACAATATAAAGATGTGTCCAGTGTACCATATTATCAAGAAATCATGGACTTAAGAGATTCTATGGTTGTCCTTTTAAACGTTTTTTATCATGTTGACAATTCTAATCCTTGCTCAGTATTATTTCTCCCGAGCCCTCAATTGTCCCAATTTCATTGTAAAAACAAAACATAGAATCATAGAAGAAAGGAGCAGGAGTAGGCCATTCAGCCCCTCGAGCCTGCTCTGCATTCAGAGATCATGGTTGATCATCCAAATTCAGTACCCTGTACCTGCCTTCTCTCCATATCCCTTGATCCCTTTAGTTTTAATAAATATATCTAACTCCTTCTTGAATATATTTAATGAATTGGCCTCTACTGCCTTCTGTGGTAGAGAATTCCACAGGTTCACCACTCTCTGGGTGAAGAAATTCCTCCTCATCTCAGTCCTAAATGGCTTATCCCTTATCCTTAGACTGTGACCCCTGGTTCTGGTCTCCCCGGCCATCGGGAACATCCTTCCTGCATCCAGTCTGTCTAGTCCTGTTAGAATTTTATAAGTTTCAATGAGATCCCCTCTCATTCTTCTAAACTCCAGTGAGTATAAGCCCAATCGACCCAATCTCTACTCATACGCCATTCCTGCCATCCCGGGTAACAGCCTGGTGAATCTTCGCTGCACTCCCTCCATGGCAAGAACATCCTTCCTCAGAAAAGGCGACAAAAACTGCACGCAATACTCAAGATGTGGTCTCACCAAGGCCCTGTACAACTACAGCAAGACATCCTTGTTACTGTACTTGAACCCTTTCGCTACGAAGGCTAACATACCATTTGCCTTCTTAACCGCCTGCTGCACCTGGATGCTTACCTTCATCGATTGGTGCACAAGGACATCCAGGTCTCGTTGCACTTCCCCTTCTCCCAATCTATTGCCATTCAGATAATATTCTGCCTTCCTGTTTTTGCCACCAAAGTGGATAACCTCGCATTTATCCACATTATATTGCATCTGCCATGCTTCTGCCCAATCACCCAACCTGTCCAAATCATACTGGAGTTTTTCGGCATCCTCCTCACGGCACACAGTCCCACCCAGCTTAGTGTCGTCTGCAACTTGGATATATTACATCCAATTCCATCGTCCAGATCATTAATATATATTGTGAATAGCTGGGGTCCTTGGACCGATCCCTGCGGTACCCCACGAGTCACCGCCTGCCACTCGGAAAAAGACACATTTATTCCAACTCTTTGCTTTCTGTCTGCCAACCAGTTCTCTATCCAAGTCAATACCTTGCCCCCAATCCCATGTGCCTTAACTTTACACGCTAATCTCTTATGTGGGACCTTATCGAAAGCCTTCTGAAAGTCCAAATACACCACATTCACTGGTTCTCCCTTATCCATTTTACCAGTTACATCCTCAAAAAACTCCAGTAGATTAGTCAAGCACGATTTGCCTTTTGTAACCCAACCCAACCCTAAACATTGCAACTCCAAATTCTAATTCAATTTTGATTGAATGTCAATCCATCTGCCAGGTACCAGTTTCTTTAGCTCTTTCCTCTTTCATAAACAGTTTGGTTTCTCTGTGGAGTAAGTGTCGGTGCTTTGATCAAAAGTTTTCTCACTCTCTTGAACCACGTTAACCATTTTCTGTCGTACTCTTTTCAAGTAACTAAGCATGTCTGAGACCCGTCTTCAGTGCATCTGCACCATATATTTCCGCATGCTAGCTGCTTCATATTTGCACACACTCACCGGTATCGTAATATCATGCGAACGTGACATCCGATACAAGTCATTGTTGGGCTTTCAAGGGAGCCTATCAACAGACCGTGGAGGGTGTGTGAAGAGCTTTGCTCAGCTTCTCCTGCACAGTCCCAATGTCTCCGGTAGTGGCCAGGATTTCAAATGCGGTTTTCCTCTTGTTCATTAAATGCAAGCACACAAACATCTCCAAGAAAAAGCTATCAATTAACTATTATCACCTACACTTGCCTGACTTTTATTAGAATGTGCATTGCTGCCTCCTTGATATCGTTCGGTGAATTGTGCCCAGGAGATCTATTCCAATTCATCGAAGAGAATGATTTTAGAAAATTTCCCAATTGGGAGTGTAATTTGCCTGTTTCTATCTTATAACCTCAATCACTTCCTCCCATTCAATTTTAAAGGTTAATTAACATCTAATACCGTCCATGCCCCCTGCAGGGTATTTACTGTCAAAGATAATGTTAAAATGGAAAACACATTTCCACCTAGTCCAAGTTATTAACAGAATTTGTTTCTTCACATTGGAGCAACTTTCATTCACAAAATATTGTGCCTGAATACATTTTATCAGATCACAATCATCCCAAATCCGAAGAGTAGTCTGGTTAGACAGACAGCCCTGGCAATGCTCAACTTTATTTCCCTAAATCATGCTTCATTGATACCCAGCAGTGGGCAGGAACCACCTGGACTGCACTTCTCTCCATTCTTGTAATGAAAATTTAATTATTCTCTTAAACTACGGTTACATTTTCCCTTCTCGAGTGCTTGAAGCAGCAACTCATATCCATTTATCTGATCAGTTCCACTTTCAGAAACAAATGATGACCAGGCTTGGTGGATTTACATTAGAGACTGAAATGCTTCGAATCACTTTTGGGGGTAACTCCCACTCTAACTGGGGTGTTAACAGATGATCTGGACTGGGTTCAGGCCCAGCCTTTGAAAGACAAATCCTTTTGCGGGTAACTACCACATCTCCCCCACTCGCTCACTCTGACTGGGATGATAACAGATGATCCGGACTGGGTTCAGGCCCAGCATCTGACAGACAAAGCGTTTAGTACAAATCATCACCACACTGTGACATGTGATGTCTGACGATGTCTGCAGATATGCTCAATTATTGATAATTACAACTAACCTATTTAGAATAACATCAATTATAACCATGTTTTATTGGTCACCCTTCTGAGTCCATGGTAAAGGGGCCAATGTAACCAATCTGCAAATTTCATCACGGGTCATGGATTATGGGTCATGGCTGGAGGGTGTTTTAACTCTGGGCCCGGGTCATACTGGGCACAGGTGAGGCAGTCGGTAATAATGGCATTCAGGGTCTGATCAATACTGGGCCACCGCACCTGCTGGACCTGCCTTTGGACCAGGCTCTCAGCATGCGGAGCAGCTCATTAGATCTGACTCTGGGACCACCCATCTCCCCAGACCAAATAACAAGTCAGCCGGGACTGTAAAATTCTCCTTTCTGTTCAAGGCATGTTTGGGCCATGAGGCCTCACCTTTGATGGCCGCCTGGACTAATTTAATTCAAGGGAACTCACTCTGCGACACTGCAAGATTGGAAGGGGGTGTTTGACTTTAAACTTTATTTTCTGGCGCTGCAAGGCTACGGGTGGTTCCCACATTTTGAGGGGAATTTATAACGTTTTGGCTCGCTGATCCGCCTTGTCAATCTCATTGTCGCTGAGGGCGATTTTAGAATTAGCTCAGCCTTTGACCACACCAGAGTTTTGACACAACGACGATGAAGGAGCGACGATGTATGTCCATGTCAAGGTGCTGTGTGACTTGAAGAGTAACCTGGAAGTGGTCCTGCTCCCAGGCACCTGCTGCCCTTGTCCTATGAGATGGTAGAGGACGCGGGTTTGGGAGGTACTGCCGAAGAAGCCTTGGCGAGTTGCAGCAGTGCATCTTGCAGATGGTGCACACTGCAGCCCCGGTGCACCGGTGGTGGAGTGAGTGATTGTTCAAGGTGGTGGATTGGTTGCCAATCAAGGGGGCTGCTTTGTGCTGGTTGGTGTCGAGCTGATTTTGTTTCAGTTGCTGTATTGGAATAATGTGATACATTACTTAGTGGATTCTATTAGTTTGAGGTGTATTAGTAGGTCAAGGTGCTGGATTAGTTTGAGTGCTATATTAATTTAAGGTTCTTTATTAGTTTGAGTGGCTGTTAAATTTGAAGTTCTCTATTAGTCTGTGGGGCTGTAATTACTTTGAGGGGCTGCATTAGTCTGAGGTGTCTTATTTGTTTTAGGTGCTGTATTAGATTGAGGGGCTGTATTAATTTGAGGGGCTGTATTAGCTCCAGGGGATGTATTAGTTTGAGGGGCTGTATTAGCTTGAGGGTCTGTATTAGTTTGAGGGGCTGTATTAGTTTGACGGGCTGTATTAGTTTGAGGGTCCGTATTAGTTTGAAGTTCTCTATTAGTTTCAGGGGATGTATTAGTTTGAGGGGCTGTTTAGCTTGAGGGTCTGTATTAGTTTGAGGGGCTCAATTAGTTTGAGGGGCTGAATTAGTTTGAGGAGCTGTATTTGTTTGAGGAGCTGTATTAGTTTGAGGGGCTGTATTAGTTTGAAGGGGCTTTATTAGTTTGAGCTACTGTATTAGTTTGAGGGGCTATATCAGTTTCAGGTACTGTATTAGTTTGAAGGCCTGTATTTGTTTGAGGGGCTGTATTAGTTTGAGGTGCAGTATTAGTCTGAGGGTTGTATTAGTTTGAGGTTCTCTATTAGTTTGAGGGGCTGTATTAGTTTGAGGGGCTGTGTTCGTTTGAGGTTCTGTATTAGTTTGAGGAGCTGTATTAGTTTGAGGTGCAGTATTAGTCTGAGGGTTGTATTAGTTTGAGGTTCTCTATTAGTTTGAGGGGCTGTATTAGTTTGAGGGGCTGTATTAGTTTGAGGCGTTGTATTAGTTTGAGGTTCTCTATTAGTTTGTGGGGCTGAATTACTTTGAGGTTCTCTATCAGTTTGAGGAGCTGTATTAGTTTGAGGAGCTGTATTAGTTTGAGGAGCTGTATTAATTTGACGGGTGTGTTAGTTTGAGGTTCTCTATTAGTTTGAGGAGCTGTATTAGTTTGAGGAGCTAAGAACATAAGAACATAAGAAATAGGAGCAGGAGTAGGCCAATCGGCCCCTCGAGCCTGCTCCGCCATTCAATAAGATCATGGCTGATCTGATCCTAACCGCCAATCTACTATCTATCACAGAACCATCTCCTGCATCTAACAGAATTGCACACACGAAATAGGAGCAGAATCAGGCTACACAGTCCCTGGGCCCGCTCCACTACCCACAGGGCCATGACCGATCCGAACCTAGACTCATGTCCAAATTCCTGCCCGCTCCCCGTAACCCTTAATGCCCTTTACTTCTAGGAAACTGTCTATTTCTGTTTTAAATTTAATTAATGTTGTAGCTTCTACAGCTTTTTGTGGCAGCATATTCCATGGACCTACCACCCTCTGAGTGAAGTAGTTCCTCCTCATCTCAGTTTTGAAAGAGCAGCCCCTTACTCTAAGACTATGTCCCCTAGTTCTCGTCTCACCCGTCATCGGGAACATCCTCCCCGCATCCACCCGATCCAACCCCTTCACAATCTTATATGTTTCAATAAGATCGCCTCTCATTCTTCTGAACTCCAATGAGTAGAGTCCCAATCTACCCAACCTCTCCTCATATGACCACCCCCTCATCCCCGGGATTAACCGAGTGAACCTTTTTTGCACTGCCTCGAGAGCAAGGATGTCTTTCCTTAAGTAAGGACACCAAAACTGTATGCAGTATTCCAGGTGCGGTCTCACCAATACCTTGTACAACTGAAGCAATACCTCCCTATTTTTATATTCTATCCCCCTAGCAATGAAAGCCAACATTCCATTTGCCTTCTTAATCACTTGCTGCACCTGCATACTAACCTTTTGAGTTTCGTGCACCAGGACCCCCAGATCCCTTTGCACTTCAGTACTCTCCAGTTTCTTGCCATTAAGATAATAAATTGCTCTAGGATTTTTCCTGCCAAAGTGCATCACCTCACACTTTCCAGTGTTGTATTCCATCTGCCAAATCTCTGCCCACTTACTTAGCCTGTCTATGTCCCCTTGCAGGTTTTTTATGTCCTCCTCACTCACTACTTTCCCTCCCATCTTTGTATCATCTGCAAATTTTGATATGTTACACTTGGTCCCTTCCTCCAAATCGTTAATATAGATTGTGAAGAGTTGGGGACCCAGCACTGACCCCTGTGGAACACCACTAGTTACTGCTTGCCAGTCTGAGAATGAACCATTTATCCCAACTCTTTGCTTTCTGTTAGATAGCCAATCCTCTATCCATGCCAGAATATTACCCCCAATCCCGTGATTTTTTACCTTAAGCAATAATCTTTTGTGTGGCACCTTGTCAAATGCCTTTTGGAAGTCTAAATACACTACGTCCACTGGTTCCCCTTTATCCACTCTATATGTTACTTCCTCAAAGAACTCCAACAAATTTGTCAAACATGACTTCCCCTTCGTAAAACCATGCTGACTTTGTCCTATTAAATTATGATTATCCAAATGTCCTGTTACTGTTTCCTTAATAATGGACTCCAAAATTTTACCTACCACAGATGTTAGGCTAACCGGTCTGTATTA
>JASTWF010001079.1:0-45029 GCA_030390025.1 Squalus acanthias | reverse complement strand
TCAAACTAATACAGCTCCTCAAAATAATACAGACCCTCAAACTAATATAGTAAATCAAACTAATACAGCCCATCAAACTAATATAGCTCCTCAAACTGATAGAGAACCTCAAAGTAATTCCGCCCCTCAGAGTAATAGAGAACCTCAAACTCATACAGCTCCTCAAACTAATACAGCCACTCAGACTAATACATCCACTCAAATTAATACAGCCCCTCTCACTAATACAGCAACTGAAATTAATAGAGCACCTCAAACTAATACAGCACCTAAAACAAATAAGACACCTCACAATAATACAGCCCCTCAAACTAATCCAGCTCCTCCACCTAATACAGCTCCTCAAACTAATACAGCCCCTCAAAGTATTACAGCACCTCAAACTAATACAGCCCCTCAAGCTAATACAGCCCCTCAAAATAATACAGCCCCTCAACTAATACACCCCTCAAAATAATAGAGACCCTCAAACTAATACAGCCCCTCAAAGTATTACAGCTCGTCAAACTATTACAGCTCCTCAAACTAATACAGCCCCTCAAACTAATACAGATCCTCAAACTAATACAGCCCCTCAAACTAATACAGCCCCTCAAACTAATTAAGCCCCTTAAACTAATACAGCCCCTCAAACTAATACAGCAACACAAACTAAAACAGCTCCTCAAACTAATACAGCTCCTCCAACAAATACAGACCCGCAAACGAATACAGCCCCTCAAACTAATACAGCACCTCAAACTAATACAGCAACACAAACTAATACAGCAACACAAACTAATACAGACCCTCAAACTAATACAGCCCCTCAAACTAATACAGCCCCTCAAACTAATACAGCCCCTCAAACTAATACAGCACCTCAAACTAATACAGACCCTCAAACTAATACAGCACCTCAAAATAATACAGACCCTCAAACTAATACAGCCCCTCAAACTAATACATCTCCTCAAACTAATACAGCCCTCAAACTAATAGAAAACCTCAAACTAATAGAGAACCTCAAACTAATACAGCCCCTCAAACTAATAGAGAACCTCAAACTAATACAGCCCCTCAAACTAATACAGTCCCTCAAACCAATACAGCTCCTCAAACTAATACAGACCCTCAAACTAACACAGCCCCTCAAACTAATACAGCCCCTCAAACTAATACAGCCCCTCAAACTAATACTGTAACTCAAACTAATACACCGCTCAAACTAATACAGCTCCTCAAACTAATACAGCTCCTCAAACTAATAGAGAACCTCAAACTAATACACCCCTCAAACTAATACAGCTCCTCAAACTAATACAGCTCCTCAAACTAATACGGCTCCTCAAACTGATAGAGAACCTCAAAGTAATTCAGCCCCACAAACTAATAGAGAACCTCAAACTAATACAACTCCTCAAACTAATACAGCCCCTCAAACTAATACAGCCCCTCAAACTAATAGAGAACCTCAAACTAATACAACCCTCAGACTAATACTGCACCTCAAACTAATACAGCCCCTCAAACTAATACAGCCCCTCAAACAAATACAGGCCTTCAAACTAATACAGTACCTGAAACTGATATAGCCCCTCAAACTAATACAGTAGGTCAAACTAATACAGTCCCTTCAAACTAATACAGCAACTCAAAATAATACTGCTCCTCAAACTAATACAGCTCCTCAAACTAATTCAGCCCCTCAAACTAATACAGCCCCTCAAACTAATACAGACCCTCAAACTAATACAGACCCTCAAACTAATACAGACCCTCAAGCTAAACAGCCCCTCAAACTAATACATCCCCTGAAACTAATAGAGAACTTCAAACTAATACAGACCCTCAAACTAATACAGCCCGTCAAACTAATACAGCCCCTCAAACTAATACAGACCCTCAAGCTAATACAGCCCCTCAAACTAATACATCCCCTGGAGCTAATACAGCCCCTCAAATTAATACAGCCCCTCAATCTAATACAGCACCTAAAACAAATAAGACACCTCAGACTAATGCAGCCCCTCAAAGTAATTACAGCCCCGCAGTCTAATAGAGAACTTCAAATTTAACAGCCACTCAAACTAATAAAGAACCTTAAATTAATATAGCACTCAAACTAATCCAGCACCTTGACCTACTAATACACCTCAAACTAATAGAATCCACTAAGTAATGTATCACATTATTCCAATACAGCAACTGAAACAAAATCAGCTCGACACCAACCAGCACAAAGCAGCCCCCTTGATTGGCAACCAATCCACCACCTTGAACAATCACTCACTCCACCACCGGTGCACCATCTGCAAGATGCACTGCTGCAACTCGCCAAGGCTTCTTCGGCAGTACCTCCCAAACCCGCGTCCTCTACCATCTCATAGGACAAGGGCAGCAGGTGCCTGGGAGCAGGACCACTTCCAGGTTACTCTTCAAGTCACACAGCACCTTGACATGGACATACATCGTCGCTCCTTCATCGTCGTTGTGTCAAAACTCTGGTGTGGTCAAAGGCTGAGCTAATTCTAAAATCGCCCTCAGCGACAATGAGATTGACAAGGCGGATCAGCGAGCCAAAACGTTATAAATTCCCCTCAAAATGTGGGAACCACCCGTAGCCTTGCAGCGCCAGAAAATAAAGTTTAAAGTCAAACACCCCCTTCCAATCTTGCAGTGTCGCAGAGTGAGTTCCCTTGAATTAAATTAGTCCAGGCGGCCATCAAAGGTGAGGCCTCATGGCCCAAACATGCCTTGAACAGAAAGGAGAATTTTACAGTCCCGGCTGACTTGTTATTTGGTCTGGGGAGATGGGTGGTCCCAGAGTCAGATCTAATGAGCTGCTCCGCATGCTGAGAGCCTGGTCCAAAGGCAGGTCCAGCAGGTGCGGTGGCCCAGTATTGATCAGACCCTGAATGCCATTATTACCGACTGCCTCACCTGTGCCCAGTATGACCCGGGCCCAGAGTTAAAACACCCTCCAGCCATGACCCATAATCCATGACCCGTGATGAAATTTGCAGATTGGTTACATTGGCCCCTTTACCATGGACTCAGAAGGGTGACCAGTACAACATGGTTATAATTGATGTTATTCTAAATAGGTTAGTTGTAATTATCAGTAATTGACCATATCTGCAGACATCGTCAGACATCACATGTCACAGTGTGGTGATGATTTGTACTAAACGCTTTGTCTGTCAGATGCTGGGCCTGAACCCAGTCCGGATCATCTGTTATCATCCCAGTCAGAGTGAGCGAGTGGGGGAGATGTGGGAGTTACCCGCAAAAGGATTTGTCTTTCAAAGGCTGGGCCTGAACCCAGTCCAGATCATCTGTTAACACCCCAGTTAGAGTGGGAGTTACCCCCAAAAGTGATTCGAAGCATTTCAGTCTCTAATGTAAATCCACCAAGCCTGGTCATCATTTGTTTCTGAAAGTTGAACTGATCAGATAAATGGATATGAGTTGCTGCTTCAAGCACTCGAGAAGGGAAAATGTAACCGTAGTTTAAGAGAATAATTAAATTTTCATTACAAGAATGGAGAGAAGTGCAGTCCAGGTGGTTCCTGCCCACTGCTGGGTATCAATGAAGCATGATTTAGGGAAATAAAGTTGAGCATTGCCAGGGCTGTCTGTCTAACCAGACTGCTCTTCGGATTTGGGATGATTGTGATCTGATAAAATGTATTCAGGCACAATATTTTGTGAATGAAAGTTGCTCCAATGTGAAGAAACAAATTCTGTTAATAACTTGGACTAGGTGGAAATGTGTTTTCCATTTTAACATTATCTTTGACAGTAAATACCCTGCAGGGGGCATGGACGGTATTACATGTTAATTAACCTTTAAAATTGAATGGGAGGAAGTGATTGAGGTTATAAGATAGAAACAGGCAAATTACACTCCCAATTAGGAAATTTTCTAAAATCATTCTCTTCGATGAATTGGAATAGATCTCCTGGGCACAATTCACCGAACGATATCAAGGAGGCAGCAATGCACATTCTAATAAAAGTCAGGCAAGTGTAGGTGATAATAGTTAATTGATAGCTTTTTCTTGGAGATGTTTGTGTGCTTGCATTTAATGAACAAGAGGAAAACCGCATTTGAAATCCTGGCCACTACCGGAGACATTGGGACTGTGCAGGAGAAGCTGAGCAAAGCTCTTCACACACCCTCCACGATCTGTTGATAGGCTCCCTTGAAAGCCCAACAATGACTTGTATCGGATGTCACGTTCGCATGATATTACGATACCGGTGAGTGTGTGCAAATATGAAGCAGCTAGCATGCGGAAATATATGGTGCAGATGCACTGAAGACGGGTCTCAGACATGCTTAGTTACTTGAAAAGAGTACGACAGAAAATGGTTAACGTGGTTCAAGAGAGTGAGAAAACTTTTGATCAAAGCACCGGCACTTACTCCACAGAGAAACCAAACTGTTTATGAAAGAGGAAAGAGCTAAAGAAACTGGTACCTGGCAGATGGATTGACATTCAATCAAAATTGAATTAGAATTTGGAGTTGCAATGTTTAGGGTTGGGTTGGGTTACAAAAGGCAAATCGTGCTTGACTAATCTACTGGAGTTTTTTGAGGATGTAACTGGTAAAATGGATAAGGGAGAACCAGTGGATGTGGTGTATTTGGACTTTCAGAAGGCTTTCGATAAGGTCCCACATAAGAGATTAGCGTGTAAAGTTAAGGCACATGGGATTGGGGGCAAGGTATTGACTTGGATAGAGAACTGGTTGGCAGACAGAAAGCAAAGAGTTGGAATAAATGTGTCTTTTTCCAAGTGGCAGGCGGTGACTCGTGGGGTACCGCAGGGATCGGTCCAAGGACCCCAGCTATTCACAATATATATTAATGATCTGGACGATGGAATTGGATGTAATATATCCAAGTTGCAGACGACACTAAGCTGGGTGGGACTGTGTGCCGTGAGGAGGATGCCGAAAAACTCCAGTATGATTTGGACAGGTTGGGTGATTGGGCAGAAGCATGGCAGATGCAATATAATGTGGATAAATGCGAGGTTATCCACTTTGGTGGCAAAAACAGGAAGGCAGATTATTATCTGAATGGCAATAGATTAGGAGAAGGGGAAGTGCAACGAGACCTGGGTGTCCTTGTGCACCAATCGCTGAAGGTAAGCATCCAGGTGCAGCAGGCGGTTAAGAAGGCAAATGGTATGTTAGCCTTCGTAGCGAAAGGGTTCAAGTACAGTAACAAGGATGTCTTGCTGCAGTTGTACAGGGCCTTGGTGAGACCACATCTTGAGTATTGCGTGCAGTTTTTGTCGCCTTTTCTGAGGAAGGATGTTCTTGCCATGGAGGGAGTGCAGCGAAGATTCACCAGGCTGTTACCCGGGATGGCAGGAATGACGTATGAGTAGAGATTGGGTCGATTGGGCTTATACTCACTGGAGTTTAGAAGAATGAGAGGGGATCTCATTGAAACTTATAAAATTCTAACAGGACTAGACAGACTGGATGCAGGAAGGATGTTCCCGATGGCCGGGGAGACCAGAACCAGGGGTCACAGTCTAAGGATAAGGGATAAGCCATTTAGGACTGAGATGAGGAGGAATTTCTTCACCCAGAGAGTGGTGAACCTGTGGAATTCTCTACCACAGAAGGCAGTAGAGGCCAATTCATTAAATATATTCAAGAAGGAGTTAGATATATTTATTAAAACTAAAGGGATCAAGGGATATGGAGAGAAGGCAGGTACAGGGTACTGAATTTGGATGATCAGCCATGATCTCATTGAATGCAGAGCAGGCTCGAGGGGCTGAATGGCCTACTCCTGCTCCTATCTTCTATGATTCTATGTTTTGTTTTTACAATGAAATTGGGACAATTGAGGGCTCGGGAGAAATAATACTGAGCAAGGATTAGAATTGTCAACATGATAAAAAACGGTTAAACGGACAACCATAGAATCTCTTAAGTCCATGATTTCTTGATAATATGATACACTGGACACATCTTTATATTGTATTATGCTTTTCTCTGCTTGTATCTGATGTATATTACTGGTCAGATAGAACTTGGACTAGCTCTGAGTGATTATGTAAATGTGATATTAATTACTGCAAACTCCAAGGTAATTTAAGGTGAAGTCAGAAAGAATGATAATGGGTGAATGTCAGTTGACCTGGAGTGGTTTCTCCCAGGGTCAGAAGGAGGGTATGTTAAAATGTTAAAAAATGATTCATAAGGTCAAAGAATTCCTGTGGGCTTTTCTGTAGTGTCTTAGTCAGAGAGCGACTATGGTAGAAAGGGGAAATATATAAACAAAGTAAATTTGGGACACGAAAGACAGAGAATGATAAACACCCAGGACAGGAGGCGTTCCATATCGAGTATGTGGGCGGTTGCTCAGACCACACATCCCACAGTAAGAGATCGTACAGACAGAGAATGATACACACCCAGGTCAAGAGGCGGCCCATATCGAGCTAAGAGAGCGGTTGCTAGTACCCCACATCCCACAGTAAGTGATAGTACAAGGCAGTTGGAATAATGGAAGCTGCACAGCCACTTGGCCGAGGCATTAAACAAAGCTTGTCGAACAGAGCTAAAGGCCCAAAGATTAGAAGCCGGGTGAACACCTCAGTAAGTGGCCTCAGCCAACGGCCATAATGTTGTGTGATGGTGCAGCCTAAGGTAGCCGAATAGTACAATAATGGGTCCTTGTCCCTCGTAACTACAGGGTAATGGCGGGATAGAGAGAAATCCATCCACGAAAGGTTACAGCTCTGAGCAGTTTGAAAAAGAAAGAAAGCCTTGCATTTAAATCGCGCATTTCACAACAACCGGATGTCCCAAAGCGCTTTACAGCTAATCAGGTACTTTTGATGTGTATTCACTGTCGTTATCTTGGGTAAGCGGCAGCCCATTTGCGCACAGCAAGCTCCAAAGTAATAAAGACCAGAAAATCTGATTTTGTTCTGTTGAGTAATGGTTAAATAATAGTCAGGACACAGGGGATAACCCCCCTGCTCTTCTTCGAAATATTGCCATGGTTTCTTTTAAATCCACCTGAAAATACCACCAACGCTTTCTCCGCAAGATCCTGCAAATCCATTGGTAGGATCGGTGCACCAACGTCAGTGTTCTCGCTCAGGTCAACATCCCCAGCATCGAAGCTTTGACCGCGCTCGATCAGCTCCGATGGACGGGCCACATCGTCCACATGCCTGATGCGAGACTCCCAAAACAAGTGCTCTACTCGGAGCTCCGGCACGGCAAGAGAGCCCCAGGTGGACAGAGGAAACGCTTCAAGGACACCCTCAAAGCCTCCAGGAAAAAGTGCAAAAATCCCACCGACACCTGGGAATCCCTGGCCCAAGACCGCACAAAGTGGAGGAGAAGCATTCGGGAAGGCACCAAACACCTCGAGTCTCTTCGCCGGGAGCAAGCGGAAACCAAGCGCAAACAGCGGAAGGAGCGACCGTCAGCCCAAGCACCCTGCCAAACTGCCCCGACAACCACCGTCTGCCCCAGCTGTGACAGAGACTGTACGTCCCGCATTGGACTCATCAGTCACCTGAGAAGAAAAAAAGTAGGACAGTTGCATGAAGCCAAAAATGTTAATAGTCCATTTATATTGAAGCTTGTTTTTTAAACATCACCCGATGCTGAAACTGAGCGGAGGTTATTTTTGCAGGACGAACAACCCTTTGTTGTGACCAGAACCACGTGGACTCTGTTATTTTGAGGAGTGAATTCTAAGTAGGGGTGCCCATTATCAATTATAAATGATAAGTTATTAAGAACCCGGCTGGGATAAAAGGAAGACATTGCGGAGGCTCTGGAGTGGAAGGACGCATCATCAGGACAGATGCGATGGAGAAACTGGGAGAATTGAAATCAACAATTCACAGGAAGCGGGTTTGGAGGAAGCAAAATCAAAGTTGCTGTGGAAGTGGGTGGGAGGTGGTAGATATTTGAGGAGGGCCAATGTCATACAAATTGAGATAGAAAATTCAAGGAAGCGAAGAGTGTGTGATGGACAATTTCAAGATAAGGGAGGTGTGAAAGTTAGAAGCAAAGTGGATTGAATTGAGTAGTTCAGGAGGTGCACTGCTGCATATCGTATCAGAGAGCAAGATTGTGCAGACAAAGGAAGTCTCTGAAAGGATGGCTGATCGGCGGTGGTGGTGCTTCAGTATTACACTAGCTGCACGGCATTGTTGGCGGCGGAAAGTTAGTCGAAGGCCAGGATTTTAGCTTCCTGAAGCTTCAATAGTTCAAATGCGAGAGCACCTGGCTTTCAATCGCGGGCGAGCCCCACTATATTCCAGTTTTAGTCTAAAATCACTAATTGGTTTCCCACATATTTTCAATGGTGGAAAAATTAGGGATGACTCTTTTAGGAACATAGGAATTGCGGTATGAAAACAGACCACTGTCCATTCGGTTCGCCTTCTACCATCCTGGTAGTCACATGATACAACAATAATGGAGTTGGTGACCAATCACAGCGATCAATCTCTATCAATGAGTCTACAACAGACCCAGACATGAGGTGAGGAAAACCCCAGAGGTGGAGATCTTTGAGAACCATGGGTCTAAACTCACCTCTTCCTCTCAGCATGCTACACTTACCACATGTCATGTCTCAAATTCCTCACATACTATATCCCAGAATGTTATTGTCTGAAATAAATCTATCGAATTAGCATTTGAATTAACAAGACTGTCTTCTAGCACCGTCTCCCTAGGGAGCCAGTTCCATAGATTGACCTCTCCCTCAGGGAAATATTGTTCCCCCGGATTAGATTTGATTTTACGCCACTTCAAGCGCAGGCCATGTCCTCTATTTCTGCTGTTCTGGACACGGTGTGACAGCTTCTCATGGCCGACATTATCTAATCCCTATATTATTCTAAAAGCACCAATCATATCTCTCTCAGCCTTCCCTTTAAATGTCCAATGGGCATAACTGTAGAAAGTACTTTAAGTGCGATCACACCAAAGATTTATAAAGTGCCAGGGTTAACTGACTATTTCAGCCCCATTTTGTCCTTTTAATACATCCCAGTATCTGATTGGCTTTACTCACTGCCACCGAGCAATGTTGCGACAGGAGCAATTTAATGTCAGTCAGGACCTGCAGGTCTATTTCATTCCCCATGCACATTATTATCGGTCCATGAAGTAATAGTCACTTCCTTGATGTCTTTGTCCCCACCAAGTGCTTTGCGCTTCTCTCCATTGAATTTCCTCTGCCGCATGTCTGCTCAATGACCACATATCGTCACATCCTGCTGTAGCTGATCATGTTCAGCATTCCAGATACCACATTGATTAGTTTTGTATTAGCTGAAGATTTAGCCATCTTGATTGTGACTCCCAGCGCCTGATAATTAATAAAGATATTCAACAAAAGAGCTGCCAAAACAGACCCGGGCGGGATCCCCTGGTACATTCTCCCAGGCTGGTGATAATCTGGGTACCACTACTTTCTGGATCTATCAGCCAACCGATTAATTACACATTGTAAAATATTTCCACTGATTCCCACTTCCTTTATTTTCAGTGCCAGCCTTTCCAGCCTAATATTGTCAAAGGCCTTACTGAAATCAAAGTTCGCCTCACCCTCTGCCTCACACCATCAAGCTCCTTTGTCACATCCTCAAATCAAACCAGTAAGTTAGATTAGCACCAAGACCAGCACAGTGGAGTCTGTATTCTCTGAATCAACAGGCACACCAACAAGTTGAATTCATGCAGCAATTAAATCACCCACAATGACCGGCCGCTGATGAGTGAAGGAGTTACAATGATCTGAGAAATGTTGCTGGGGTGGGAATAGGTGGTTCAGGTGGCGGATGGACACATTTCAAGATTAATTTGTAGCCGAACAAGACAACAAACTGCCGAACAGAAAGACCCATATTGACCAGACACAACTTTCAGCATGGGTGGGGGATGGGATTCAGCGTGTGTCTAACGGGCGGCCGAATGAACCAATGCCAGTGAGGTGGGAGATCAAAGAGGGAAGAGAGTGTTAGCGGATTCCCCGTGGTTATTGCCGCAGCAAACGGTTGTTAGTCCAGCAACAAAACTTCCGCGTGATTTAGACTCCAGCGGTTTTAAACAAAATGCTTTAATATACAGTGACCAGTAACAGCATGTTTTTATACAACTGTCCTACAGTATTACATTAACTGACTAGCAAGTAATACAACCTGTTCCCTCCATGAAATTAAGGATGATCAGAATTGTACTTTTGTGGGCTACTGTTAAGGAAAACGAAATTCCGACTGTCACCAGAGATCTACTTTATGGAGAGACCAGGCTCGATCTTTATACTATTCGGCTACCTGGGGCTGCACGTACTCATAACAGTTTTATTCTTATTATTCCACCAATTTGAAACCACGCTACCAACTCCAACTCCTCGACCTCCATCTATGTCTTTCAGGCTTGTTATTGTGCTCTCCTCTTATCTGTACCTGTCTGTTTCTTCACAGTTTGTTTCAAAACAAATCCTGTTATCTGTAAGCTCAGCTAGAACATGGCAAGGACATTTTAACTTCCTGTGCACAAGGCTGGGACTGATGGGAAGATGGTCATCCAGTCATGGTCAATATTCAGAATTTCGCTCCGTTTGAACCTGAGTGGAACCACCCTGGATAAATTTTCATCTTAACATTTAACTTTCTTTCTAGCCATACCATGGATCATCTTGCAGTTTACAATCGGTTAATGTTACACTTCCATGAACATACGTGATATTTACTTTTGCTCCAACGATGCCTTTGATCTTATTTGTTTTTTTGATAATCATCCGTGTGTTCCCCTGTATTCCCGGAGCTCGCTGCTCACCAGCCTGCTTTTTTCCTCTGTCATTGTTTAAGGGCTTCTCCGAGCAATATGTACATGATAACTGGTCAAAGTTTCATTTGGCCAATACTACAGATCATGATACAGATTAAATCATCACACATTGTACAGATAGCTACAGTGTGCCATATTACTAAGAAATTATGGTCCTTAAAGATTCTTCAGCTCTACTCTTACCGTTATCCATCTTGTGGGAAATTCTTCCTCAGTATTATTTCCCCCAGCCCTCAATTGTTCCAATTTCATAGTCAATGCAACGGACGCCTAATATAAATGTATTCAAATCCAAATCACATGACCATATTTAATTTCCATCCAACAGATAGGGACAAGTGTGTTTAACTCTCTCCTGATTGTTTCATAAGAGGTACGGTTTCTCCATGGAACATGTGTCAGTGTATTGATTTAAAATGTATTTCTCCCTCATGTAATGCTGTTGTCAAGTAACTGAGCATGTCTGAGGCCCGTTCCTCATGCTAGTTGCCTCACGTATAACATATCACATTTGCACACACACGCACACACACACGCACATACAGATATTCAAACACACACACACACTCACAGATATTCAAACACACACACACACACACACACACACACACTCACACACAGACATTCAAACACACACACGTGCTCACACACACATACTCACACTCACACACGCACAAACACTCTCACAGACACACTCATAAACACACACAGAAACAGTCACACACACACAAACACTCACACACATGCACACACACACACACTCACACACGCACACACACACACACAAACACTCACACACGCACACACACACACACACTCACACACACACTCACACACACACAAACACTCACAAACACATACAATCACACACACACTCACAAACTCACACACACTCACACACATACACACAAACACTCACACACACAAACACTGACACACGCACACACTCACACACACTCTGACACACACAAACACTCACACACACAAACACTCACACAGACACACACTCACTCACACACACTCACATACACACACTCACACACTCACTGACACACACACTCACACACACACTCACACATACATACACAAACAATCAGACACACACGAAAACACTCACACACACACACATTCACACACACAGTCACACACTCACACACACGCACACACTCACACACACACTCACACAAATACTCACACACATACACACACACTCACTCACACACACTCATACACACACACTCACACATTCACTCACAGACACACGCACACACACACACTCACACACTCACTCACAGACACACGCACACACACACACTCACACACTCACACACACACACACACTCACACACACACTCACACAAATACTCACACACATACACACACTCACTCACACACACTCATACACACACACTCACACACTCACTCACAGACACACGCACACACACACACACTCACACACACACACACGCACACACACACAGTCACACACACACTCACACACACATACACAAACAATCACACACACACGCAAACACTCACACTCACACACACAATCACACACACAGTCACACACTCACACACACGCACACACTCACACACACACTCACACAAACACTCACACACATACACTCTCACTCACATACACACACTCACTCACAAACACAAGCACTCTCACAGTCACAGACACACTCACAAACACAAACTCACACACACCCACTCACACACACACACTCACACACACACGCACACACACATTCACACACAGACACAGACACACGCACACACACTCACACACAACAGTATTCCACTGTCACCTATGACATCCGAAACAAGCCATTCTTGAGTTTTCAGGTAATCTTTTCAACGGAATGTGACGGCGTGGATGGTCAGGACATGATTTGTCATCTCCACCTGCGTGGACCCAATGTCTGAAGTAAAGGAGATTCTATCAAATAGAGTTGTCCTATTGCTTAATGTAGGCATGCGCACCAACATCTCCAAAAGAAACCTCTCAATTAATTATTATCACCTACACTTTCCTGACTTTCACTGGAATATACTTTGCTACAACATTGATATCTTTTGTTGAATTGTGCCCGGTGATTTATTCCAAAACAGCTATAAAATGATTCAGGAAGATTCCCATTTGTTGTTGTAATTTTCCTGTTTCAATCTTATGTCTTCAATCACTTCCTCCCGTTCGGTTTTGCACAGTTTTACCATTTCATCCCATTCATGATCCCTGGATGAACTTTACTGTCCAATAATGATATTATCTTCTAAATAAAGGCTAAACGTTCCCACTTGGTCAATGTTATTAACATATTTTATTTGCTTATTTTACTCACTGGGCACATTATTTCAAATGTAACCCGGTATGTAAAGCCCGAGTCAATGTTACCAGTTCAAAATTATCCGCAATCCAATGAGCAGTGTTTTTGGACTGGCAGGACTTGTTAATGCTCATTTTTATTTCAGCAACACTTTCTTTGTTGACTCACAACATTGGACCGGAACAACCTAGATTGGCTTCCTCTCTTTTGTTTCAATGAAAATGTGCTAATCCACGTCAACTGCAGGTGCATGTTCCCCTCAGGAGCGCGTGAAACAGCCACTGGTATCAATGTGTCTTCTGAATTCAAATTTCAGAAGCAAATGATGCCCTGGCTTAGTGGTTTTATTTTAGAGACAGGTGTTTTTGGAATTATTTTGTGGCTAACTCCCACCTCTCCCCCCACTCGCTCACACTGACTGGGTTGATAACAGATGATCTGGACTGGGTTTTGGCCCAGCCTTTGACAGTCGAAAACTTCACCAGGCAGTGACAAGTGATGTCTGACGATATCTGCAGATAAAGTCTTACATTCTTACAGCTACTGCACCAACAGTTTATTTTAAAGATCATTGTCCCCTGTATAAATTAAAAGAAAACCATATAATCCATTGTGGCTCTGCTTGAGCGCCCACGGGGTTAATTTGACAATTCATGATATCCTTCTGTCACAATCGGGAAATATCAACTCAAAATAAAATACACATCTAATTTAACAAGATCAAAATATAAATTTACTTTCTGCAATACAAAATTTGTTGCGTGGTGTACGGAAAACAGCTGTCAGTGGAAACTGTGCAATTCTTTACATGTTTAAGATACAACAATTGTCCGTGTGGTTGATAGTTAGGAATAAAGCTGTAGACTGCAGAAATATCTCAATGGACTGGTCAGGTGGGCAGAAAAGTGGCAAATGAATTCTATCAGGCGACGCTCAAGGCAATGCATTTGGAGAGGGCTAACATGGCAAGGGACTGCACAATAATTGTTAGAATGCTGAGAATTTGAGAAGTGTTGAGGAACAGAGGGACCTTGGAGTGCCTGTCCACAGATCCCTGAAGGTAGCAGGACGGGTAGATAAGATGGTTAAGGAGCCATACTGGATACTTGAATTTATTAGTCGAGGCATAGAATAGAAAAGCAGGGAGTTTATGCTTGAACTGTATAAAACAATAGTTAGACCACAACTAGAGTACAGCATACAGTTCTGGTAACCACATTATAGGAAAGATGTGATTGCCCTCGAGAGGGGACAGAGGAGATTTACCAGGATGTTGCCAGGACTGGATAATTTTAGCTATGAGGAATTATTTGATAGGCTGTGATAGCTATCTTTCGAACAGTGGATGTTTCGGGGAGAGTTAATTGTGGCGTATCAATTATGAGGAGCCTAGGTAGAGTGGAAACGACGCCAACTTCCTGGCACCATGGGTTGCTCTGCTGCACAGGCTGGGAGGAAAAATAGTGGTAGAGCTATATTGATAGGAGACTCAATTGTAAGGGGAAGAGATAGGCGTTTCTGCGGCCGCAACCGAGACTCCAGAATGGTGTGTTGCCTCCCTGGTGCAAGGGTCAAACGACGTCTCGGAGCGGCTACAGGACATTTTTGAGGGGGACGGCGAACAGCCAGCTGTCGTGGTGCACATAGGCAACAACGATATAGTTAAAAAAGGGGATGAGGTCCTAAAAGCAGAATATAGGGAGTTAGGAGGTAAATTAAAAAAATAGGACCTCAAAGGTAGTAATCTCAGGATTGCTATCAGTGTCACGTGCTAGTCAGTGTAGAAATAGAAGGATATTTCAAATGGATACGTGGCAAGAGAAATGGTGCAAGGGGGAGGGATTCAAATTCCTGGGCCATTGGAACCGGTTCTGTGGGAGGTGGGACCAGTACAAACCGGACGGTCTGCACCTGGGCAGGGCCGGGACCGCTGTCCTAGGGGGAGTGTTTGCTAGTGCTGTTGGCGAGGGTTTAAACTAAAGTGGCAGGGGGTTGGGCACCTGAAAGGGAGACAGAGGAAGGCGTGTCAGGAAGGGACAGAAGGTATGGAGTAAAAGGTAAAGTGTTGAAAAAGGAAAAAGCCGGAACTAAGTGTCACAAACCATATTTGAAAGTTCTTTATCTGAATGCACGTAGCATTCGTAACAAAATGGACGAGTTAACGGCACAAATAACTACGTATGGGTATGATCTTGTGGCCATTACAGAAACATGGCTGCAGGGTGACAACGACTGGGAATTAAATATGCCAGGGTATTTAACAATCAGGAAGGAGAGGCAGGAAAGATGGGGCGGTGGGGTGGCTATGTTAATAAAGGAAGTAATCAGTGTAATACAGAGAAATTATATTGGGTCAAACGATCAGGATAATGAAACAGTTTGGGTAGAGATAAGGAATAATAAGGGGAAAAAAAGGCACATGGAGTCCAATGTGGAGAAGTGTGAAGTGATGCAATTGTGGAGGATTATTATGGAAAGACAGTAAACTATAAATATCCCAAATTTGAAAAGCACACATGAGCAGAGAGACCTTGGTTTCCATATGCACAAATCCTTAATGGGCTTTTTGATAAGGCCGTTCAAAAAGCATATGCGTTACTTGGGTTTATAAATAGAGGAGTAGAATTTAAAAGCAAGAAGATCATACTCGAAATTTATAAATCACTGGCAAGGCCTCAGCTCGAGTATTTTGGACAATTCTGGGCAGCAAACTTCAGGAAATATGTAAAGGCCTAAGAAAGGGTGCAGAGCGGGTTTAGCAGGATCTTACCATGGGGCAAATCAGTTGTATGAAGAGCTTGGAAACGTTAGGATTTTTCCCCTTGGAACAGAGAAGGTTAAGTGGTGATCTAATGGAGGGTTTCAAGATGATGAGCGGTTTTGATAGAGTAAATAGCGAAAAAAAATTCCCTCTGGCGAATGGGTGAATATCTGGAGATCATATTTTCCAAATCATTGGAGAAAGGTCTATAGGGGAGTAGAGGAGAAACTTGTTCACTCAGAGAGTTGTCAGGATCTGGAAGGCTCTACCTGAAAAGGTGTTGGAAGCTGATTCAATGAACAATTTGAAAAGGTAGTTGGGCGGGTTCTTGAGGATGAGAATCCGAGAGGATCACGGACAAAGATGGGGAATGCTGGACTCAGACCGACTTCGCTTTCAAAGAGCCAGCACAGGCACGGCGGGCCGAATGGCCTCCTCCTGTGCTGTAAGTTTCTATAATTCTAAGATTCTACCTCCTGGATGTAAAACATCCCCTGGGATTGCGCCGAATGGAAAACCAGGCTGGGAAGTTCGATCACGCATTACTGTTTCCATCCGACTTTTAATTAATTGAATCAAAATTACGAAAATCGGGCTTTGCATCCGACGGAAAACGTGATCAAGATATTTCCATAGGCCTCACAATTCCACACAGGGATAATTGCAGGACAAGGCTTCAAGGGTCCGTGTGAATTTCCTCAGCCCGTTAACCCAGAGTACACAATTACCAATTTATTCGATATACTGAAATTATTGGCACGGATTATCCAGTGCCTATGCGGTCGTAAATCCAAGCATGGAAAAAGCAACTGAATTCCAGAGGTGAGGTGAGAGTGGCTGCCCTTGACATCAAGGCAGCATTTGACCGAGTCTGGCATCAAGGAGCCCTAGTAAAACTCAAGTCAATGGGAATCAGGGGGAAAACGCTCCACTGGCTGGAGTCATACCTAGCACAAATGAAGATGGTTGTGGTGATAGAACATCAATCTTCACAGCCCCCAGGACATCGCTGCTTCATCAATGATCTTCCCTCCAAAAAAAGGTCAGAAATTGGGATGTCCTCTGATGACTGCACAGTGTTCAGCGCCATCACAACTCCTCAGATAATGAAGCAGTCCATGCCCGCATGCAACAAAACCTGGACGACGTTCAGGCTTGGGCTGATAAGTGGCAGGGAACATTCACGACACAGAAGTGCCAAGCAATGACTATCTCCAACAAGCAAGAGTCTAACCACCGCCCCTTGACATTCAACGGCATTACCATCGCCGAATCCCCCACCATCAACATCATTGACCATAAACTTAACTGCACCAGCCACATAAATACAGTAGCAACAAGAGCAGGTCAGAGGCTGGGAATTCTGCGGCGAGTGACTCACCTCCTAACTCTCCAAAGCCTTTCCAACATCTACAAGGCAAAAGTATGGAGTGTGATGGAATACTCTCCACTTGCCTGGATGAGTGCAGCTGCAACAGCACTCAAGAAGCTCGACACCATCCAGGATAAAGCAGCCCCTTTTGATTGACACCCCATCCACCACCTTAAACATTCACTCCCTCCACCACCGGCGCACCGTGGCTGCAGTGTGTACCATCTACAAGATGCAGTGCAGCAAGTCGCCAAGGCTTCTTCGGTAGCACCTCCCAAACCGCGCCCTCTTCCACCTAGAAGGACAAGGGCAGCAGGCACATGGGAACACCACCACCTCCAGGTTCCCCTCCAAGTCACACATCTTCCTGACTTAGAAGTATATCGCCGATCCTTCATCGTCAATGGGTCAAAACCCTGTAACTCCCTACAAAATATTAAAGTAAATGTTTTCAACTGATTTAAACATTAAAAATCCTTTAAAATTAGTTCAGGTTGTTTTTGGTCCTTTTAAAGATGTTAAAATGTATTTTTCACAAACATAAATTTTTGTATTAAATGTTTAATTAAATTGCATTTTAAATAATTTTTAACATGTGATAATTGATTTTCATTTCGATTGAGTGCAAATGTGTTTTTTACGTTGTTCATAATATGCTCAGTAGGATTCCATACGTAAATTGAGTCTTCATAAGCATAATGGGAATCCCCCTCTTTGATACCATGGGTTGGCCCACGGAATCGCAGGGACGGTTGTGAAGCGCATGCGCCCCTGGGATCCGTGGGCCTTTCGGCAGGCGAAGGACTGCAGGCCCAGGAGCGCGACTCTTGGTAGGTCCAGCGCCATCAGTTTAGTCCAAAAATGTGCGGGTTAGGTTGATTTGGCTATGATAAATTGACCCTTAGTGTTAGGGGGGGATTAAATATGTGGGGTTACGGGGATAGGATGGGATATGTTAGGGGGAATTAAATATGTGGGGTTACGGGGATAGGGTGGGCTATGTGTCGGTACAGGCTCGATGGGCCGAGATGGCCTCTATCTGTACTGTGGGGAATCTGCGTGGGAGAGCAGGGACAGGGTACTGGATTTGGATGATCAGCCATGATCATATTGAATGGTGGAGCAGGCTCGACGGGCCGAATGGCCTACTCCTGCTCCTAGTTGCTATGTTTCTATGTTCTATGTTAAGTACGGATTTTAATTGCGGTTCGGAGGCCTTCGCCCGCGGGAAGGTTCCGAAAGTAAATTCAGGTCCATTGTTTGAGATAATTGCGGAGGAATAATTTGTTTTGATTGGGTAATGTCTCGTTTGACATATTGGGGGAGAGGTACATCATTCACACGTGTTCAGCCTTGGTCCACCATGATTGTGATCCGCAATCGATTATTTGGTCTGACACTATGTTGGAGGGAGCCATTTCAGACGAATGTTGCTAAGCGTCGATATGCAATCGTTGCGAGCCGCAATTGCAAGAGCAAAGTGCATGTTTTAGATTTACTTTGCATGAACTTACATTCATGATCTTCAAGATAGGCCCTTACTTTTCCTTGAAGTCATTTGATGAGCTCAGCTTGTTCCGTAACATTTAATGTGTTACATGGCTGAATGAGATGCTTGTTAACCTTCTTCTCGCTGGGCATTAAGGCTGAACTTTCAACTTATCTCATCCCCTTTAAATTTCTATGCATGTAGATCTTTTCTGAAGGGCCCTGAGCAAAAGTGTGTCTAAAACTACATGGATCTGAGAAATTAATTCTAAATCCTCAGCATGCCGTTTGTATACATGAACTGCTCTTGCGATGTGTCCTAACATGTTATTTCCTTTTTTACCCACACAATCTCAAAAATAACAGTGACTTTTCTGTCCTTACTCCTGAGTCCTTGCTTCGAGTTGCAATTTTCAGTCTCTTCATTGTGCTATCGTCCATAATTTTGTTAAGCCAATATGGATTACTTCACATTTGCTACAGTTAAATATACCACAGTCTCAGAGGTAATGATGAATTTCACCAGGGCAATGTTTACTGCACGGTTACAACGTCGTGTGCAGTTTTAGCCGCTTCTCTATAGAAAGGACATAATAGTCATAGAGCGTGGGCAATGTAGATTCACCAGGGCAATGCCAGGAATGGAAACTAATTCACTGAAAGAGATGGGATTCTTGGAGTGGAGCAGAGAAGACTTAGAGGAGATTTATAGTGTTTTTCAGAAACATGAAGGGTTTTGTTAGGATGAAGAGTGAATTCTATTCCCTATGGTTGGGGAGTCAATGGTGAGGGGTCATCAATTTAAGATAGTTATTAAGTGAGTCGGGAGAGAGGTTCGGAGAAATTGCTTTACATAAGAACAAAAGAAATAGGAGCTGGAGTAGGCCATTTGCCCCCTCGAGCCTGCTCCACTATTTAATGTGATCATGGCTGATGGGCGACACCTTATTCTGAAACTATGCCTCCTAGTTCTAGATTCCCCCATGAGGGGAAACATCGTCTCTGCATCTACCTTGTCGAGCCCCCTCAGTATCTTATATGTTTCAATAAGATCACCTCTCATTCTTCTAAACTACAATGAGTATCGGCCCAACCTGCTCAAACTTTCTTCTGAAGACAAGCATTTCATCTCAGGAATCAACCTCGTATACCTTCTCTGAACTGCCTCCAATGCAAATATATCCCTCCATAAATAAGGATAATAAAACTGTACGCAGTACTCCAGTTGTGGTCTCACCAATGCCCTGTACAGTTGTAACATGATTTCCCTGCCTTTATACATCAATCCCCTTGCAATAACATTATTGGAGCAAGCTTTTACACGGGACATTGTTGTGGCCGAGTCCATTACATCTTTTAGAGGAATACTTGATTACTATTAGAAGTGGAAGGAACGGTCTATGGGGGAGAGCGGGATTGGTTTCGGATTGATACACGGTTTTTTTGAAGAGAGCGGGAGAGTGGGATTTGTTTTCAATTGATGCAGGGCAATGGGGAGCGAACAGGATAGATGCATCAGTTTGGGATTGATACAGGGCTGTGGAAGAAAGCGGGGCGGTGGGTTTAGTATTCGATGGATACAGAGCAATGGGAGAAAGCGCGGTACTGTGGTTAGTTTTGGATTGATACAGGACCATGGGAAGAAATCTGGGACGTGGGATTAGTTTGACCTTGATACAGGACTATGGAGAGAGAGCGGCAGAACTTGTTTGCATTGTATTGTTGTAAGGCTATGTGGAGAGAGTGTGACAGAGGGATTATTATCGGATTGATACAGGGCTCTGTAAAGCGGGCAGAGCAGCCTGATTAGTGTTAGATTGATGAAGAACTATGGGCCGATGGCTGAGCAGTGGGATTCCTTTAGAGCTAATACGGGGTAATGGGTCGAGAGTGAGGAAGAGGGATTTGTTTGGAATGGTACAGGATTTTGGGGAGAGAGCAGTGCAGTGGGATTAGTTTAGGCTTGATTCAGGGATATAGAGAGAGAATGGAGCAATGGGAATAGTTTGTGATGATGTAGCAACATGGGGAGAGAATGGGGCAATGCGATTAGTTTGTGATGATGTAAGTTAATGGGGCGAGGGTTTGGCAAAGGCTTTACTATATGAGTAATACCGGACTATGGGGAGAGAAAGGGGTAGTGAGATTAGTTTATGGTGATACAGTAATATGGGAAGAAAATGGGGCAGTGGGATTAGTTTAGAATTAATACCGGGTAATGGGGAGAGAATGGGGCAGTAGGAAATGTTTGTGATGATACAGTACTATGTGGAGCGAACCAGAAAGTAGTATTCGATTGTGATTGATATATGGCAATAGGGAGCGAGCTTGGCAGTGTGATTATTTTACGATTGGCACAGGGACATTTGGAGAGAGTGAGGCCGTGGGATTGGTGCGAAATTGATACATAGCAAATGGGAAGACAGACGGTAACTTTGATCAGTTTTGGATTCATAACGGCTACGGAGAGCGAATGGGCAGTGCGATTAGTTTGAAATTGTTACAGGGCTAAGGGGAGAGCAGGCTAGCAGATTCGCTTTGGAATTCAACTGGGCTCTGGGGAGAGATGGGTACAATGGAGTTTGTTATCGTTGGATACAGGTATCTGGGCAGAGGGCGTGGTTGTGGAATTAGTTTGGCACTAACTTAAAGATAGGCATACAATATAAAGCATCGAGAGAGAGGAAGAGCGCACCGAGTGTATAAGTGTTGAAAAGGGCGGTCTGTGATTCTGTGACTCTTTGAGAGGAGCGGGAGAACAATCGCAGTAACGTCACAGCACAAGGAGGGGCGGCGTGTTAAATTACAGGTAAATATGTAATTTAATCTACCCGTAACTTAAATTAGATCAATAAGTTGTTAAAATAAACTATAAATGTAAGCTAAGTTGATTAAATACATACAACTTAATGAATTAAATATGTAAAACAAGCTTATATAGGGATGGCATTGCAGGAGGTGTGCCTCAACTGCAGCATGTGGGATTTTGTGGAGAGCATCGCGATCCCGGATAACTAAGCCTGCAGTAAGTGTCTGCATCTCGAGAACTTTGGCTCAGAGTAGTTGAGCAGGAGTCCGAGGTGCAGACATTGTGAAGCATCAGGGAGGGGGAGATTTATCTGGACACTTTCAACTAGATGGCAGTCACACCCCGTGCGTTCGGTAGTGGTACAGGTCTGGTTAGTGGTCAGGGATAGGAGGGTGTGATTTCGAGTCACGCAGCAAAGGGGACCCTAGGTGCAATGCTGGAGGAGCCTCGGCCTTTGCCCTTATCCAAAAGGTACGAGCTTTTATCTGCCTGTGTGGATGAGGGCAAAGTCTGCAGGGTGAATGATCAAACTGATCACTGCACCTTGGTACAGGAGGCCATTAACTTTGAGGTTGGGGGTGGTGAAAAGGAATGTGGTAGTGGTAGGAATTGTATCGGAACGGGAATGGATACTGTCCTCTGCAGCCATGACCAGGAGTTCCGAAGGTTGTGTCGCCTGGTCGGCTCCAGGGTTAAGGATATCACCTCGCAGCTGGAGAAGAACTTGGAGTGAAAGGGAAATCGTGTTTCACACATTTATTAGAGCTCTTTAGCGATGTAACTAGAAGGGTAGATAATACAGAACCAGTGGATGCAGTATATTTGATTTTCAAATGGCATTCGATAAGGTGCCACATAAACGGTTGTTACGCAAGATAAAGGCAAATGGAGTTGGGGGTAATATATTAGCATGGATAGAGGATTGGTTAACGGACAGAAAACAGAGAGTAGAGTTTTTGTCTCCTTACCTAAGGAAATATATACTTGCCATAGAGGGAGTGCAACGAAGGTATACCAAACTGATTCCTTGGATGGGGTGATTGTCGTATGAGGAGAGATTGAGTAGACTAGGCCTATATTCCCTGGAGTTTAGAAGAATGAGAGGTGATCTCATTGAAATATATAAAATTCTTACAGGGCTTGACAGGGTAGATGCAGGGAGGTTGATTTCCCTGGCTGGGGAGTCTAGAACCAGGAGTCACAGTCTCAGAATAAGCGGTTGTTTTTTTAGGACTGAGATGAGGTGAAATTTCTTCACTCAGAGGGTGGTAACTCTTAGGAATGCTCGACCCAGAGGGCTGTGGAGGCTCAGTCTTTGAGTATATTCAAGACAAACATCGATAGATTTTTGGATATTACGGAAATCAAGGGATATTTCGATAATGCAGGAGAGTGGAGATGAGGTACAAGATCAGCCATGATCTTATTGAATGGCCGAGCAGGCTCGAGGGGCCGAATGACCTACTCATGCTCCTTATGTTCTTATAAACGGTCATTTTCACATTGGCAAGCTGTAATTGTTGGGTGCCGCAAGGATCAGTGCTTGGGCCCGAGCTACTTACAATCTATATCAGTGACTTAGATGATGGGACCGAGTGCAATGTATCCAAGTTTTCGGACGATATCAAGCTAGGTGGAAAAATAAGATGTGAGGAGGACACTCAGAGCCAGCAAAGTGGTGTAGACAGGTTATGTGAGTGGGCAATAAGTTGGCAGATGGAGTATAATGTGGGGAAATGTGAGGATATTCATTTTGCTAGGAAGAATTGACAAACAGAATATTTTTTAAATGGAGAGGAAATATTAAATGTTGGTGTTCAGAGAGATTTGGGTGTCCTAGTACAAGAAACACAGAGAGTTAGCAGGCAGGTACAGCAAACAATTAGGAAGGTAAATGGCATGTTGGTCATTATTCCAAGTGGTTGGAATACAACAGTAAGGAAGTCTTACTACAATTTAACAGGGCTATGGGGAGAGAGTGGGCCAGCGGAATTAGTTTGGGAATGTTTCAGGGATATGGGAGAAGCGCTGGGCAGTGGGATCTGTTTGGGATTGATAGAGGGCAATGGAGAGAGAATGGATTTGTTTTGGATCCATATCGGGCCATGGGGAGATGTCGGGTGGTGGGATAAGATTGGGATTGAGGCGGAACTATGGGGACAGCGCGTGACTGATTTGCAATTGATAGCAATTCATTCCAGAGAGCATGGCAATGTGTTTAGCTTTAGATTGATACACCCCTATGGGGAGAAAGCAGGGCAGTGAGATTAGTATGACATTGATGCCGATCTAAATGTTAAAGCGGGGCAGTGGGATTAGTCTGAGATTGATATTGAATTAAGGGTTAAAGGTGTGGCAGTGGTATTAGGTAGTTATTGATACAGAGCTATAGGGGGGAGCGGAGAAATGTGTTTCATTTAGGATTGATACAGGGCTATGGATAGAGAGTAAGTCAGTGACAGTCGTTTGGGATTGATACAGGATTGTGTGGAGAGAGCGGGCCTGCGGGATTAGTTTTCGATTAATGCATAGGGACAAAGGAACAACAGTAGGTCATTCAGCCCCTTGAGCCTGTGCAGCCATGCAATGAGACCATGACTGATTTTATCTTAACTCCATCCACTCACCTTGGCTCAATTTCCTTTACTACCCTCCTGTATAAATCAATAAATCAATCGATCTCAGTTTTCAAATTATTCATTGAGCTAGCATGTACCGCTTTTTATAGGAGACAGTTCCATAATTCTACCACCCTTTGCGTCATGAAGTGTTTTCGAACCTTTCTACTGAAAGATCTGTCTCTGATTTTAAGGTTCTGTTCCCTTGTTCTAGACTCGCTCTCCAGCAGAAAAACATTGGCCCAAAAATTCGTGAGGAAGCCTTCGTGCGAGGGTAAGGCTTCCCCGCGATCTCTCACTGCGCGTTGGCTTTTTCAGATCCAGCTCGCACGAACTTGATGTTCTGGACAGCTGCTGTGCAGTGCTTTCGTATCCCACAGGCGTAGTTAATTCGTGCGAGCTGTGGGATCACGTGACTCAGTTAGAGCCGCCAATGGCAGCACACCATCTTCCATTCATAACTTTCACATAAGTGCTGTGAAAGCTATGAATACTATAGCCCCCCAAAAGAACAGCTAAACCTCAATGAAATTTAAAAAAAACCATCACATTAATAAAATAAGTATAGTTAAATAAATTAAACATTTTAAATAAAAAATTAAATTTTTGAAAAAATTTAAAATCTTTTAAAAAGTTATAAAAAATAAACTTACCTGTCTTTAAAGTCTCTAAAAAAGATATACCTGTTAAAAAAAATTCAAAATAATACTTAATTCACTGCTTACCTTGTTAAAAGTGGGTCTTACTCCTCCTTTTTTTATGTGTAAAACCTTCCATACTTACCTGCGCGTTGAAACTTTAAGTGCACTGCATGCGCGCAGCCTGTAGCGCGCACGCGGTTCACCTAGGAACCGCCCCCTTTTCCATTCACCACGTGCCTGTTTTCAGCGCATGCGCAGTGCATGCAGAAATCCGGCAATTGGAGACAGAATACGCGAGAGTACACAGTGCGTACTCTCGCGTATCAACACAAATTTTTGGGCCATTATTTCCTTCTACCCTATCAATTCCTTTCAAAATCCTAAAAACCTCAATCAAATCATTTCGTAAACTTTTATATTCCAGGGAATATAAAACTATAATCTATAATCTCTCCTCATAATCTAATCGTTGCAGCGCGGGTAAAGTTTCTGGTAAATCTACGCTGCACTGCTTCCAAGGCTAATACAACCTTTGTAAGGTGTGGTGACCAGAACTGTACATAATAACTTAGATTGCGTCTTACCAGGGTTTGTATAGCAGTAGCAAAACTTCCACGCTTTATATTATAGCCCTCTGGTTATAAAGGATAACATTCCATTGCCCGTTGTGATTATTTTTGTACATGTCTAATGCATTTTAGGGAACTGTATGCATGGATCCCAACACCTCTTTGGACCCCCACTTTTCCCAGCTTTTCACCATTACAATAATACTTGGATGTATTCGTTTTTGTGGAAAATGGATGACCTCACTCTTACCTCCGTTGAAACCCATCGGCCACAGTTTCACTCACTTACTTAATCTATCAAAGACTCTTTGTATTTTTATCGTCCTGTCTATTCTACTTCTTATACCACCAATCCTGTGTGATAGGAAAACTTGGATATATAGCTCACAACTGTTTTATCCACGTCCTGAATAAATATAGTGAATAGCTGAGGCACCACAACAGAATCTTGTGGGACACAAATAGTCAGTTCATTCCAAAGCGAGTATCCCTACTCTCTGTCTTCTGATGACGACCCAATCTCTTAACCAGCTCCATAATGCGCCTTCCTTTCAAGGAGCTTTATTTTTAGATAACAGTCTCTTATGGGGATCCTTTACAAAGGCTTCTGAATTTCCATAATAACTACATCCATTGACATTCCCCTGTCTACTAATTTAGTTACTTAATAAAAAATTCAGGTAGGTTTGTTAGACATGACCTAAACTTTACAAATCCATGTTGGCTCTTTCTAATCAGCTCAAATTTCTCTAAGTGCTCAGTCACTCTGTCCTTAATCATAGATTCCAGTAACTTCAACACAACAGCTGTTAGGCTTACAGGTCAATAACTTATTGGGACCTCTCTCTCTCACCTTTGTTAAATAATGGAGTTACATTTGCAATTTTGTAATCTAAAGGGCCAATTCATGAATCGAGAGAGGTATGAAATATTATGGCTAGAGGATCTACAATTGCCTCACCTACTTCTTTAAAACCACGTGGCAGAAACCATCAGGTCCTCGCCATTTGTCAATCTTTAGTGCCATTATTTTTTTCTGATATCGTTGTCTTGCTTACGTTATATTTGTTGAGTTCCAGTCTTTGATTCATTATTAGCGACCCTGGATTATCAGGTATATTTTCCTCTTCCTCTACTGTGAAGACTGACACAATGTAATAATTCAACAATTCTGCCATTTCCTTATTTTGACTTGTAATATTACCCCAATCTGTATTTAGAGAGCACATATTTCTGACTGAAGTGAATTATGCAGAGGGGTCCCCAAGCGTCGGTACCAGGACAATTGATTTTCTTGTTATTTTAAATGACCTGGATTTGGATATAGGGAATACATTTTGGAAGCTTGCCGACAATACAAAACTTGGCAACGTAGTAAATAGTGAGCATGATAGTAGCAGACATCAGAAGGACAAGGACATACTGGGGAAATGAGCAGACACCTAAAATGCAATTTTATGCTGATAAGGGTGAAGTGATTCACTTTAGGAGAAACAACTTGGAGAGGCGGTATAATCTAAATGGTGCTAATTTTTGTGGGGTTCAGGAACAGAGGGAACTGGGGATGCATATTCACAAATCCTTGAAGGTGGCAGGGTAAGTTCAACAGGCGGTTAATAAAGTGTAAGGGATAATTGGCTTTATAAATAGTGGTACTGAATACAAAAAACAGGGATGTCGTGCTAAACATTTATATATGTCTAGTTAGGCCTCTGCTGGAGTATTGTCTACAATTCTGGGCCCCGCACTTTAAGAAGGATGTCAAGGCCTTGTAGAGGGTACAGAGGAGGTTCACCAGGATTATACAAGGGATGAGGGAGTTCAATTAGCTGAGATTGTTCTCCTTAGAGCAGAGTAGGATAAGGGGAGAGCTAATAGAGATATCCAAAATTATGAGGCGTTTTGATAGAGCAAACAGGGAGAAACATTTCCCCCTGTCATGTAGGTCGATAATCGGAGGTCACAGATTTAAAATAATTAGCGAAAGAACTAGAGGGGGAATGAGAAGACTGTTTTCACACTGTGGGTTGTTTAAATAGGGCTATGCGCAGCGAGTACTGCAGAGGATCTGTTTGGGAATGTTACAGGTCTAATGGCAGGGAGTGGCGTAAGGCGATTCGTTTGGGAATGATACAGGCCTACCTCCAAGGAGAGGGATAATTTGATTAGTTTCAGAATGATACAGGGCTATGGGCAGGGAGCGGGGCAGACGCTATTTTAAAATGTCATGTAGAAATGTTTTTCACTGTAGTGAGTAGCAGAAATAACATTACTGTGCACCGTTGAGTTGGCGGCGGTAATTAATAGTTTCTCAGTCAGTTTGCTGTTTTGCTGAGCAGTGAGTTCCCATGGAAACCGTTCACCAGCGCTATCAGCAGCAGTCAGCTTTCCTGAGCAGTGTCGGGGGCTTCATCAAGAACTCTCAGTACCAACAAGGAAACGATTCATCATTCTCTGCAAATCTCTGACATTTAACGGCCACAATGTGCACGATAACAGTGGGTCAGAAAAGGTTTCATAAAATCGGTCCTGAGAAATGTAGACGATGTGAATTTAACTACATTTAATTACAAAATATGTGCAATTTAAACGTCCCTGTAGAGCCCCGCTATCCCCAATATATTCCAATGCTGCACCTCGCACAATCTGCCTTTTCCTTTCCTGAATCATTGCTCCCTTGTCTAGTTCACTGTCTTTACTCAGCTTGGGGTGTGCTCTACACTGGGGTAACCAGAGGCACAGCAGGTCACCGCTTTACCCAACACATTGCTTCTGCCGGAAATGTCACACTGACTGCTCTGTGTTTCAACACATTAAGCGCCCCACAGCCTTATACCATATATTAGTGGAGGCACAAAGACAGTCCTGTCCAAGACTGGAGTTCAATCATAATATTCAATGTAAACCAGACAGCACGAGATCCAAACACCGCCTGAACCTTGAAGTGAATTTCACCCTTTGTGATTAACAATCTGGATGGTAGCTTCCCACTAGAACGGCCACTTGCCTTTCCCCTTCTCTGAATCAGTGCCACATCATTTATATTTATTATTATTATGATGTTTCCTTCTCTTGGTGAACAACACCAGCCCCAGGCCACAACACGGAAACGCCTGCACTGAGCCGGGAACAGTAGCTCCGCGAGCGATGCGATAAGATTTTAAACTTTACAGAGTAACATTTCACAATTCTCTGCGGTAAGGTTGTGATCATTTATTCGGCGCAACAACATGCATGAAAGTTGTTTTTTTACCGTGTTCCTTGTTGTCCGGGATTGTAGTTACGGATCATCCACGGCTGCCCCGCCTGTGCTAACTGGATGGAATGACGGTGGAACCTCTCCAATGGGCTTTGGAGCCTTTGGCTGATGAGGACAAGGTGCTCTTTGCTGCCTCCTGCCGCCGCTACCCTGTGATTGCAGTTGGTAAACAGAGTAATGCGCCACTGGCGGAAGAAAAGGTTATTTTCACCTTCACCTCCTCCAATCAGGCATGAAGAATAAGCAATTCGTGAGGCGCTGGAATCTGTCGGCGCTGGTGGAAACGCTACCCCCCACCCCCCCACCCCAAGCGGAGTAAGGTACAGTCCACAGCATAAGGAAGAACATTAAGGCGGTATTTGATAGCAACAACCGGTGTTATGCAGCACCACATACGATTTACAGCACAGAAATAGGCCATTTGGGGCAACAGGTCTATGCCGGTGTTAATGTCCACACGAATCTCCTCCCACCTGACTTCGTCCAACCCTAACAGCATAACCTTCTATTCCGTTCTCCCTCATGTAAATATCTAGCTTCCCCTTAAATGCATCTATGCTAATCGTCTCAATACTTCATTGTGGTAGCAAGTTTCATATTCCAAAAGCTCTCTGGGTATTGAAGTTGATCCTAATTCCCGGATTGGATTTATTAGTGACTGTTGTATATTTATAGCCCTAGTTTTGGACTCCCCACAGGTGTAAACATCTTCTCTACATCTACCCTATCGAACCACTTCATAATGTTAAAGTCTTCTATCAGGTCACCTCACATCTCTTTTCAAGAGAAAATTTCTCCACCCTGTTCAGACTTGATGTAAGATGGCGATCCACAAGTACATCCAAGAGTTTTAACAGTTGTTTTCCCCGACAGTAGAATAGAGATAAGAAGATAATGTATACACTATGCAAATCATTGACTGTCAGTGTATTCAATATAAATATATCAAGGGCATAATGCAAAGATAACTGGTATTCCCCAGGAACCTGACTCAAATGACAGGAAAGAAAGAGGTCTGTGTCTAAATAACAGCTTCCCATGTCCACTGCACAGACCAGTAGAATTTATAAGCGGTGTAATGTATTTGTTGTTATAGAGACAGCATACTGTTTGCTCACAGCCAGAATATGGATGACCACTTAATCAATTCTTGGTGATGTTAATCGAGAGACAATGTTGCTGGGACATCGCTTTGCTTCCTTGCACTTAGGATTAGGATCGAAGTAGATGAATGGGAACTAAGTAAAGCGACAGGAAACTCAATAGAGTGATAGGATCTCAATAGAGCATTAGGATCTCAATAGAGTGATAGGATATCAATTGAGTGATAGGATCTCAATAGAGCGTTAGGATCTTAATAGAGTGATAGGATATCAACAGAGTGATAGATTCTCAATAGAGTGATAGGATCTCAATAAGTGATAGGATCTCAATAGAGCGATAGGATCTCAATAGAGTGATAGGATATCAATAGAGTGAAATGATCTCAATAGAGTGATAGGATCTCAATAGAGTGATAGGATCTCAGTAGAGTGATAGGATCTCAATAGAGGATGTAATAGCTGAGCACTTGAAAAACAGTGACAGGATCGGACAAAGTCAACATGGATATTCAAAAGGTAAATCGTGCTTGACTAATCCACTGGAATTTTTTGAGGATGTAACTGGGAAAATAGATAAGGGAGAACCAGTAGATGTGGTGTATTTGGAATTTCAAAAGGCTTTCGATAAGCTGCCGCATAAGAGATTAGCGTGTAAAGTTAAGGCACATGGGATTGGGGGCAAGGTATTGACTTGGATAGAGAACTGGTTGGTGGACAGAAAGCAAAGAGTAGGAATGAATGGGTATTTTTCAGAGTGGCAAGCAGTGACTAGTGGGGTACCGCAGGGATCGGTACTTGGACCCCAGCTATTCACAATATACATTAATGATCTAGATAAGGGAACTAAATGTAATATCTCCAAGTTTGCAGATGACACAAAGCTGGGTGGGAGTGTGTGCTGCGAGGAGGATACCGAGAAATTCCAGGATGATTTGGACAGGTTGGGTGAGTGGGCAGAAGCGTGGCAGATGCAATATAACGTAGATAAATGCGAAGTTAACAACTTTGGTGTCAAAAACAGAAAGGCAGACTATTATCTGAATGGCAATAGATTGGGAGAAGTGGAAGTGCAACGAGACCTGGGTGTCCTTGTGCACCAGTCGCTGAAGGTAAGCATGCAGGTGCAGCAGGTGGTGAAGAAGGCAAATGGTATGTTGGCCTTCATAGCGAAAGGTTTGAGTCTTGGAACAGGGATGTACTGCTGCAGTTGTACAGGGCCTTGGTGAGACCACACCTTCAGTATTGTGTGCAGTTTTGGTCGCATTATCTGAGGAAGGATGTTCTTGCCATGGAGGGAGTTCAGCGAAGATTCACAAGGCTGATACCTGGGATGGCAGGAATGACATATGAGGAGAGATTGGGTCGATTGGGCTTATACTCGCTGGAGTAGAGAAGAATGAGAGGGGATCGCATCGAAACATATAAAATTCTGACAGATCTGGACAAACTAGATGCACGAAGAATGTTCCCGATGGTCGTAGAGTCCAGAATCAGGTGTCAAAATCTAAGGATAAGGGGTAAGCCATTTAGGACAGAAATGAGGAATAATTTCTTCACCCAGAGAGTGGTGAACCTGTGGAATTCTCTACCACAGAAGGTAGTTGAGGCCAATTCATTAAATATATTCAAGAATGTGTTAGATATATTTGCTAAAGCTAAAGGTATCAACGGATATGGGGAGAAGGCAGGTACAGGGTACTGAGTTTGCATGATCAGCCATGATCTCATCGAATGGCGGAGCAGGCTCGAGGGGCCGAATGGCCTACTTCTGCTCCTATCTTCTATGTTTCTATGTTTCTATGAGGGATAGGATCTCAATAGAGTGATAGGATCTCAATAGAGTGATAGGATATCAATAGATTGATAGGATATCAATAGAGTGAAATTATCTCAATAGAGTGATAGGATCTCAAAAGATTGATAGGAACTCAATAGAGTTATAGGATCTCAATAGAGTGATAGGATCTCAATGGAGTGTTAGGATCCCAAAAGTGTGATAGGATCACAATAGAGTTATAGGATCTCAAAAGAGAGATAGGATAACAATAGAGTGATAGAATCTCAATAGAGTGATAGGATCTCGATAGAGTGATAGGATCTCGATAGAATGATAAGATATCATTAGAGCGGTAGGATCTCAATAGAATGATAGGTTATCAATATAATGATCTTCTCTCTTTCTTAGGCAGTCCCTCGGAACCGAGGAGGAATTGCTTCCATATTAAAATTGAGTTCGCAGATGACTGATGATTCCAATGCGGGACCTACAGTCTCTGTCACAGGTGGGGCAGACGAAGATTGAAGTGGCGAATTTGTGGGGTGCTTGGGTTGACGTGCGCTCCTTGCGCTGCCTATGCTTGGCTTCCGCTTGCTCCCGGCGAAGAGACTCGAGGTGTTTGGCGCCTTCCTGGATGCTTCTCCTCCACTTTGTGCAGTCTTGGGCCAGGGATTCCCAGGTGTCGGTGAGGATGTTACACTTTTTCAAAGAGGCTTTGAGGGTGTCCTTGTAGCGTTTCCTCTGCCCACCTGGTTCTCTCTTGCCTTGTCGGAGATCCAGGTAGAGCGCTTGTTTTGGGAGTCTCGTATCGGGCATTCGGACAATGTGTCTGTCCATCGGAGCTGACCGAGCGTGGTCAAAGCTTCCATGCTGGGGATGTTGGCCTGAGCAAGAACACTGACGTTGGTGCGCCTATCCTGCAAATGAATTTGCAGGATCTTGCGGAGGCAGCGTTGGTAGTACCTGTCCAGTGCTTTGAGGTGCCTGCTGTACATGGTCCATGTCTCTGAGGCATACAGGAGGGCGGGTATCACTGCTGCTCTGTAGACCATGAGCTTAGTGCCGGGTCTGAGGTCATAGAATGATCATAGCATGATAGAATCTCAATGGAGTGATAGGAACTCAGTGCTGCATTTGGTTCTCAAAAGAGCAAGCCTATCTAAATTGATAATTTGTGTCTCAATATAGCAACAGGATTTTAATTTAAGGATCTTTATAAAGTGATATGAGCTAAATTGAGTGACAGGGCATCCGTAGTGCAATAGGATGTGTAGACTTCGCAAAATCCCCCAGAAACTCGAACAGAGCCCTAAAGGGAGTGATTTTTGGACTTTTCATACAAACTTGGGATGATGGGGCCTAAGTGAAATGATTTGATGTAAAAACCTAAAGATCAAGGTAGAAAAACCTGAGGAAACTGATTTTTTGAATCTTATTATTGTGAGAGACATTTTTTCACAGACACAAGCTGCGAGGGGCGTGGCCGGTAGTGAACAGATCAAGCTGTCTGGGAATTGTTTGAGACAATGCAAAACTCACAAACACATTCAAATATGGATCCCCAGGGGCAAACAAGATGCTGGAAATCTAAAAAGGATTCAATGACAATATAACTTCGATCACACAGTTTCATAGCCATTATCCCATCAAAAACCAATCAACGATATATCCAGAGAACAGATTTAAAAGCCCGCCAACAGAAGGACAATAGGGTGAAGATATGGCGCGTAGATAAGGCCGTGTTTTAAATCGGAAAACGATTAACACTAAGCAAAAACCATCGTAACTGTCAAGCCCGCCAAAAACTAAACAATTGGACTAAGCAAGAGTCATTTACAATCAAAACGGAATTCGTTTTAGTAAGGGGATTTTGAGCGCGAAAAAGTAACAGTATAATTTGAGATCCTGTGCCATAATTTCTCTCTCTTTCGGACTGACTGACGACGCGGACAGCTCTCTCCCTGCTCCAGCAAAACTTACCACAAGCCACGAGGAAGAAGGCCAGAAGACCAGCACGCAAGAAGAAACCAGAGCGACTGCTGCAGTGACCATCAGACACCTCACAGCAACAAGGGCCTTACGGAGTCCTTTTATACAAAAGACTCTAATATCCTGTCAAGGATTCGTTGGTGAGCATTATCCCTGATCTCCTGAAACCAAAAACCTAGCCAGATAGTGGGATCTTTGGGAGGTATAAGGTTTTGTTTGATATATTGTCGTTTCCCTCGCTTGCACCGTGTGTTCCCCAAATCTGTGTTTAAGTAATAAGTGTGTTTCAAGTTTGTTAATTTTTTTTTAATTTTGTAAATTTCTTTCATCAGAACCTGTTTACTGTAATTTTGATCACAACCCCTAAATATGCCCAAAGTCTATGAACCGGAGGGGTGTTGGAGCGATGCGAACCGCTCACTTAAGATACCCCTTACATAAATGGCGACCGCGGCAGGTCTTTGGTGAAAGGGTTGTGAAGCAGTAAATGCTGGTTTTGAGGAGAGAACAAAAATGGAAGAGAGGATGTCATCCTATGTATATAAAAAAGTAAATATCACCAAGAAATGGGTCCTCAGGCTGTTGCATGCTGAACGTCCTATGGACGCTGCAGCTGCATGGACTGAGAGCAAGGAATACAATAAGTCTGTGGAGAAAGCCATATGGTTGGTCTGCTCCCAGAAAAGAATGCAGCTTATGGGGAAGTGCATTCAGGCTCTCACAGAAGATCTAAATGATGAAAGCCAACTGTCCTGTGCCAGAGCTATAGCAGGGGATAGGTTGTTAGCAGAGCTCGGCACAAAAGATCAGGAACAGTCACAGATGCTGGAGGAACACCGTGCCAGTAAGGGATACCTCAGTGTCAGGCCACCGAGGCCAAAAGTAGTGAACTGGCATTGCGGGAAGAGAACACACGCCTTGCCAAGCAATTAAGGGAATTCACAGAGAAGTTAAACGATGTTCAGGCAGCCTACAGAGTAGCCAGTACAAGGGAGATTGAGGTAGGGGACCACGGCCCCTGTCAGAAGCAGATTGAGAGTCTGAACCTTGCTCTGTCCAAGGCAAAAGGCATGCTGTGCCTGATAAGCCCGGGTGCAAACCGGGCAGACCTGGAAGAGCAGTGGGAGTCTGTTCGACCACCACCTGTGGCGCCAAGGAGAAGCTTGGTTAGGCAGCAGGAGGTGCAGACAATCTGTGAAGCTGACAGGGAGTGCATACCAGCACCTGTGGCGCCGAGTTTTGACTCGGTCTGGCAGCAGGGAGAGGGGGCCGAACCGATGCAGGAGAAGTCGGAGCCAGGGCCAATGTGCCCAGCACGACAGCAAAAATTCGGCCCGCCCGCCGGTGGTGGAGGTCAGGGACCCCTTGAAAGTCAATTCTTGGCTCCCCACGGTACACAACAGCTTAGGGCTTTGGTAAGCCACCTGAGTAAACTTACCCAAAAGGAAGACCCCTCACTCCACTTCATGGAGGTGGAACAATCAGCAGCCAATAACGATTGTGACGATGCCGAAATGGCAAAATTGCTCCTGTTCTCATTAGATGACAAATTGTACCAGTCACTCTCTACTGAGAGCAAGAGAGGACAGACCGGGTATGCTGCCGTAAGGGAGGAAGTATTAGAGGCCATGGGAATGAATGAGGGAAGTCCTTTCTCCCGGGTGGAGAAAACAGTGCAGCTCGCAGGGGAGACCCCACAGGCTTTCGCAGACAGGCTGTGGCCGGTGTACAGGGGTGCTTGTAATGGGGCTCTCGACAGGGCTAAACTGAACAGGGACGAGCTGGCCCACTGGCTCCGTAGCAGTTTGCCACGAGTAAAAGCCAAGGCTGAGCTTTGGTTTGACCTAAGAGATCCACGGGTCACCGAGGAGGCAGTGGTCAGGCAACTGACCCTAGCCTACCGGAACGGTAGGGGAGCTGAAGACACCCCACCGAAAGGGAAGGTGCATGATATAAAGCCCAGTCAGGATAAGAAGGAGTGGCACCAGGAAGGTGGTAAACCTTCCGACACGAAGCGTAGCTGCTTCGGGTGCGGGAAGAGGGGGCACTGGAGAAAGGACTGTAGGAATCCCTGGAAGGATATGCTAACAAAGAATTCCCCAGCTTTTGTCCCAAAAGTAGAGGCACCGACCTCTTCCCCCACACTGGACACAATAGTAGCGGCTATCAGAGTCCTGTTTGGTGGCCCAGGGAAGGTAGCTACTTGTGCATTAATCCCATCTGCCCCCCCCCCCCCCCCCCAATGCAGACCTATGACTGGAACCAGCGCAGCCTGTCTACCTGTGTTCCCCGGGATACGATGTTGAGAAGCGGGTGGAGTAAGGGCAGGGGAGATGTTTGGTGGACACCGGAGCTGCCAGCACGGTGGTCCATTCGGCAGACCTGACCATTTCATCCAGGTCTACCGGGGTCCCGTACAGTTTAATGGAAATCACAGGGAACAAGCAGGCTGGGGCAATGTCCAAACCTTTGGACATAGATTTAGGATCCCTCCATACCACGCGGGAGGTTAACCAAAAGGCCGACAAGTTGGCCAAGCAGGGGGCCAGGGAAGGAGGGTCATGGGATCCCTATAAAGCAGGTCCGGTAGCTGCAATCCGAGACAAGGGAGGCACACATGGGGTAGCTTTGCCCCCGGATTTAAAGCAGGTCCAAGCCCAGAATCCCGTCTTTAAGGCCGGCCTGGTAAAGAGAGAGAATGGCGAATCCCTAGTCGGTCCTTTCAGGGCAGAGGACGAGATTTTTAAACAGGTTCACTGGCAAGCAGCCAGTAACCTGGGGAGCCAGTACCAGAAAACTCGGCTGCTGTTAGTAACCCCAGAGAATCCACGGGTGGGAGATTGACCAGTGCAAACTGATTAAACCTAAAAGGGAACAGCCGGCAAAGCTGGATGGCCCCCAAGTTAGAAATCCGCAGCCAGCCGCAGCTGTGGCAGACACACAAGCTGCAGCGGGAGGGACAGTGTGTTGTCTCACAGGAGAGGTCACTCCACCGATTATGTGGGACTCAAGCACACCCCCAGTGGCCAGAGCCCTAAGAAGGTCTCCCCGCACACCACAGCAAAGGCTACTGTGGCCCCAGGTGTATCTGTTGAGAGGGTCCCTCCCAAAGAGGGTTGCAATCCGAAGAAGTGCGCCCAAGAGCAGGGAGCGTTCTAAAGTTGGGGATTCCCAGCCTACAGCCTCCAACAGTGAGGTTTTCACAGGAGAGGTAGTACTGGAAGAAGAGAGAGAGAAGGGTCCCCCGCCCGCAGCCTCAGGCTGGGAGGAGCCCACAGATATGAACGAGGGCGCTGCAGCCACGCCAAAGGGGGTAGTGTGCTGCAGCACAGGACGCAGCTGGGATGTTAAGATACCCCAGCGGTTTTGAGGAAGGCCTTCTGGGTCCGGCGGTACAGGTCGCACTACACCCAGGTGTACAAGCCATCCAGAGGCCACATAAGGCAGAGACTAAACAGGATTTAACCTGGCCGTCCGGAGACGGGCGGCAAATGTACAGAATTTTCGGTTTTAAGTAATTGCAGTTTTGGTGGTTATGGTTATCATTAGTTTAGTTGTTTGTAGAGTTTTTTTAAGTTTAAGGGCTTGATTAATTATCCAGCCAGAGAACCTTTCTGGGACATGGATATATGTTTTGTGTGTGCCCCTACAGGAAGGACTTCGGGATGACAGGGTTTCTGCTCCTGCTCGCCCTGGTAGGGGTGAGCATCGGTGACCGAGGTGACGTGGAGGACTCCCACATCTATGGCTGCTCAGGAGGAGAGCGCCAGTCGTCACCGCAGGGGTGGCGAGCGGGGAGTGGAGGAGCTCGCCATCTACTTCCACGAGGGAAGATGGCCAGTGTGGCTGGGGTCCAACTCTACTAAATACTCCAACCAGCCCGGTTTCACGTACGGGGAGGCCTCCCTCCCATGCCCCAGAATACAGGTCGTTGCCACAAGGGTCAGTGTCACCGAGGGGAAGCGTGTGTGCCTTACCTGTAAGGGACGAATTCCCTTGAAAAGGTGGTGGTGGCTAAGGAAGCTGAGCAGGGATGCAGGGGACCATACAGCCGACTGGGAATGATTAGGGAACGACACCCACCGGACAATCACAGGGACCCAAGGAGGAGTGAGTGTTTGTTGGGATAAGTGGTGGGAGTCGGAACAGGGAGTCTATGTTTGTATTTGGGGATCAGAGGAAGCCTGCCCCACAGGGGTATCCATCATCTTCTCCAGCCAATGGCAAGATGCCGGGGAGTGGATAGGATGGGATACTAGCCTGCATGGGTGCGTGGTCCCACACATTCCGGTCCCAGTTAATGCCACTGAACTCGTGGCACACACCCTAAAACCCTGACCCACGACCCAGGTACCGAAAACCCTGGAAGAAAAGTGCCCTACCACCACCAAGGGACCAGGGAATGGGTTAGTCCTAGTACCAACCGAAAAGGTACTATACCAGGGGGTACACTATGCAGTAGCTTCAGTAATATTAAACCTTACCGAGGTATACTTACCTGAGTGGTGTCCTAAGGAGACGGAGCAGCTGTACCAGGCCCTGCTGAAGGAAATGTTTATGAAATTTTACGAATTTGATTTCGCCAATATAGACAATGTAGTGCTATACAGAATATACCCTGAGAACCCTATGGGCACGGGTAGACAAAGAAGGGGAGCCTGGAATGATGTCTTCACTGCCTATAGTACAGGGTCCTCTGTAATAAATAGCCTGCATGACATGGAATTACAGACACAGATAAATGGTTTAAAAACCCAGTTAAGAAAGATCCTGAAGGATGGGAACACAGTGGTAGGCTTAGAGCTACATGAGGACCAAGCTAAAGGAAATTATTGCAGAATTGGAAAGGCATGCCAAAACAGTAAATGCACTCATACGGGAGGATAGGAATGCATCGGATCAGGCTGCACAGAATGAGGTGTGTGTGCTGTACGGGGCATGGTTGCTGTGCGAGGTCCGTAGCAACCTGGAGGATTTAAAGCAAGGTTTAGTCCCCTCCTGGATCAGCAACAAGCACCTCGCAGCCCTCCACCCGTTTAGTAATTCGCTGAGCCCATGCCAATTTCATCTAGCCTCTGAAGCCTACCCTGTCCAATAGATTGTGGGCGATCAAATCACACTATCATGGGGATAGTAGTGAGAATGCCGGTCATGAGTGGGACAGCCCGACCCGTACCGGTATACAGGGTGGAGAACATTGGAGTCATTCAAGGGGGTGCACACATCCGTTTTACAGCGGTCCCACCTTATGTCATAAAGTGGGAGCACGCCATGACAGTTATTGACCTCTCCGGGTGCCAGAGCCGGTGTTCACACATAATACTGTGTCCCCAGCACTTGAACGCCTATTCCAAACCACAGTGCGGGTTTAAAGCTGCTGGCGCACGACCTATCAATTGTACCATGGAGGTGATGGCACACGGCCATGTTTCCCCACAGGTAGCATATATAGGGGTTGGGACATATTGTGTCACCACAGGTGCGTCCCACTAACAGCATGGACACTTCTGGTGTCCGGTAAGTGACAGCAGTTTCTGCTTTAAACCCGAGGCAGAAGTTCAAGTGGCCCAGGAACGGATTGTCCCCATTCCTGAACCCTCCACTGTTCACCTCACTGTAACAGAAAACATCACCAACCTGCAAAAGTATGTGACTAACTTTGGATATAAAATTCCCCCTCTACCCGAACATCTCACCATCCTACTTAAAGCTGTAGAGATTTCACAAAAACATTTCTACACCCTGGAACAGAAAACAGTTGAAAGAGGGGCAGAGATTTTGGATATAGTAGTTCCACCCTGGTGGGATATTTTCGAGAATATAGAGGTGCCTTCCTGGATCAGGATACATAGATACATAGATACATAGAAGATAGGAGCAGGAGTAGGCCATCCGGCCCTTCGAGCCTGCTCCGCCATTTAATGAGATCATGGCTGATCCTTCAATTCAGTATCCCGTCCCCGCCTTCTCTCCGTAACCCTTAACCCCTTTTGCCTGTAGAAATATATCTAATTCCCTCTTAAATATATTTAATGAGCTGGCGTACACTGCCCTCTGTGGCAATGAGTTCCACAGGTTCACCACTCTCTGAGTGAAGAAATTCCCCCTCATTTCTGTCCTAAATGGTTTAGCCCTTATCCTTAAATTATGTCCTCTAGTTCTGTTCTCACCCGCCAAGGGAAACATTCCTTCTGCATCTAATCTGTCTAGACCTGTCAGAATTTTATACACTTCTATGAGGTCCCCTCTCAATCTTCTAAACTCCAGTGTGTACATCCCTAAACTACATAGTCTCTCCTCATAGGTCAATCCCGCCATTCCTGGTATCAGCCTGGTGAATCGCCGCTGCACCCCCTCCATGGCAAGAACATCTTTCCTCAGATGAGGCGACCAAAACTGTACACAGTACTCGAGGTGTGGTCTCACCAGTGCCCTGTACAGCTGCAGCAAGGTATCCCTGTTCCTGTATTCCAACCCTTTTGCTATGAAGGCCAGCATACCGTTTGCCTTCTTGACCGCCTGTTGCACCTGCATGCTCGCCTTCAGTGACTGGTGTACAAGAACACCCAGGTCTCTCTGTACTTCCCCCTCTCCCAATTTATTGCCATTTAAATAATAATTTGCCCTCCCGTTCCTGCACCCAAGGTGGATAACTTCGCACTTGTCCACATTATAGTGCATCTGCCATTTATCCGCCCAATAACCCAGTCTGTCCAAATCGCTCTGGAGCTTCCTGGTCTCCTCCTCTGAGCCCACCCCCCCTCCTAGTTTAGTGTCGTCTGCAAATTTGGAAATGCTGCATTCGACTCCCTGATCCAGGTCATTAATATAAATTGTGAACAGCTGGGGACCCAGGACAGATCCCTGTGGTACCCCACTTGTTACTGCCTGCCATTCAGAAAATGAGCCGTTTATTCCAACTCTCTGTTTTCTATCTGACAGCCAGTTCTCTATCCACGTCAATACTTTCCCCTTTATCCCATGAGCTTCAATTTTCCATGCTAATCTTTTATGTGGGACCTTATCGAAGGCCTTTTGGAAGTCCAGGTACACCACATCTACTGGCTCTCCCCCATCTATTTTACCAGTTACTCCCTCAAAAAATTCCAATAGATTAGTCAAGCACGATTTACCCTTTGTAAATCCATGTTGACTCTGTCCTATCCTGTCCCCATTTGCTAAGTGCTCGGCTATTTCATCCTTAATGATGGACTCCAGCATTTTGCCCACAACTGATGTAAGGCTTACAGGTCTGTAATTACCTGCTTTTTCCCTAGCCCCCTTTTTGAATAGTGGGGTAACGTTAGCTACCCTCCAATCCATGGGCACTGTTCCCGAGTCTAATGAATTCTGAAAAATCATGCTTAGTGCATCCGCTATCTCTAGGGCCACCTCCTTCAGTACCCTAGGATGCATGTTATCAGGCCCTGGGGATTTGTCCGCCTTCAATCCCTTTAGCTTCCTTAACACCATATCCTTAGAGATATTGATTTGCGTCAGTTCCTCCTTTGCCAATGTCCCTATTTTTCCCGATATCCCAGGGAGGTTTTTTGTGTCTTCCTTCGTAAAGACTGACCCAAAGTATGCATTTAGTTGGTCTGCCATTTCCTTATTTCCCATTATATATTCCCCCGTATCTGACTGCAATGGACCAACTTTGGTTTTCACCAGTCTTTTCCTCTTGATATACTTATAAAAGCTTTTGGAGTTAGTTTTTATATTTTCCGCCAGCTTGCTTTCGTAAGCTATTTTGCCCTTCTTGATTAAGCCCTTTGCCCTCCTTTGCTCTATCTTAAACTGTTCCCAATCTTCCGCTCTGGCGCGTTTTTTGGCTATTTTATACGCCCTATCTTTGGATTTTATGCTGTCTCTAATTTCCCCTGTTATCCACGGTTGAGTCACCTTTTTAGATTTCCTTTTATGCCAGATTGGTATAAACAATTTTTGCAATTTTGTCATTCTATCTTTAAATGCTTGCCATTGTTTATCTACCTCCAGTCCTCCCAGGAACGTTGTCCAATCAGACCTACTCAGTTCCCGTCTAATGGCATCATAATTCCCCTTGTTTAAATTCAGGACCTGAGTCTCTGAGTCAATTTCTTCGCTCTCCATTTCGAGTGAGAAATCGATCATGTTATGATCGCTCTGACCCAAGGGTCCCCGTACAACAAGATTACTAATTAGTCCCTTCTCATTGCACAGTACCCAGTCCAATATAGCCTGTTCCCGAGTTGGTTCCTCGACATATTGATCCAGATAACCATCCCTTAAACACTCAAGGAATTCCTCCTCCTCATTATTTTTACTGATTAGGCTAGTCCAATCTATATGTAAGTTAAAGTCACCTATGATGACAGCTGTGCTCTTATTGCACGCTTCTCTAATTTCCCTCGTGATGCCCTCCCCAACCTCTATTTTACTATTTGGAGGCCTATATACCACTCCTATTAATGTTTTTCGCCCCTCGCTATTTCTTAGCTCCACCCATATAGATTCTGTATTAACTGAGTTAATATCCTTCCTTTCAATTGCATTTATCCCCTCTTTTACCAGCAATGCTACCCCTCCTCCCTTTCTTTTTTGTCGATCCTTCCTAAATACTGAATACCCCTGTATGTTAAGCTCCCAGCCCTGCTCACCCTGCAACCATGTTTCCGTAATCCCAATTAGATCATAATTATTAACCTCTATTTCCACAGCTAATTCATCTACCTTGTTCCTGATGCTTCTCGCATTAAGGTATAAAACCCTCAGGCTTTTTTTATGCTCACATTTTTTATGAATTAGTTTGGCCCTTTGTTTTTTGTTCCTCTCCTTTTTACCATTTATTTCTGTCTGCCTTTCACTTTCCTCTATTTCACTACATGGGTTTCTAGCCCCCTGCCATATTAGTTTAAATGCTCCCGAACTGCTTTATCAAAATTTACCCCGAGAACATCAGTTCCATCTTTGCACAGGTGTAGACCGTCCCTTTTGTATAGGTCACACTTACCACAAAACTGGTCCCAATGCCTCAAAAATTTAAAACCCTCCCTCTTACACCACTGCTCAAGCCACGTATTTAGCCTAACTATCCTGTTCTCTGTACTCTTACTAGCACGTGGCACTGGTAGTAATCCAGAGATTACTACCTTCGAGGTCCTACTTTTTAGCTTGGCTCCTAACTCCCTAAATTCTACTTGTAGGACCTCTTCCCTTTTTTTAGCTACGTCGTTGGTACCAACATGTATCACGACAACTGGCTGTTCCCCCTCCCCCTCCAGAATGTTCTGCACCCGCGCCGAGACATCCTTGACCCTTGCACCAGGGAGGCAAATTACCATCCTGGAGTCTCGGTCGCGACCACAGAAACTCCTATCTATTCCCCTTACAATCGAATCCCCTATTACTATAGCCCTGCCACTCTTTTTCCCTCCCTTCTTTGCAACAGAGCCAGTCATGGTGCCATGAGCCTGGCTGCTGGTGCCTTCCCCCGATGAGTCATCCCCCCCGACAACAGCACCTAAGGCGGTGAACCTGTTGCTGAGGGAGACAACCCCAGGGGATTCCTGCACTACCTTCCTGCCCTTGCTCTGCCTTTTGGTCACCCATGTACTATCTACTCTGGCCTTAACCTGCGGTGTGACCAACTCACTAAATGTGCTATTCACAACCCTCTCAGAATCGTGGATGCTCCAAAGTGAGTCCATCCGCAGCTCAAGGGCCGTCATGCGGTCCCACATGAGCTGCAGCTGGACACACTTCCCGCACACATGGTTGTCAGGGACACATCTTTTGGTGGTCTGCGAGCTCGGGATAGTTCTGTACCTGCTGTGTACAAAGTGCAGGGGAAGGGACGGGGAGCTCCGTTCCAGACACGAAGGTCCTTCGGAAGTGCATCAAAATAAAGGCTATTGCCAGGGATGGAACGAAACTTGAATTTTGTCTTTTAATAAAAATGTTGTATTTCTGTTGTGTCATTTTTATGATGTGTATGATGTGTTTTTCCAAGCTGTGCAGGGGTGTCGGACCCTATCCGTGCTTGGATGTGAAATAAAGATTGATTCTTCCCTGTATGTACCTGAAACACCACATTTTAAAAGGGGAATGTATGTTTGGGTTTTTAGTTTCGGTAATACAGGGGAAGGTTGGTTTTCGGGGATCAGAAATTTTGCTCACCTGTTAATGATACTAATTCAGGTTTAGTATCAAAGTGGGGAAAGGTAGGCTTCGCAAAATCCCCCAGAAACTCGAACAGAACCCGAAGTGAAGTGATTTGAGGTAAAACCCTCAGTTTTAGACATTTTTAAAGATCAGGGACGAAAACCCTGAGAAAAATGACATTTTGAATCTTACTGTTGGGAAAGACACCTTGTCGCAGACACCGACAGGTTGGAGAGGGGCGTCGCCAGGCAGTGTATTAAGCTGTCTGGCAGTGTATTTACACTGCCTTCCTGTCTAGGAGGAAAAGACAAAACACAAAAGCCTCACAACACATCGAAATATGAATAATCCACGACATCTTTTGAATTTCCCAGGCCCACATAGGATGCCAGGGGCCTGAAATCAATAAAACATTTTTATTTCATCATAAACCAATCAACCAGGTATCCACAGGACAGATTTACAGCCCGCCAAGTCCTAGGACATAAGGGACGAGATTTGGCGCGTAGATAAAGGCTTTGCTAAATCGGAAAACGATCAAGACATGTTTAACACTAAGGTGAAGCCAGCGGAACTGGCAAGCCCGCCTAAACTAGACAATGGACTTAACAAGGCCCATTTGAAAATTAAAGGAAACCGTTTTAGTAAGGGGTTCTGGGCGCGAAAAGGACAATATAATTGGAACCTGTCCCAGGGCTTGCTCTCTTTTGGACTCGCTGACAACGCTGGCACAGCTCTCTCTCTCTCTCTCCCTGCTCCAGCAAAAACACCACAAGCCACGAGGAGGAAGGAGGAAGGCCAACATACAGACCATCACACAAGAAGAAACCAGAGCGACTACCTCAGTGACCATCGGACACCTCGCAGCAACAAGGGCCTTACGAAATTTTTTAATCAAAAGACTCTAAATTCCTGTCAAGGATTCGTTGGTGAGCATTATCCCTGATCTCCTGAAACCAAAACCTAGCTAGATAGTGGGATCTTTGGGAGGGATAAGGTTTTTGTTTGGTATATTGTCTTTCTCCCTCGCATGTACCGTGTGTTCCCCGACCTGTGTTTAAGTATTAAGTGTGTTTTAAGTTTGTTACACTTTTCTTTTAATAAAGTCAAAATTCTTTCATAAGAATCTGTTGTCTGCTGCATTTTTTGTTCAGAACCCCTAAATAAGCCCAAAGTCCAGGAACCAGGTGCGTGGGAGCGATTTGAACCCCTCACTGAGTCAGAAGGCGGGGCTGACCCCATTACCATCCCCTACACTGTGCAGACAGTCTGAAAGAGCTATTCCTTTTAAGTATTATATTAATCGTTTTCCGTTATCTACCTGT
>JASTWF010001078.1:0-123569 GCA_030390025.1 Squalus acanthias | reverse complement strand
CTGGGTCAGTGCGATGTGGGGCTGGGTCAGTGGGTTGTGGGGCTGGGTCAGTGCGATGTGGGGCTGGGTCAGTTAGGTGTGGGGCTGGGTCAGTGGGGTGTGGGGTTTGGGTCAGTGGGCTGTGAGTCTGGGTCAGTGGGTTATCCGTATCGGACTGTGTCAGTGCAGTGTCAAAGTGGGCCTGGGTCAGTGGGACGGAGGAAGAACAACACGTGAGCTGTACAGGGTCGGTGAGAAAGCAAGTTCAGGTTACAGAGCTTCACTGCAAAGAAAGACTCATTCAATGGGAAACTAGATAACCACATGAGGGAGAAAGGAATATCAGGTAATGCTGACGGGGTTTGAAGAATGTGGCTTGGTGGAGCTCGTGTGGAGCTTAAGGACCACCTGAAGCATTTGAGCCGAAAGGTCTAAATCTGTGCTGTCCCGATTCAGGATCCGTTCCTCTCGGTTCAGGAACCGTTCCTTTAGATTGGAAAATTGCGCATGTCACTCCACTATTTAAAAATGGTGAGAGAGGGAAACTAAGGAATTATAGACCAATTAGCCTAAAATCTGTTGTCGGGAAATTACTAGAGACTATAATTAAGGACAGAGTGACTGAACATTTCGAAAATTCTCTGTTGATATCAGAGAGAGACAGCATGGATTTGTGAAGGGCAGGTCATGCCTGACAGACCTGTTTGAATTTTTTGAGGAGGTGACTAAAGTAGAGCTTAATTCAGTTTTGTACCAAGAGAATATCGGAAGCTTTGCTCTAATTCTGTAGCCTACAACAAGGAAACTCCTCCAGGGGAACTAAGAGCTTCCAATCGCCCAGCATGGATTGTTCTGTAAAAGTGAAATGAGTTTAACTTGTTCTATAACATTAAACCACAAATGAGACTTGTGTATTTCACAGGAGAGGATTTGATCAAAGAGATGCACACAGTTAGATACGCGGGTAAAGAGTTGAACATGTGTAACACCATCTCCAGCCTTCCTTTCCTGTCAATGTTTTGTCACCTCCCGAATCTCTGCTCATCTTTCTCACAACTCCATGTTTGAACATAGCATAAGGAACAGGAGCAGGAGTAGGCTGTATGGCCCCTTGAGCCTGTTCCGCCATTCAATAAGATCATGGAGGATCTCCGACAGCAAGTCCAATTTCCCGCCCTTTCTCTATATCCCCTGATTCCCCTGGAGTCCAAAAATCTATCTATCTCGGCCTTGAATATACTCAATGATTCAGCATTCACAGCCCTTTGTGGTAGAGAATTGCAAAGATTCACCACCCTCTGAGTGAAGATATTACTCCTCATCTCAGTCTTAAATGGCCGACCCCTTATCGTGAGACTATGCCCCCTATTTCTAGATACTCCAGCCAGGGGAAACAACCTCTCAGCATCTACCCTGTCAATACCCCTCAGAATCTTTTTTATTTCAATGAGATCACCTTTCATTCTTCTAAACTCCAGAAATTATAGGCACAATCTACTCAATCTCACCTCATAGGACAATCCTCTCGTCCCTGGAATCAATCTGGTGGAACTTTGAAGCTCATGGAATAAAAGGGACAGTGGCAGCATGGATACGAAATTGGCTAAATGACAGGAAGCAGAGAGTAGTGGTGAACGGTTGTTTTTCAGACTGGAGGAAGGTATACAGTGGTGTTTCCTAGGGGTCGGTACTGGGAACACTGCTTTTATTGATTTATATTCATGATTTTGACTTGGATGTACAGGGCACTATTTCAAAATATTCAGATGAAACAATACTTGGAAGTAGAGTGAACAGTGAGGAGGATAGGGATAGTCTTCAAGAGGACATAGACAGGCTGTTGGAATGGGCGGACACGTGGCAGATGAAGTTTAATGCAGAAAAGTGATACATTTTGGTAGGAAGAACGAGGCGAGGTAATATAAACTAAAGGGTACAATTCTAAAGGGCATACAGGAACAGAGAGACCTGGGGGTATATGTGCACACATCGATGAAAGTGGCAGGACAGGTTGAGAAAGCTGTTAAAAAAGCATACCGGATCCTGGGCTTTATAAATAGAGGCATAGAGTACAAAAATAGGAAGTTATGATGAAGCAATTCGGCCACAACTGGAGTATTGTGTCCAATTCTGGGTCTGCACTTTAGGAAGGATGTGAAGGCCTTAGAGAGGTTGGAGAAAAGATTTACAAGAATGGTTCCAGAGATGAGGGACTTCAGTTATGTCAATAGACTGGAGAGGCTGGGGTTGTTCTGCTTAGAGCAGAGAAGATTTAGAGGAGATTTGATAGAGGTGTTCAGTATCACGGGGGGTTTAGACAGAGTAGATAAAGAGAAACTGTTCCCATTGGCGGAACGGTCGAGAACCAGAGGACACAGATTTAAGGTGATTGGCAGAAGATCCAAAGGCGACATCTGGAAAAACTTTTTTATGCAGCCAGTGGTTAGGATCTGGAAGGCACTGCCTGAAAGGGTGGTGGAGGCAGATTCAATCGTGGCTTTCAAAAGGGAATTAGATAAGCACCTGAAGGGAAAAAATTGCAGGGCTACGGGAAAGTGCGGGGGAGTGGGACTAGCTGAAATGCTCCTGCAGAGAGCCGGCGCAGGCTCGACAGGCCGAATGGCCTCCTTCTGTGCTGTAACCATTCTATGATTCTATGAATTTTCAGACTGCTTATCCCACATCCAGTATTTAATGAGCAGTAATTTACTCAACTGAATTTCGGGAAGGCTGAAGCCATTGTCTTCGGTGTCTGTCACAAACTCCAGTTCTTAGCCACCGACTCCATCCCTCTCCCTGGAAACTGTCTGAGGCTGAACCAGACTGTTCGCAACCTTGGTGCCATGTTTGAACCTGAGATGAGATTCTGAGCACATATCCGCACTATCACTAAGACCGACTATAATTTCCACCTCCCAAACATCATCCGCCTCAGCTCATCTGCTACTGAAACCCTCATCCATGCCTTTGGTACCTTTCGACTTGACTATTCCAATGCACTCTTGGCCGGTCTCCCACGTTCTACCCTCCATAAACTTGATGTAATTCCAAACTTTGCTGCCCGTGTCCTAAAACGCAACCACTCCTGTTCACCAATCACCCCTGTGCTCGCTGCACTACATTGGTTCACGGTTAAGCAATGCCTCGATTTTACAATTCTCATCAATGCTTTCAAATCCCTCCATGCCTCGCCCCTCCCTATCTCTGTAATCTCCTCTAACCCTTCAACCCACCGAGATATCAATGCTCCTCTAATTCTGGCCTCTTACTCATTTCCCGATTTTAATCATTCAACTATTGGTGGCCGTGCCTTTAGCTGCCAAGGGCCTCAGCTCTGAAATTCCCTGCCGAAACCTCTCCGCCTCTCTACCTATTCTTCTTCCTTTAAGACGGTCCTTAAAACTTACCTCTTTGATGAAGCTTTTGGTCACCTGTCTTAATGTCTCCTTATATGGCTCGGTGTCAAATTTTGTTTTATTATGCTCATGTGAAGCGCCTTGGGACGTTTTATTACGTTAAAGGTGTATATAAATACAAGCTGTTGTTTTATTTGGACCAAAACAATGATTGACCATTGTATTTATAAATGGTGAAAAGCTAGAAACAGAGCAGGTTCCAAGAGAATTAGGGTCCACGTACACAGATCATTAAAATGTCACGGGCAGGTACTGAAAATTATCAAAAAGACTAATAGAATGCTCGCCTTTATATCTGCGAGTTCTAGAATACAAGGGGATAGATGTCATGATACATCTATACAAAGCCCTGTTTAATCCACACCTGGAGTACTCTGATCAGTTCTGGAAAGAACACTTAGGAAGGATATATTGGCCTTGGAGGGAGTGCAGCGTAGGTTTACTAGAATGATACCCGGACTCCAACGGTACGGGGAGAGTTTACACCAAATAGAATAGTATTCCCTGGAATTTAGAAGATCAATGGGTGATTTGATCGAAGTTGTCCAGATATTAAGGTGAATTGATTGGTCACATAGAGAGAAACTATATCTCCTGGTTGGAGGGTTTAGGATTGAGTGACATAGCCTAAATGTTAGAGTCAGGAATTAGAGGAGTGAAATTAGGAAACACTTCGACATGCAAAGTGTGGTAGAAGGTTGGAACTCTCTCCTGTAAACGGCAGTTAGTGATGTATCAATTGTTAATGTTAAATCTGATATTGATTGATTTTTGTTAACCAAAGGTATTAAGATATATGGGTCAAAGGCGGATATATGGAGTTAGATCACAGATCAGCCATGATCACATTGAATGGCGGAACAGGCTCGAGGGGCTAAATGGCCTACTCCTGTTCCTATGTTCCTAAGCCTTACACTGCAGGTGCTAGATTGAGACCCGTCAGTTAAATTGCTAACTTCCGTTAATGCTGCAACAATCAGGATCTTTTACTCGTAGTTATTTGTAACTCTTCATGAAGTTTGGTTAGAATGTTGCAGTCTCCGGTCTGCCCATCAGATCCCATTGTCTCCTGTCCCAGTTCAACGGGCCCCTCTCTCCTAAGTGCGCTCATGATGGAGACAGTAGGGACTTGACCCATCAGTGTGATGTTACGCATCTCTGTTTACAGATACTTACTTAAAATGGAGTCACTTGCGGCTAAAGGAATCAGGAGCAATAATATTGTTTTTCTGATCTCAATCAGTCTGCCAAATAAAAGTGGTAAAGAATGAAAAATAAGAAAGATTTATAATAAAATTATTAATGATGACATTTGAGGCAACAGATTTGCAGAACAAATTACTGTCAGAAGTTCAAATATCAGATTGATGCTAAGCAGTCGATTTTTTGCTGAATACCAATGGAATGAGTAAAGTCTCCATTGTAGGCAGTCTCGTTTCCTGTAGTCCTGAGGCCAGCTTCGGCGCTGAGTGCACTGCACATGCTCTGACGCCAATCTCAGTGACCAGACGTGGTGCGCCAAGTCAACATATTCCTCTTCCGCCGTCTCATTCTCCGCCGAAGTTATTCTGAGAGCAGCTTTTTGTCAGGTCTGTAAGTCGCTAAAACTTGTTAAAAGTGACGGAAGTTCTAGTTGCTCGTTATTTTTTTGATGGGTTCGCAGGGCAGGCTGAGGCCCGTCAATGACTGTGTTAAAATAATGCTCTTGCTCCGCAGCAGGATTAATTTGTTTGAGCTAGGTTTCGGGCAGGGGAGGGGGGTAACACGCCTTTGATCATTCAGCCGGTTAAAAGCTGGTAGTTAAAAGCAGTTAAAAATGCAAATGGGATCCTTGGCTTCATAAGAACATAATAAATTGGAGCAGGAGTCGGCCATTTGGACCCTCGAGCCTGCTCCACCATTTAATGAGATCATGGCTGATCTGATCTTGGGTTCAGCTCCATTTCCCTGCCCGCTCTCCATAACCCATCACTCCCTTATTGTTCAAAAATCTGTCTATCTCCACCTTAAATATATTCAATGACCCACATCCTCCACAGCTCTCTGGGGCAGAGAATGCCACAGATTTACGACCCTCTGAGAGAAGAAATTCCTCCTCATCTCAGTTTTAAATGGGCGACCCCTTATTCTGAAACTATGCCCCCTAGTTCTAGATTCCCCCGTGAGGGGAAACATCTTCTCTGCATCTACCTTGTCGAGCCCCTTCAGTATCTTAGAAAGAAACATAGAGGGTTAGAAAAATAGGAGCAGGAGTCGGCCATTCGGCCCTTCGAGCCTGCTCCGCCATTCAATATGATCATGGCTGATCTTCTATCTCAATATCATATTCCAGCTCTCTCCCCATACCCCTTGATGCCTTTTGTGTCTAGAAATCTATATATCTCCTTCTTAAATATATTCAGTGACTTGGCCTCCACAGCCTTCTGTGGTAGAGAATTCCACAGGTTCACCACCCTCTGAGCGAAGAAATTTCTCCTCATCTCAGTCCTAAATGTCCTACCCCGTATCCTGAGACTGTGACCCCTCGTTCTAGACCCGCCAGCCAGGGAAAACATCCTCCCTGCATCCAATCTGTCTAGCTCTGTCAGAATTTTATACGTTTCAATGAGAGCCCCTCTCATTCTTCTAAACTCTAGTGAATACAGGCCTAGTCGACCCAATCTCTCCTCATACGACAGTCCTGACATCCCAGGAATAAGTCTGGTGAACCTTCGCTGCACTCCCTCTATGGCAAGTATATCCTTTCTTAGGTAAGGAGACCAAAACTGCACACAGTACTCCAGGTGTGGTCTCACCAAGGCCCTGTACAACTGTAGTAAGACATCCTTGCTCCTGTACTCAAATCCTCTTGCAATGAAGGCCAACATACCATTTGCCTTCCTAACTGCTTGCTGCACCTGCATGTTTGCTTTCAGTTACTGGTGTACAAGGACACCCAGGTCCCTTTGTACATCAACATTTCCCAATCTACCACCATTTAAATAATACTCTGCCTTTCTGTTTTTCCTACCGAATTGGATAACTTCACATTTATCCACGTTATAATGCATCTGCCGTGTATTTGCCCGCTCACTCAACTTGTCTAAATCGCCTTGAAGCCTCTTTGCATCCTCCTCACAACCCCACCTAGTTTCGTGTCGTCAGCAAACTTGGAAATATTACATTTGGTTCCCTCATCCAAATCATTGATATATATTGCGAATAGCTGGGTCCCAAGCACTGATCCCTGCGGTACCCCACTAGTCACCGCCTGCTACCCCGAAAAAGATCCATTTAATCCATTATTCAAGAAGGGTAGTAGGGATAAACCAGGGAATTGCAGGCCAGTGAGCCTAACATCAGTGGTTGGGAAATTATTGGAAAAAATTGTGAGGGGCAGAATTAGTCTCCACCTGGAGAGGCAAGGATTAATCAAGGATAGTCAGCATGGCTTTGTCAGGGGGAGATCATGTCTGACCAATTTGATTGAATTTCTTGAGGGGGTGACTAGGTGTGTGGATGAGGGTAGTGCAGTTGATGTGGTCTACATGGACTTCAGTAAGGCTTTTGACAAAGTCCCGCATGGGAGACTGGTCAAGAAGGTAAAAGCCCATGGGATCCCGGGCAACTTGGTACATTGGATCCAAAATTGGCTTGGTGGCGGGAGGCAGAGGGTGATGGTTGAAGGTTGTTTTTGTGACTGGAAGCCTGTGTCCAGTGGTGTACCGCAGGGATCGGTGCTGGGTCCTTTGCTGTTTGTAGTGTACATTCATGATTTAGATATGAATGTAGGAGGTATGATCAGTAAGTTTGCAGATGACACGAAAATTGGTGGGGTGGTAAATAGCGAGGAGGGAAGCCTCAGGCTACAGGACGATATAGATGGGTTGGTCAGATGGGCAGAACAGTGGCAAATGGAATTTAACCCTGAAAAGTGTGAGGTGATGCATTTTGGGAGGACTAACAAGGCAAGGAAATACACAAGGAATGGTGGGACCCTAGGAAGGACAGAGGATCAGAGGGACCTTGGTGTACATGTACATAGATCCCTGAAGGCAGCAGGACAGGTAGATAAGGTGGTTAAAAAGGCACATGGGATACTTGCCTTCATTAGCCGAGGCATAGAATATAAGAGCAGGGAGGTTATGATGGAGCTGTACAAAACGCTAGTTAGGCCACAGCTGGAATACTGTGTGCAGTTCTGGTCGCCACACTATAGGAAGGATGTGATTGCATTGGAGAGGGTGCAGAGGAGATTCACCAGGATGTTACCTGGGCTGCAGCGCTTCAGCTATGAAGAGAGACTGGACAGGCAGGGGTTGTTTTCCTTAGAGCAGAGAAGGCTGAGGGGGGACCCGATTGAGGTGTAGAAAATTATGAGGGGCATAGATAGGGTAGATAGAAAGGAACTTTTCCCCTTAGTAAAGTGGTCAATAACCAGTGGGCATAGTTTCAAGGCAAGGGGCAGGAGGTTTAGAGGGGATTTGAGGAAAAACTTTTTCACCCAGAGGGTGGTTGGAATCTGGAACTCACTGCCTGAAAGGGTGGTAGAGGCAGGAACCCTCACAACATTCAAGAAGCATTTAGATGAGCACTTGAAACGCCATAGCATACAAGGCTACGGACCAAGTGCTGGAAAATGGGATTAACATAGACAGGGCTTGATGGCCGGCGCAGACACGATGGGCCTCTTTCTGTGCTGTATAACTCTTTGACTCTATGACTCTCTGTTTCCTGTCTGTTAACCAATTTTCAATTCATGCCAATATATTACCCCCAATCCCATGTGCTTTAATTTTGCAGACTAACCTCTTATGTGGGACTTTATCAAAGGCCTTCTGAAAATCCAAATACACCACATCTACTGGTTCTCCCTTAACTATTTTACCAGTAGGTTTGTCAAACAGATTTCCCTTTCATAAATCCATGTTGACTTTGTCTAATCCCGTTGATATTTTCTAAGTGGCCTGTTATCACATCCTTTATAACAGACTCTAGCATTTTCCCTACTACTGATGTTAGGCTAACCGGTCTGTAGTTCCCTGTTTTCTCTCTCCCTCCTTTTTTAAATAGTGGGGTTACATTTGCCACCCTCCAATCTGCAGGAACTGTTCCATAATCTATAGAATTTTGGAAGATGACAACCTATGCATCCACTATTTCCATGGCTACCTCTTTTAGTACTCTGGGATGCAGATTATCAGGCCCTGGGGAGTTATCAGCCTTCAGTCCCATTAATTTCTCCAGCACTATTTTTTTACTAATACTAATTTCCTTTAATTCCCCCTTCTCACTAGACCCTTGGTTCCCTAGCATTTCTGGGAAGTTATTTATGTCCTCTTCCATGAACACAGAACCAAAGTATTTGTTTAATTGCTCTGCCATTTCCTCGTTCCTCATTATAAATGCTCCTGTTTCTGACTGTAAGGGACCTACATTTGAATTCACTAATCTTTTTCTTTTTACATACTTGTAGAAGCTTTTACAGTCGGCTTTTATGTTCCTTGCAAGTTTACTCTCATACTCTATTTTTCCCCTCTTAATCAATCTCTTGGTCCTGTTTTGCTGAATTCTAAACTGCTCCCAATCCTCAGGATTGCTACTTTTTCTGGCAACTTTATATGACTCCTCTTTGGATCTAATACTATCCTTAATTTCTTTTGTTAGCCATGGTTGGGCCGCTTTTCCTTTTGTGTTTTTGCGCCAGAAAGGAATGTATAACTGTTGCAATTCATGCATTCGTTCCTTAAATGTTAGCCATTGCCTTTTAATGAAGCTCCCCAATCTATCATAGCCAACTCACTCCTCATACCTTCGTAGTTTCCTTTGTTTAGATTTAGGACCCTAGTTTCGGATTGAACTTCTTCACTTTCCATCTTAATGAAGAATTCTATCATGTTATGGTCACTCTTCCCTAAAGGACCCTGCACAACAAGATTATTAATTAACCCCTTCTCATTGTACAATACCCAATCTAGGATAGCCTGTTGCCTCAACATACTGGTCTAAAAAACCATCTCGTACACACTCCAGGAATTCATCCTCCACAGTATTATTGCTAATTTGGTTTGGCCAGTCTATATGTAGATTAAAGTCACCCATGATTACTGCAGTACGCTTGTTACATGCATCTCTAATTTCCTGTTTGATGTCATCCCCTACATTATCACTCGTGTTTGGAGGCCTATAGACAACTCCCACTAATGTTTTCTTCCCCTTGGTGCTTCTTAGCTCCACCCGGATTGATTCTACATCCTGATTTTCTGAGCCAATATGACACCAGTACTGGGATAAGAAGGAGATGTTCCGTTTGGATGGGCTTCACTTGAACCATGCTGGGGCTAGAGTCCTGGCGAATCGAATAACTAGGGCTGTAGAGAGGGCTTTAAACTAAGACAGTTGAAATGCAGTGGCGGACATTTAAAGAGATATTTCATAACTCTCAACAAAAATATATTCCAGTGAGAAAGAAAGATTTTAAGAGAAGGGAGCACCATCCGTGGCTAACTAAGGAAGTAAAGGATGGTATCAAATTGAAAACAAAGGCATACAATGTTGCCAAGATTGGTCGGAGGCCAGAGGATTGGGAAACTTTTTAAAAACCAGCAAAGGATGACTAAAAAAATACTAGAGAGAGAAGATGAATTATTGAAGTAAACTGGCAAGAAATATTAAAACAGACAGTAAGAGCTTCTACAGGTATATAAAAAGGAAGAGAGTAGCTAAAGTAAACGTTGGTCCCTTCGAGGATGAGAATGGGGAATTAATAATGGGGAGCGGGGAAATGGCTGAGACTCTGAACAAATATTTTGTATCTGTCTTCACGGTAGAAGACACTAACAACATCCCAATAATGGATAATCCAGGGGCCACAGGGAGTGGGGAACTAAAGACAATCGCTATCACTAAGGAAAAAGTACTTGGTAAAATAATGGGACTAAAAGACGACAAGCCCCCTGGAACAGATGGCCTGCATCCCAGGGTCATAAAAGAAGTGGCTGCAGAGATAGTGGGCCAGAAATTCGGCTTTCCGGCTTCCTGCGGGTGCAAGCATCGCGCACGTACTTACCTACCGCACCTGCCGTTGTGCTTTGGGCCCACGAGGACTTCGGCTCCTGGGCCTCCTGCAGCTGCCGGCGTGCAGTGCTCGCGTATCCCAGGGGCGCAGTTAGTTCGAAGCATCCCCTGGGATCACGTGGGCCATGGAGAGCCAATCGGAGCAGGGAATTTTCAATCATAGATTTGACAGGAAGACCTGTCAAATCTATGAATAGAGATCAGCCCCAAAACCACACTTAAACTTCAAATACATTTTTAAAAAACCACATTTTTAAAATAACTATAATTACATAAATTAACTACTTTAAACAAAAATTAAAATTTTGAAAAAATTAATTAAACTTTTTAACGGTGCTAAAAATAAACTTACCTTTCTTTAAAGTATGTAAAAAAGATAAACCTGTTGAAAAATTGTTTAAATTGTAATTAATTAACCACTTACCTTGTTAAAAACAGGCCTTGCGCCTCCTTTTTAAATGTGCAGCTTCTCCATACTTACCCTCACGGAGAAACCTGCAAAAAAAAACGAAGCTCGCTGCGTGCGCGCAGCCTCTCCCGCGCCAGCGTTCGACTTCTGAACCCCTCCCTTCAGGGGAACGGAAGTTCCGGTTTCGCGCGCATGCACAGTGCATGCGTGAAACCGACACTTCAGGTGGCCTTACGGGTGAGTACACAGTGCGTACTCACCCAACAAGAGCTGAATTTCTGGCTCATAATGGGACTAAAAGATGACAAGTCCCCTGGACCAGATGGCCTGCAACCCAGGGTCTTAAAAGAAGTGGCTGCAGAGATAGTGGATGCATTGGTTGCAATATACCAAAATTCCCTGCACTCTGGAGAGGTTCCAGCGGATTGGAAAACCGCTAATGTAACACCCCTATTTAAGAAAGGCGGGAGACAGAAAGCAGGAAACTATAGACCAGTTAGCCTAACATCTGTCGTTGGGAAAATGCTGGAGTCCTTCATTAAAGAAGCAGTAGCAGGGCATTTGGAAAATCATAATGCAGTCAAGCAGAGTCAGCATGGTTTTATGAAAGGGAAATCATGTTTAACAAACTTGCTGGAATTCTTTGAGGATGTAACGAGCAGGGTGGACAAAGGTGAACCAGTGGATGTGGTGTATTTGGATTTCCAGAAGGCATTTGATAAGGTGCCACATAAAAGGTTACTGCATAAGATAAGAGCTCACGGAATTGGGGGTAATATATTAGCATGGATAGAGAATTGGCTAATTAACATAAAGCAGAGAGTCAGGATAAATGGGTCATTTTCTGGTTGGCAAACGGTAACTAGTGGGGTGCCGCAGGGATCGGTGCTGGGGCCTCAACTATTTACAATCTACATTAATGACTTGGATGAAGGGACCGAGTGTAATGTAGCCAAGTTTGCGGATGATACAAAGATGGGTAGGAAAGCAAGTTGTGCAGAGGACTCAAAGAACCTGCAAAGGGATATAGACAGGCTAAGTGAGTGGGCAAACATTTGGCAGATGGAGTATAATGTGGGAAAGTGCGAGGTTATCCACTTTGGCAGGAAAAATAAAAAAGCAAATTATTATTTAAATGGAGCGAGATTACAAAATGCTACAGTTCAGAGGGACCTGGGGGTCCTTGTGCATGAAACACAAAAAGTTAGCATGCAGGTACAGCAAGTAATCAAAAAGGCAAATGGAATGTTGGCCTTTAATGCAAGGGGGTTGGAGTATAAAAGCAGGGAAGTCTTGCTACAACTGTACAGGGTATTGGTGAGATCACACCTTGAGTACTGCGTACAGTTTTGGTCTCCTTATTTAAGGAAGGATATACTTGCATTGGAGGCAGTTCAGAGATGATTCACTAGGTTAATTCCAGAGATGAGGGGGTTGACGTATGAAGAAAGGTTGAGCAGGCTGGGCCTATACTCACTGGAGTTTAGAAGAATGAGAGGTGATCTTATTGAAACATATAAGATACTGAGGGGGCTCGACAAGGTAGATGCAGGGAGGATGTTTCCCCTCGTGGGGGAATCTAGAATTCGGGGACATAGGTTCAGAATAAAGGGTCGACCTTTTAGAACTGAGATGAGGAGGAATTTCTTCTCTGAGGGTCGTAAATCTGTGGAATTCTCTGCCCCAGAGAGCCGTGGAGGCTGGGTCATTAAATACATTTAAGGTGGAGATAGACAGATTTTTGCAAGATAAGGGAGTGAAGGGTTATGGGGAGCGGGCGGGGAAGTGGCTTTGAGCCCAAGATCAGCCATGATCTTATTGAATGGCGGAGCAGGCTCGAGGGGCCAAGTGGCCTATTCCTGCTCCTATTTCTTGTGCTCTTGTGTTCACCTGTCCTAATATCTCCTTATGTGGCTCGGTGTCTTATTTTGTTCGATAATCGCTCCTGTGAAGTGTCTTGGGACGAAAAGGCTGAAGATGCCTTTGAAAATGTTAAACAAGCCCTTATATCAGCCCCAGCATTAGGGCTGCATGTAAGTAAATGCACAAAGAGTGGAGAATAAGGTTGGTGAGCTACAAGCACAATTAGCCGTGTGGCAATATGATGTAGTAGCAATAACAGAACCGTGGCTTAAAAACGGTGAGGACTGGACACTTAGGGCTGGATTTTGAATGACCCATGGAGTCGGGTTTGGAGGCGTGTGGGGGGTTAAATTTGCGGGGTCGGGGTTTCCGACCCCATCCCGCCTCCACGCAATTTTGACAGAATCAGTCGCGGGGTTCCCGACTCCGTCCCGCCTTCAAGAGGCGGGAGAGGCCATTAAAGCCCTTAACAAGCCCTAAATTGGCTCTGTAATGCCATTTTGAAACGTTTTAGCTAGTTTAACCCTCTTCTGACGTGAAGCACGCCTGGTGTGAAACACTCCAGTGAAACCTGGCGGGAGCACAAGTGGATAGCTGTATTGGCTGCAGGTCCACTATTACAACGGAGATGTGATGAAGGTAGTAGTAGTATTAGGTGTGAACATCGCCTCTGATGCTGCTGCATTGAATGTCTTCAGAGACTGCCTGGGAGGATTTGCTTGGCAAATCTCTCTCGCTCTCGCTCTCTCCTCTCCTCTAACACCCCCCCCCCCCCCTTTTTTGCATCCAGGTCCACTCACATCAAAAGCCAGGCAGGTCCTCTCACCAACAGTCTCTGAGACTAGGCAGTCAGCAATGATGACATCATCAGAGGCGACTTTCAGCCTGAAAACACTAATTAGTTCATGGGTTCCCACATGCTCCAACTCAATTGCCCAATTAAGTGAAAATTGCATCATGCATCCACATTAATCTGGAGTCGGGGGGGAAACACGAAATGCGGATTACACGACCCCAACCCGACCCCAAGACAAAATCCAGCCCTTAATATTCAAGACAACGCAAAATCATCGAACAGAAACTGATAGCCAAGTTCCGCACCCATGAGGACGGCCTCAATAGGGATATCGGGTTCATGTCACGCTACAGAACGTGACTTGACATCGTTGTCTGTGTTTCCAGTTTTTAAAATAAAACTCCAAAAAAAAAGTTAAAAGCTCAACTGCAGACAGCAGGATTTGACACGTTGGACCCCCTGTGATCCATCTCATTGTCTTGGCTGTGCTCTGGTGTGTCTTTGAAGTAATGCTTCCCTGAAAGATTGTTTCTCTGCAGTTTCTGTGTTTATATACTGTGTAATACTGTAGATTCCTTCATTGCACCTTTACCTGACAAAGGGGCGACAGCTCCAAAAGCTTGTAATTTTAAATAAATCTGTTGGACTATAACCTGGTGTTGTGCGACTTCTCATTTTTGTCCACCCCAGTCCAACACCGGCATCTCTGCATCATAATATTCAAGGGTAAGAGGTGTTCAGAAAAGATAGGGAAGGAAAAAAGGGAGGTGGGGTGGCAGTGCTGATTAAGGAAGACATTGTAGTGTTGGAAAGGGAGGATGTTCTTGAGGGGACAAGGACAGAATCCATTTGGTTAGAGTTGAGGATCAAAAAGGGTATGATCACGCTATTTGGGTTATTCTCCAGGCTTCCAAATAGTGAGAGGGAGGTAGAGGAGCAAATCTGCAGGGAAATCGCAGAGATATGCAAGAGCTATTGTAGTGCTGGGGTTCTCTACTTGACCTACGGGGAGTTGCCATGGGCGGGGGTTCCGTGACTGACGGACCGGGTTCCGAGACTTCCATCGGGATGACCTGGGGTTCCACCACAGTCGCTGGCTCCGCCTCCGCTGACTCCGCCTCCCTAACCTCGGGGCTCGCAGTTTGTGGCTCCGCCCTGCTCGGCCCAGCAGGCGGCCCTTCACTCGTGATCTCTGCCTCCCTCGAGGACGGGACGTTCAAAGCGGGCGGCTCTGTCTCTGGGGTCCTCACCGTCACTCTCTGTGCTCCCATAGCGGCTGGCCCCGCCTCCCCTAGCTCCTCCCTCCTGTCTTCGGGACCTGCAGCTTGTGTGTCCACCCTGTGTGGATCTCTATCTGCAGCCCGCATTCTCCCCATATCGAAAACGGGACCGTTCCTCCAAAACCACCCGTCGTCATCACTATCCTCATCTGACTCGAGTTCCCTGAATTCTCCCTCGTCTAACCCCCAATTCCAGAAAAACGCTGCATGATCTTCCGGGATGTCCCCTCCCCTGATGCAAGCTGCTATGCCTGCCTGTGTGCCTTGTGGTCCTACCTGGGGCTGTGCTTTCCCACTGGCGGGATTTACCCCTGTAGTTTTCCCTTGCGCACCTGGCTGGTACAGTTTGCATTGGTTTATGTGGAACCACTTAGTGCGCCGAGGTACTTTTACGGCGTAAACCATGGGACTCGCCTTGTCTACAATGTTGTAGGGTCCCATATACAGTGGTTCCAGACTCCCTACTCTGGCGTAGTTTCTGACCATGACCTGGTCTCCTACTTCCCACTCCCGCGTTTTGCGGGGTTCCAGCAACAAGCGATTGCCCTGATGCTGCCTTCCCATGTTCCCAGCCGCCTGCTCATAAACCTGCTTCAGGCGCTCCAAGAGAGTCTGGGCGAACTTGTCCCTGCTTATCTCTTGGAGCTGACCCTCAGTGAGCACCGGCGCTAGCACATGGGTGGGGGTTCGCATGAGCCTCCCAGTCATCACCTCGTGCGGGGAGTACCCCGTACTTTTTGACTGACTGGCCCGGACCCCCATGAGGACTAAAGGCAGAACTTCCGCCCATTTTTGGGGCGAGTTCCTCGTCTCTTTCCTCAATTTCTCCTTCAGGGTCCGGTTCATGCGTTCAACAATCCCGGATGACTGGGGATTGTGTGCTACGTGCCACTTCCCTTCAATGCCCAAAAGCATGAGGGTGTTCTGCATCACCTGGCCGGTGAAATGACTCCCTTGGTCTGACTCCACAAAACGGGGAAGTCCCCACCGCGAGAACACTTCCCGGACCAAGATATTTGCTGTACCCAGTGCCGTAGCTGTTCGACAGGGGAAGGCTTCCACCCACTTGGAAAACACATCCACCAAGACGAGGCAGTATTTATAACCTCCCTGGGTGGTGGGCAGGGGTCCTATATAGTCGATCTGTATCGACTGCCATGGTCCCTCTACCCTTCTTACGTGTCCCATGGGCACCTTCCTTTTCTGGGGGTCTGGGTTGTTTGCAGCGCACACAAGACAGTTTGCGCAGAACTCGCGGACTTGTTCCCTGAGCCCTGGCCACCATCCCGCTTGCTCTACCCGTTGCCAGGTAACCTCGGGCCCGGGGTGCCCTGCCCCTGGTCCCTCGTGAGCCAACTGGAGGAATTCCCTCCTGTGCTGCTGCGGCACAACCCACTGCTCCTCGCGGAACAGCATGCCTTCCTTAACTGAGAGGGTTGCCATACTGTACGGACCTTCTACCTGCCTCCCCTCAGCAATGGTTTTTAGGACTGCTTTTAGGGCGGGATCCTGGGCTTGGACGGTCTTAAGGTCTAGGGGCAATGCTACCCTGGTGTTCCCGGGATTCCCGTCCCTGCCTCGGATCGCTGCTATGGGTCTGGTCCCATAGGGGTCCCAGAAAATGCCGTTGCGGGCACCTTCCCTGGCTAGCGCATCCGCCTGCTGGTTGCCCTCCCCACGGGGCTCTGTGGAGGAGTGAGCTTTCACCTTATGGATGAAAATCTCTCCTTCCTCCCCTACTGCTGCTGCTAAGATCTTTTCCAGCAAGGGCTTCACCGTTAAAGGTCGCCCGTCCGCGGAGGTGTATCCACGGCGGGACCAAATGGCCAGGTATTCCGTACACGAATTGCAGGTGAACATACTGTCCGAGCAAATCGTGTATGGGGTTGGGAAAATGTCTGGGTGGGTCACAACGTACACCACGGCAGACAGCTCAGCCTGCTGCGCGCTCATGGTGCTAGGGAGCTTGATCGCCAGGGCAAGGTCTGCCGCAGGGTCATAAACACCACACCCTGTGAGTCGCTCGCCAGCAGATACTGTGCTAGACCCATCAACATAAATCTCGCGCCCAGTGGGATGTATCCCGGCCCATAAACCTATGTTGACGTCCCACACCCCTTCCACCGAACACCGGTGGGCTGTACCGGGGTATACCAAATTGGCCGCAAGCCTGGGCTCGCAAAGACCTTTTACTCTAAGATCCAACTGGGAGAGAAGAAGGGTCCAACGCGCAATGCGCGCGCTGCTTACGGTCCCATCTTTAATCCTCCCATCCAGAAGCATCTTAGTTGGTGTGTGATGTGTGAGGAGAGTGATGGGAGAGAGCCCTGTGAAGATCGCTGATCTTTTCACAGCCCAATGCGTGGCTAAAAGGTGCCTTTCGCAATTGGAGAAACTTCTCTCCACATCCGTTAACACCCTGGATGAATAGACAACCGGCCTCAGCTTGCCGTGACGCTCTTGGAGCAGTACGGCGCTTAAGCTGTCTCCGCTGGCAGCTACCTCCAGGAAAAACTCCTTCCCCCCATCTATGGCCCCTAAGGCTGGCGCGGTCTGCAGATCCCTTTTTAACTTCTCGAAGGCTGCTTGGCAGCCCTCGTCCCAAGACCACTCCACCCCCTTATGGAGGAGTCGGAGGAGCGGCGCTGCTGTGGCCGCATAGTCTTCGATAAAGTCCCTGCAGTAACCGGTCAGTCCCAAGAAGGACCTCACACCCCTTATGTTGTTGGGAATCGGTAATTCTTGCACCGACTCCCTCCTTGCTTTGTCTATGGCTCTTTCCCCAGCGCGTATGGTCAGTCCCAGGAATTTTACTTCCCGCTGACCGATACGTGCTTTCTTAGGATTTATTTTAAAACCCTTTCTCGCTAGCAGCTCCAATAACTCGTCCAGTAGTGGTCCATGCTCCTCCCTTGAGTCCGTAAATAGGAGCAAATCATCCACATACTGCACTATCTGATTGGGCTGACTAAACTCCTTTAAACTTCCTGCCATACACTGATGGAAAATACTGGGGCTATTGTGGAAACCCTGTGGCAGACAGTTCCATGTGTACTGTTGTCCTTTGAAAGTAAAGGCAAACTTGTACTGGTCCTCTCGCCGCAGCGGGATGGACCAAAAACCGTTCGAGATATCCAGCACCGTGAACGTGGTCGCGGACGCTGGGATGCTCCCTATTAGGTCAGCAACTGCTGCTACCGTGGGCGCGCAGGCGGGAATGTTACTGTTAAGGACTCTGTAGTCCACCGTGGCTCTCCACGAATTATCCGGCTTCCTAACCGGCCATAATGGGGAGTTCACGTGTGTGGCTATCGGCCTCAACACGCCCTGCTGCACCAAGGAGGACATTGCTGTCTCCATATCGGGTTCTGCTTCTTTGGGGAAGTTATACTGCTTTTGGGGTCGGGTCATGGGGTCCCCATCTACGCTGACCTCAAACCCGACAACCCTCCCACAATCGTGCTTGTGGGTTGCAAACGCGTGCATATTATCTGACACGTACGTTTGCATGTCCGTTGGGACATCTGCGACCATAAGCCTGAGGTCGTAGCCTCCGGATGGCTGTACGGTACACAGGACCCCTGTTTCTTCCTCCCCCGGAATCACTATTACCTCGCCTTTTTCACCCTTAGCCCCCCAGAGACAGTGATTTCTGAGGTCCACGAGGATCCCGTGTCCCGATAGGAGATCAGACCCGAGAATACCTCTTCCACCCCCCTCCTGCCATTCCATCAGTATACACTTCCACTTAAGGTGAAGTGTTCCTAAACGAATGGATAGCGGAAGGGAGAACGTGCCAGCCTGTTCTTTTCCTGTGAACCCCGCTAACGTGAATGGGACCCTGGTGGATAGCGGCGAGTCAAAAGGGCTATCTGTATGGATTATGGTGCAAGAAGCTCCCGTGTCCAACAAATAACTACCCCTCTGTTTCTCTACCTCCATCTCCACCAAAGGTCGCTTCCACGCATCATAGCTAAGCGGACACAGGTAGACGGGCTGCGCGGGTTCTAGTCATGGGGTACTATTAGACGGTCCCGCGGCACCTACGGGGCCGGTTGCGACCGCCACCTGTCCACGTGCACTCAAGAGATTGCGCATGGCTCCTAACACTACTTCGATGTCGTCGGGAGGGGTGGGTGCCTTAGCTTCCTTAGCCGGGACAGGCGCCTGGGCTCGGACCGCGGGATTTTTATCCTTGGAATCCTTCCAAGGGTTCCTGCAATGCTTGCGCCAGTGCCCTGTCTTCCCACACCCGTAACAAGCATTACCTGCCTGTGGGGCGCGATTACCCTCCTGATGCCACTCTCTTTGATACGGGGCTGCGGGTCGTACCTCATGTACTCTTCCCTTAAGGGGACGTGTTGCCATACCCCTTATATTGCGATATCCTAACGTGAGTCGATTCAAGACCGACTCTTCCGTAATGTTGGGGTCATTGGGATCAAACCATGCTTTTGCCTGCTCTCTGACGGCTGGTAAACTGTTGGCTATTATGCACCTAAGCCAATGAGTTAAAGCGGTGCCTTCCACATCTTCGCGCTCGGGCGCACCTAGACAGCTGCGCTCATATACTGGCCACAGCCTGTCGGCAAAAACCTTCGGGGGTTCTCCCTCCATCTGCACTGTCTGTCCCACTCTAGCAAACGGACCTTCATCGTTCGCCCCCAACACTTCCAGGACCTCATCCCTCAATTCCTCATAAGTCTTGGTTCCCCTCTTGCTCTCGCCCGAGAGACACTGAAGGACCGAGCTGTCTAATGAGAACAGCAGCATTTTTGCTGTCTCCCCATCATCGCAGCCGTTAATGGCTGCGGCTTGCTCAACTTCTCTGAAATGTACGGAAGGGTCGTCTGACTCGGTCAGCTTCCGTACGTGATTTATCATAGCTCTCAGCTGGTGTGAGCTGTGAGGCAACACAAGCTGTCCGAGGAGATCCCCTGGTTCTTCCCCACCGTTTCTGTTTGGGCCCCTTTTAATACCCGTTACTGGATACAACGGTCCCTTTCCCACTTTCTCAATGGGCTCTTTCGTTTCTTCCATTGCTTCCTCCCTTACCCAGGTTTCCGAATAGCTGGGTGGCGCGGAGGGCGCAGTGGCTACTACTTCCTCTGCTTTACTTGGTGGGGATTTCTTAAACTTCTCACCTACTAACGGCTGGTGTGCTGACGGACTGATCAGGCACACCATGCCGTTCGCTTTGTTTACGGCCTTCTTGAGGTGCTCTATCTCCCTTTGGCAGGCGCTATGGTCGGCTCCCTCAAACTTATCCTCAAGGGCCAACTTATATGCCGCCCTAACCCCCGTCAAGCTCTCTTCTTGAGTTCTTATCTGGGCAGCTTGGCGGCTACATCTTTCCTTTAACCTGCTCTCATTTAACTTTGCCTCAGTGACCTGGCACTCGAGATAATCTATCCTTGTTTTAAGGTGACTGGAGATTTCCTGGCTTTCTTGGTGCAACTCATTTAAATTCTTAATGAGCACCTCCCCTCCAGAAACCTTCTCATCCATTTCTCCCTCTAAATGACTGATTCGAGCTACTAGCGCTGTAATGGTCTGGTTTGAAATCTGAACCTGCCTTTTGTAACACATAAGCCAGACTGCTTTCTCGAGTGTCTTTTTATGTTCTTTACTATCTGTCCACCTTTCGGCTGCCTCTAGCGGGCTTTTATCCGCTAACAATTCACTTATCCATTTCTTAGTTAGATTAACCTTTCCGAACACATAATCTGCTATCTTTTCCTGCATAACATTTCGTACAGTCATTCCAAAGTCTAACACACTACCCTCTCGCTGCCAGTGTCCTGCCGCGGTCGCCATTTTCTGTAAGGGATTCTGACCCTGCGTGTCTCGCAGCCTGTGAGATTCACGCGGCTCTGTGCAGCCTGTATGTCAGTGCGGGTCTAGGCCTTGTTGCCTGTTCTGGTCTCCAGCCAGTCTGGGAACACTAGACACACCTGTGAGTGGTTCGAATCACTCGCCCTTACGGTTCTAGACACTGGACTTAGATGCGAGAGCAGTAATGGAGATGAAACTCATGTAGACTCGGTTGAATGGTACGAAATGGAAAATCTTTATTGCATGATATTTAAAATTATGAAATACATGTCATAAGCACAGATTAATGACAGTACAATCTTACAAGCAGTTATATAGCTGATCTTCGGGAAACGAGGAACGAACGGCACACCGTAAATAGGGGCACACATTACAAGTATCCTTAATCCTTAAACCCTCCCCTATCAATATCTATCCTAACTAGATTCGTAGGATTTCGAGACTCATGCTCACCACTCGTGATAACTCGGAGAAATTCCGAATAGCTGATCGGATGTTTTTCACCGCAGCACCCACGTGTCGGTCAGGAGATCTCCTGGTCCCACTTGTTTACTTGCTTCTGCTGCTCCGGCTAGCAGGCTGGACCGTCCGCTGTGATGAAGACCTGTGTTGGTTGGTTTAACAGGTACTTTCGAGCACAGTTCACAGATTAGTCAATATCATCGATGATGATATTGTTCTTGCAAGTTCGAAGAAGTCTCCCTGGCAAGGAAAACTTGGCTATTCGACCTACAGGCGCGGTCGGGATTTACTGACCGTGGCGATGAGTATGGTCTTCCTCTCTTCTCATCTCATCTCATCTCATCTCCTCTCATCTCGTCTCATCTCATCTCGGGCCTTTGGTTCCGCTGCCAGTTACCAACATAGGTCTTCGTTGCGCGACACGAGGTAGATCCGAACGGATCAGAAAGTTCAACAGTCCTTTTCAAAGAGGCACCAGGCAAGCAGGAGCCCGACTACGAGTACACAGGAGCAGCCACGAGGTTACGAGAATAATAAGAGAAAGATGGACGGTTTGGAGCCTGCAATTATAGTGCAAAATCTTCCGTTTCCCGCCCAACCTTAATGTCCTTTCTTTTGTTTAGGGTCTGGCGCTCAAATGTCTTGTATGGGTGATCTCCGTTCTTAATGGGTTTCGGGGCTACTCGTAAATGTCTGAGTACCTGTTAATATTTCTCCCATTGTTAAATCGGTCGGTGTTCTCCCTGGAGGGGTTTTGGGGCTTCCAAGTGTTTTGTATAACTACCTGCTAACGGCTCTCTCATCGTAGAGTCGTTGGGATTTTACATATTAATGTCTTTTGGATGGGCCCTTGATTACTCGGTACAATAGCTTTCATTCGTACCTGGGAGACCGATTTCAGTATTTATGTGTATACTGCAAACCCATAATGTCTCGTGTATTATCTTCACTGTGCTGAATCTTAATCGATCTTGCACAAATGTTTATTGGAACGCCATCTTGTCTGCCTGTTGAAAAGTCTAGAATGTTCTGTCACGAGGTGCGGCGGCCATTTTACAGGCTGCTTGTGTCCACTTTGAACACCTGGCAGCATTCTGCTGAAATAAAAGCTGTTTGAACGAAACTCTGTGTTTTTCTCCTTATTAATAAAATCGCGATATATTGCGAATTCTACAGTGTTGATCTTGCTTTCCATCCACATCCTGCTCATTGCAGCCTTGAATCTCGGCCTGGAGAGACCTGTACATCAAATCTGCTGGAAAGAACAATGGAGAGTCCCAGGGAAAGAGCTCAGAGTGCAGCCCCCAAAGTCTCTTCTAAATCGATACAAGGAAGGGAAAATCAAAATGAACCTGCAAAGTGCTGCTCAGTACCCAAAACTCCTTCACACAGCATTGAATCTCTCCAGAAGTCTCTCTCAGAATGCGTGGTTCAAAAATGTCACCAACAATAAAAGGCAGGAAGCGGTCGCCTTTAAATAGCGCTCCCCCAGTCCCTTCCTGACTGCAAAACGCTCCCCTCAACCTGTCATTGCTAGCGGCAGGCGGTAAGGCAGGGGGCGCCACTCAATATCCGCTCCGGGGTGTTGCGCAGTTGACTGACGTCACGATCTGCCGGCGCAGGAGATCGTGGCGGTAGTGTTTAGCGCCGCCACAAAATGTCCAGTTAATTTCGTGAGCGGCGCAAACATCGCCGCGCCCGGGCGCTAGTTTCTTTGCGCCCCATTAGCGCCCTCTTAAGGCGCTAACGGGAGGCGCAACCAACTGAATTTTTCCCCCCAAGGGTCTAGTGAGGAGGAATTAAAGGAAATTAGTATTCGTAAAAAAATAGTGCTGGAGAAGTTAATGGGACTGAAAGCTGATAAATCCCCAGGGCCTGATAATCTGCATCCCAGAGTACTAAAAGAGGTAGCCATGGAAATAGTGGATGCATTGGTTGTCATCTTCCAAATTCTATAGATTATAGAACAGTTCCTGCAGATTGGAGGGTGGCAAATGTAACCCCACTATTTAAAAAGGAGGGAGAGAAAACAGGGAACAACAGACCGGTTCGCCTAACATCAGTAGTAGGGAAAATGCTAGAGTCTGTTAAAAGGATGTGATCACAGGACACTTAGAAAATATCAACGGGATGTGACAAAGTCAACTTGGATTTATGAAAGGGAAATCAGGTTTGACAAACCTACTGGAGTAATTTGAGGATGTAACTGGTAGAATAGATAAGGGAGAACCAGTGGATGTGGTGTATTTGGATTTTCAGAAGGCCTTTGATTAAAGTCCCACATAAGAGGTTAGTGTGCAAAATTAAAGCACATGGGATTGGGGGTAATATGCTGGCATGGATTGAAAATTGGTTAACAGACAGGAAACAGAGAGTAGGAATAAATGGATCTTTTTCGGGGTAGCAGGCGGTGACTAGTGGGGTACCGCAGGGATCAGTGCTTGGGCCCCAGCTATTCACAATATATATCAATGATTTGGATGAGGGAACCAAATGTAATATTTCCAAGTTTGCTGACGACACGAAACTAGGTGGGATTGTGAGTTGTGAGGAGGATGCAAAGAGGCTTCAAGGCGATTTAGACAAGTTGAGTGAGTGGGCAAATACATGGCAGATGCAGTATAACGTGGATAAATGTGAAGTTATCCACTTCGGTAGGAAAAACAGAAAGGCAGAGTACTATTTAAATGGTAAATATAATAGCAAAATACTGCAGATGCTGGAAATCTGAAATAACAACAGAAAACGCTGGAAAAACTCAGCAGGCCAGGCAGCATCCGTGGAGAGAGAAACAGAGTTAACGTTTCAGGTCTGGGACCCTTCATCAGAACTGGAAAAAGCTGGAGATGGAACAGATATTAAGCAGGTGCAGAGACAGGAGGGGAGGAAGGAATTGAAGGAACATACTGTGCTTTTGTAAGAGGCAGGAAAGATAAAATGTTGCAAATGGGAATGGCAAAATCATACAGCATGAAAAATGGGGGCAGGGGTTATAGTTTGAAATAGTTGAACTCTGTATTGAGTCCAGAAGGCTGTAAAGTGCCTGATCGAAAGATGAGGTGCTGTTCCTCGAGCTTACATCGAGCTTCATTGGAACAGTGTAAGAGGCCGAGGACGGTGAGGTCTGAGTGGGAATGGAGCGGAGAATTAAAGTGACAGGCAACCGGAAGCTCAGGGTCACCCTTACGGACTGAACGGAGGTGTTCCGCAAAGCGGTCACCCAATCTGTGTTTGGTCTCCCCAATGTAGAGGAGACCGCATCGTGAGCAGCGAATACAGTATACTAAATTGCAGGAAGTACAAGTAAATCGCTGCTTCACCTGGAAGGTGAATTATTTAAATGGTGATAGATTGGGAAATGTTGATGTACAAAGGGACCTGGGTGTCCTTGTACACCAGTAACTGAAAGCAAACATGCAGGTGCAGCAAGCAGTTAGGAAGGCAAATGGTATGTTGGCCTTCATTGCAAGAGGATTTGAGTACAGCAGCAAGGATGTCTTACTACAGTTATACAGGGCCTTGGTGAGACCACACCTGGAGTACTGTGTGCAGTTTTGGTCTCCTTACCTAAAAGGATATACTTGCCATAGAGGGAGTGCAGCGAAGGTTCACCAGACTGATTCCTGGGATGGCAGGACTGTTGTATGAGGAGAGATTGGGTCGACTAGGCCTGTATTCACTAGAGTTCAGAAGAATGAGAGGGGATCTCATTGAAACGTATAAAATTCTGACAGGGCTTGACAGACTGGATGCAGGGAGGATGTTTCCCCTGGCTGGGTGGTCTAGAACGAGGGGTCACAGTCTCAGGGTATGGGGTAGGACATTTAGGACTGAGATGAGGAGAAAATTCTTCACTCAGAAGGTGGTGAACCTGTGGAATTCTCTACCACAGAAGGCTGTGGAGGCCAAGTCACTGAATATATTTAAGAAGGAGATAGACAGATTTCTAGACACAAAAGGCATCAAGGGGTATGGGGAGAGAGCGGGAATATGGTATTGAGATAGAGGATCAACCATGATCATATTGAATGGCGGAGCAGGCTCGAAGGGCCAAATGGCCTACTCCTGCTCCTATTTTTCTATGTTTCTATGACAGCATAAAATGCTGGAAATAATCAGTTGGTCAGGCAGCATCTCAAACTGAGATGTGAACTCTGTTTCTCTCTCTACGGATGTTGTGTGACCTGCTTAGTATTAACAGCATGTTCTGTCTTTACAGAGGCCTTCCTTTACCATCCGAGGCCTTGCGAGCGTCCAGCAGCACTCCCTACACACTTAAAAAAACTTTTCACATCTATTGTAGCAAGCTACAATAAAAAAATTTTTAAAAGGGCAAAGCCTTAAATCCAAACTTACCTGAATGATGTGTGTGTCCCTTTAAGAGCTGCCTACATCGCCAGTGTCTGCCTGCTTGCACACTGGGTTAACCTGGCGTGCTTAGGACCCAGCGCTGAATTCAGTGCTAGGGTCGAAGTTCGCGTTGATGACGTTATGTCGGCGTTGTATGCCGATAGACGTCACCACGCCACCATATTGTTATACAGGGTGCTGCCAGTTACCGGCAGCACAGAGGGGGAGAACAATATGGCGGCCGCCATGAGAACTGCCACCAGCTGGCTAAAGAGCGGCGGCCGCCATTTTATCGCCATTTCATGGTGCTACGGAGTGACGGTAATACATGAATTTTTAACCCTTGGTCTCAGGATAGGGGGGTCGCCCATTGGGGACTGAGATGAGGAGAAATTCCTTCACCCAGAGGGTGGTGAATCTTTGAATTCTCTACCCCAGAGGGCTGTGGATGCTCAGTCATTGGGTATATTCAAGACAGAGATCGAAAGATTTTTGGACTCTAGGGGAATCAAGGGATATGCGGATAAGGGCGGGAAAGTGAAGTTGAGGTCGAAGATCAGCCATGATCTTATTATAAGAACATAAGAAATAGGAGCAGGAGTAGGCCAATTGGCCCCTCGAGCCTGCTCCGCCATTCAATAAGATCATGGCTGATCTGATCCTAACCGCCAATCTACTATCAAAGAACCATCTCCTGCATCTAACAGAATTGGACACACGAAATAGGAGCAGGATCAGGCTACACGGCCCCTGGGCCCGCTCCGCTACCCACAGGGCCATGACCGATCCGAACCTAGACTCATGTCCAAATTCCTGCCCGCTCCCCGTAACCCTTAATTCCCTTTACTTCTAGGAAACTATCTATTTCTGTTTTAAATTTATGTAATGATGTAGCTTCTACAGCTTTTTGGGGCAGCATATCCCATGCATCTACCACCCTCTGAGTGAAGTAGTTCCTTCTCATCTCAGTTTTGAAAGAGCAGCCCCTTATTCTAAGACTATGCCCCCTAGTTCTAGTTTCACCCATCATCGGGAACATCCTCCCCGCATTCACCCGATCCAACCCCTTCACAATCTTATATGTTTCAATAAGATCGCCTCTCATTCTTCTGAACTCCAATGAGTCGAGTCCCAATCTACCCAACCTCTCCTCATGTGTCCATCCCCTCATCCCCGGGATTAACCGAATGAACCTTCTTTGTACTGACTCGAGAGCAAGTATGTCTTTTCTTAAGTATGGACACCAAAACTGTATGCAGTATTCCAGGTGCGGTCTCACCAATACCTTGTACAACTGAAGCAATACCTCCCTAGTTTTATATTCTATCCCCCTAGCAATGAAAGCCAACATTCCATTGGCCTTCTTGATCACCTGCATACTAACCTTTTGAGTTTCGTGCACCAGGACCCCCAGATCCCTTTGTACTTCAGTACTTTCCAGTTTCTTGCCATTAAGATAATAACTTGCTCTACTATTTTTCCTGCCAAAGTGCATAACCTCACACTTTCCAGTATTGTATTCCATCTGCCAAATCTCTGCCCACTTACTTAGCCTGTCTATGTCCCCTTGCAGATTTTTTATGTCCTCCTCACTCACTACTTTCCCTCCCATCTTTGTAACATATCAAAGTTTGCCGATGATACTCTCGGTCCCCTCCTCCAAATCGTTAATATAGATTGTAAAGAGTTGGGGACCCAGCACTGACCCCTGTGGAACACCACTAGTTACTGATTGCCAGTCTGAGAATGAACTATTTATCCCAACTCTCTGCCTTCTGTTAGATAGCCAATCCTCTATCCATGCCAGAATATTACCCCCATCCCATGATTTTTTATCTTAAGCAATAATCTTTTGTGTGGCACCTTGTCAAATGCCTTTTGGAAGTCTAAATACACCACATCCACTGGTTCCCCTTTATCCACCTCAAAGAACTCCAGCAAATTTGTCAAACATGACTTCCCCTTCATAAAACCATGCTGACTTTGTCCTATTAAATTATGATTATCCAAATGTCCCGTTACTGTCTCCTTAATAATGGACTCCAAAATTTTACCTACCACAGACGTTAGGCTAACCGGTCTATAGTTTCCAGCGTTCGGTCTACTGCCCTTTTTAAATAAGGGTGTTACATTAGCAGTTTTCCAGTCTGCCGGGATCTTTGCTGAGTCCAGGGAGTTTTGGAAAATTATTACCAATGCATCCACAATTCCTACCGCCACTTCCCTCAAGACCCTAGGATGTAAGCCATCAGGTCCAGGTGATTTGTCCGCCTTGATTCCCATTATTTTACCGAGTACCACTTCCTTAGTGATTTTGATCGTGTTTAAGAACATAAGAAATAGGAGCAGGAGTAGACCAATCGGCCCCTCGAGCCTGCTCCGCCATTCAATGAGATCATGGCTGATCTGATCCAACCTCAACTCTAAAGAACACAAGAAGTAGGAGCAGGACCAGGCCACTCGGCCCCTGGGCCCGCTCCGCCACCCACAGGGCCTTGACCGATCCGAACTCAAACTCATGTCCAATTTTCAGCCCGCTCCCTGTAACCCCTGATTCCCTTTACTTCTAGGAAACGGTCTATTTCTGTTTTAAATTTATTTAATAAAGTAGCTTCCACAGCTTCCTGGGGTAGCAAATTCCACAGACCCACTACCCTCTGAGTGAAAAAGTTTCTCCTCATCTCAGTTTTGAAAGAGCAGCCCCTTATTCTAAGATTATGCCCCCTAGTTCTAGTTTCACCCATCATTGGGAACATCCTCACTGCGTCCACCCAATCAAGCCCCTTCACAATCTTATGTTTCAATAAGATCGCCTCTCATTCTTCTGAACTCCAATGAGTAGAGTCCCAATCTACTCAACCTCTCCTCGTATGTCCACCCCCTCATCCCCGGAATTAACCGAGTGAACCTTCTTTGTACTGCCTCGAGAGCAAGTATGTCTTTTCTTAAGTATGGACACCAAAACTGTATGCAGTACTCCAGGTGCGGTCTCACCAATACCCTATACAACTGCAGCAATACCTCCCTGTTTTTATATTCTATCCCCCTAGCAATAAAAGCCAACATTCCATTGGCTTTCTTGATCACCTGCTGCACCTGCATACTAACTTTTTGATTTTCTTGCACCAAGACCCCCAGATCCCTTTGTACTGCAGTACTTTCCAGTTTCTCGCCATTAAGATAATAACTTGCTCTCTGATTTTTCCTGCCAAAGTGCATAACCTCACATTTTCCAATATTGTATTGCATCTGCCAAATCTCTGCCCACTCACCCAGCCTGTCTATATCCCCTTGTAGGTTTTTTATGTCCTCCTCACTCTCTACTTTCCCTCCCATCTTTGTATCATCTGCAAACTTTGATATGTTACACTCGGTCCCCTCCTCCAAATCGTTAATATAGATTGTAAAGAGTTGGGGACCCAGCACCGACCCCTGCGGAACACCACTGGCTACTGGTTACCAGTCCGAGAATGAACCATTTATCCCAACTCTCTGCTTCCTGTTAGATAACCAATCCTCCACCCATGCCAGAATATTACCCCCAATCCAGTGATTTTTTATCTTGAGTAATAATCTTTTATGTGGCACCTTGTCGAATGCCTTCTGGAAGTCTAAATACACTACATCCACTGGTTTCCCTTTATCCACCCTGTACGTTATGTCCTCAAAGAACTCGAGCAAATTTGTCAGACATGACTTCCCCTTCATAAAGCCATGCTGACTTTGTCCTATTAAATTATGTTTATCTAAATGTTCCGTTACTGTCTCCTTAATAATAGACTCCAAAATTTTACCCACAACAGATGTTAGGCTAACTGGTCTATAATTTCCAGCCTTCTGCCTACAACCCTTTTTAAATAAGGGTGTTACATTAGCAGTTTTCCAATCTGCCGGGACCTTTGCTGAGTTCAGGGAGTTTTGGAAAATTATTACCAAAGCATCCACAATTCCTACTGCCACTTCCCTCAAGACCCTAGGATGTAAGCCATCAGGTCCAGGGGATTTATCCGCCTTGAGTCCTATTATTTTACCGAGTACCAATTCCTTAGTGATTTTAATCGTATTTAGCTCCTCCCCCACTAGAGCCCCCTGTTTGTCCAGTGTTGGGATATTCTTCGTGTCCTCTACCGTAAAGACTGAAACAAAATATTTGTTCAGCATTTTTGCCATCTCCATGTTTCCCACCATTAATTTCCCGGTCTCATCCTCTAAGGGACCTACGTTTGCCTTAACCACCCTTTTTCTTTTTATATAACTATAGAAACTCTTGCTATCTGTTTTTATATTTTTTGCTAATTTATTTTCATAGTCTATTTTCCCTTTCTTAATCAATCCTTTAGTTACTTTTTGTTGTCTTTTGAAGACTTCCCAATCTTCTATCCTCCCACTAACTTTGGCTACCTTATATGTGCTTGTGTTTAGTTGGATACTTTCTTTAATTTCTTTACTTAGCCATGGATGGCTGTCATTTCTTTTACACCCTTTTTTCCCTCAGTGGAATATATTTATTTTGAAAGTTGTAAAATAACTCCTTGAATGAACACCACTGCTCATGTACCGTCTTACCCTTGAATCTATTTTCCCAGTCCACTTTAATCAGTTCTGCTCTCATGCCATCATAGTCTCCTTTATTCAAGCTCAGTATGCTTGTTTGAGAAACAACCTTCTCACCCTCTAATTGGATATGGAATTCAACCATGTTATGGTCACTCATTCCAAGGGGATCCTTAACTAGGACATTATTAATGAATCCAGACTCATTACACAGTACCAGGTCCAAGGTTGCTTGCCCCCTTGTAGGATCAGTTACATACTGCTCAAGAAATCCATCCCTAAGACACTCAATAACCTCTTCCTCAAGGCTGCCCTGCCCAATTTGATTTGTCCAGTTAATATGATAGTTAAAATCCCCCATAATTATAGCTGTTCCCTTATTACATGCCCCAACTATTTCCTGATTAATACTTCTTCCAACAGAGTTGCAACTATTAGGAGGCCTATATACTACGCCCACCAGTGTTTTCTCCCCCTTATTATTCCTAATCTCTACCCAAACTGTTTCATTATCCTGATCTTTTGACCCAATATCATTTCTCTTTATTACAGTGATTCCTTCCTTTATTAACATAGCCACCCCCCCCCCCCTCCCCGTCCTTCCTGATTGTTAAATACCCTGGCATATTTAATTCCCAGACATTGTCACCCTGCAGCCATGTTTCTGTAATGGCCACAAGATCATACGCATACATAGTTATTTGTGCCGTTAACTCGTCAATTTTGTTACGAATGCTACGTGCATTCAGATAAAGAACTTTCAAATGTGTTTTGCGACACTTACTTCCTGCTTTTTCCTTATTTAACACTTTACTTTTTACTCCATACCTTCTGTCCCTTCCTGACATGCTTTCCTCTGTCTCCCTGCTCAGGTTCCCAACCCCCTGCCACATTAGTTTAAATCCTCCCCAACAGCACTGGCAAACACTCCCCCTAGGACAGCAGTCCCGGCCCTGCCCAGGTGCAGACCGTCCGGTTTGTACTGGTCCCACCTTCCCCAGAACCGGTTCCAATGTCCCAGGAATTTGAATCCCTCCCCCTTGCACCATTCCTCTAGCCACGTATTCATTTGAAATATCCTCCTATTTCTACTCTGACTAGCACGTGGCAGTGGTAGCAATCCTGAGATTACTACCTTTGAGGTCCTATTTTTTAATTTACCTCCCAACTCCCTATATTCTGCTTTTAGGACCTCATCCCCTTTTTTAACCTATATCGTTGGTGCCTATGTGCACCACGACAGCTGGCTGTTCGCCCTCCCCCTCCAAAATGTTCTGTAGCCGCTCAGAGACGTCCTTGACCCTTGCACCAGGGAGGTAACACACCATCCTGGAGTTTAGCTCCTCCCCCCCTATAGCCCCCTGTTTGTCCAGTGTTGGGATATTCTTAGTGTCCTCTACTGTAAAGACTGATACAAAATATTCATTCAGTGTATTTGCCATCTCCATATTTCCCACCATTAATTTCCCGGTCTCATCCTCTAAGGGACCAACATTTACTTTAGCCACCCTTTTTCTTTTTATATAACTATAAAAACTCTTACTATCTGTTTTTATATTTTTTGCTAATTTACTTTCATAATCTATCTTCCCTTAATCAATCTTTTTGTTATTGTTTGCTGTCTTTTAAAGTTTTCCCAATCCTCTATCCTCCCACTAGATTTGGCTACCTTATAAGCCCTTGTTTTTAGTCGAATACTATCCTTAATTTCTTTACTTAGCCATGGATGACTGTCTTTTCTTTTACACCCTTTTCTTCTCAGTGGAATATATTTTTTTGGAAGTTGTAAAATAACTCCTTGAATGTACACCACTGATCATGTATCGTCTTACCCTTTAATCTATTTTCCCAATCCACTCTACTCAATTCCGCTCGCATACCTTCATAGTCTCCTTTATTCAAGCTTAGCACGCTTGTTTGAGATCCAACCTTCTCACCCTCTAATTGAATATGGAATTCAACCATGTTATGGTCACTCATTCCAAGGGGATCCTTTACTAGGACATTTTTAATTAATCCTGTCTCGTTACACAGGCCCAGATCTAAGGTTGCTTGCCCCCTGGTCGGTTCAGTTACATACTGCTCAAGAAACCCATCCCTAATACACTCAATGAACTCATCCTCAAGGCAGCCCTGCCCAATTTGATTTGTCCAATTAATATGATAGTTAAAATCCCCCATAATTATAGATGTTCCCTTATTACAAGCCTCAACTATTTCCTGATTGATACTCCGCCCAACAGAGTTGCAACTGTTCGGAGGCCTATAGACTACACCCACTAGTGTTTTTTTCCCCTTATTATTCCTTATCTCCACCTAAACTGTTTCATTATCCTGATCTTTTGACCCAATATCATTTCTCTGTATTACAGTGATTCCTTCCTTTATTAACATAGCCACCCCACCTCCCCTTCCTTCCTGCCTGTCCTTCATGATCGTTAAATAACCTGGTATGTTTAATTCCCAGGCATTGTTGCCCTGCAGCCCTGTTTCTGTAATGGCCACAAGATCATACCCATATGTAGTTATTTGTGCCATTAACTCGTCTATTTTGTTACTAATACTACGTGCATTCAGATAGAGAACTTTCAAATATGTTTTGTGACACTTAGTTCCTGCTTTTGCCCTTTTTATTACTTTACCTTTTACTCCATACCTTCTGCCCCTTCCTGACACACTCTGGTTTTTAATTTCCCCACTGCTACCTAAGTCTATGACCTTCTCTGTTGTCATTTTTATTATTTGCTCTCTCGGAACCCCCCCCCACTAGTTAGTTTAAAGCCCTCTCTACAGCCCTAGTTATATGATCCGCCAGGACTCTAGTCCCAGCACTGGGCAAGTGAAGCCCGTCCCAACGGAACAGCTCCCTCCTGCCCCAGTACTGGTGCCAGTGTCCCAGGAAGCAAAACCCATTTCTCCCACACCAGTCTTTGAGCCACTCATTTAACTCTCTAATTTTATTTGTCCAAGCCAAATTCGCTCGTGGCTCAGGTAATAATCCAGAGATTATTACCCTTGAGGTTCTGTTTTTTAATTTGACCCCTAGCTGCTCATACTCCTTTAACAGAACCGGCTTCCTTGTCCTATCTACGTCGTTTGTACCAACATGGACCACGACAACTGGATCCACCCCCTCACACTGCAAGTTTCTTTCCAGCCCAGAGGAGATGTCCTTAACCCTGGCACCGGGCAGGCAACACAGCCTACGGGACTCTCGCTCTCGGCTGCAGATAATTCTATCTATCCCCCTAATAATACTATTCCCCTACCACTACAACATTTCTATTTACTTCCCCCTCTTGAATGGCCCCCGTTCCACAGTGCTGTGGCCAGGTTGCTCATCCTCCCTGCAGTCCTTGCTCCTGTCCCGACAGGGAGTAAGAACCTCGAACCTATTGGACAAGAGCAAGGGCTGCGGCTCCTCCAACACTACCTCCTGGATCCCCATACCTGCCTCACTCGTAGTCACACCGTCCTGTCCCTGACCATGGGCTACATCTGAACTAATTAGCTTCATAGGTGTGACCACCTCCTGAAACACAGAGTCCAGGTACTTCTCCCCCTCACTGATGTGTCGCAGTGTCTGAAGCTCAGACTCCAGCTCATCAACACGGAGCTGGAGTTCCTGTAGCAGCAGACACTTGTCACAGATGTAATCACCGTGAGCCTCAATGGGGTCCACCGGCTCCCACATCTCGCAACAGTAACACATCACCTGCTCCATTCTATGTAATTAATAAAAAAAATTTATTGTTAGTTATGGACACTCTCTGCCCGATTATAGGTGCTAGTATCCCCTCTAATTATTTGGATTTAAATTAAATCAATCCTTCTAAATTACACCAGTTAAATGGTTTACCAACAGTCACTCTGCACCAGAAAGGCCTTATTAACTACAACCCACAGAGTTAAAGTTTGAAAAGAGCACCCCACTCACCCGAACTCACACTTACCCAAACTCAGCACTCTCTGCTGACTCGCACTAGCACTGGTCTTTTTGTACTGTTTGTTTGTTTACAGCCAAATGAGTCACCCCTGCTGATTGATTAGAAAACTGGTTTCCACTGCCTGCTGTGCCAATTTACTCCTACTGCAGTGTAACCTTGTTTTACTCTTCTTTCTCTTTTTGATAAAACCAATTAAATAACTGTAACTCAGTAAAACTTTAAAGGAAACTTAACAAATCAAATTATAATTTGGTAGTCCGGGGTGACGATGCACTCCAGTCCCCGCGGCGCCCACCGGTCGCGGAAAAACTCAAGCGTGCCGGCGGACACCGCGTGCTCCATCTCCAGGGCCACCCGGGCGCGAACATGGCCGCGGAAGAGAGGCAGGCAATCAGGCCGAACGACCCCCTCGACCGCCCGCTGCCTGGACCAATTAATGGCTTTCTTAGCCAGGCCCAGGAGCAGTCCCACGAGGAGGTCCTCCGACCTGCCCGCTCCCCTCCGCACCGGGTGACCGTAGATCAGGAGCGTGGGGCTGAAGTGCAACCAGAAATTGAGGAGCAGCCCCTTCAAATAATGAAAGAGGGGCTGCAACCTCTCACATTCAACATAAATGTGAAAAACGGACTCCTCCAGGCCGCAGAAATGGCAAGCGGTCTGGGAGTCCGTAAACCTATTCAACAGTCTATTGCACGGGACTGCTCCGTGCAACACCCTCCAGGCCAAGTCCACAATAGAACAAGGGAAGACTCCCGCGTAGAGAGCCCTCCATTGGGGACCTTCGCCTCCGCCGGACGGCAAGATGGTACGCCAAGGCGTGTCCGGACGGAAGACGAAGATGGCAAAGTGGAGAGTGTGCAGAAGCAGCCCGTACAGGAAACGCCTCCGTGCGGATTGAAAGGGCACGAGGGGCATTTCTCAGAGAAGGCTCAAGTGGTAAGGCGGCGGCTCCCGAGGGAGGATTCGGGGCCGGGCACCGATAAGGAATTCCGTCCGAACGGGGGTCAGCTCGGACGGGATCGCCCCACGTGCTTGAGCCTCCTCGATACACCTAGTGGAGACGGGGCCCAGTGCCACTTTTAGCGACTCGATGGCTTTGACCACGAGCCGGACGTTGATCCAGGACATGCGCCTCGCCAACTCCTCCGGCGCCATCCAGCCCGCTCCTCCGCCATCGAGCAGGTCCCCGACTCTGGTCACCTTACCGGGCACAGCCCTGCCCTCCGCCAGCCGGCCGCACCCGCGGTCGTGGAGGTGCGGATTCCTGAACAGCGGCTCTCGAAGGACGGCCGCCGCTCCTGACGGGGGAGAACTGCGCCTGGAGGCGACGCTGTTCCAAACCCATAGCAGTTCCTGGTAGAAGACAGGCAGCTCCCGCAGGCTGGCACGCGTGCCGCCCACTCTCAAACAGGAGCTGCGTGTCGTAATTGAGGCCGTACAGCTGGCGGAAGAAATACGTCGCCAGCGCACGCCACCTAGGAGGATTCTCCACGTACAGGTATCTCTGCAGCGTCTGAAGACGGAAAGTCGCCGCCTGGGTGCGAAGGCACACCAGCGCCTGACCGCCCTCCCTAAGCGGGAGACTCAGAACCGCGGCGGAGACCCAGTGCTTCCTTTTGTCCCAGAAGAAGTAGACGAGCTTCTTCTGCATCTTGGCGACAAACGCAGGGGGAGGGATCAAAGTGACCAACCGGTACCACAACATGGCGGCCACCAGCTGGTTTATGACCAGCGCTCGACCCCTGTAGGACAACACTCGAACAGTCCCGTCCAGCGCCCTAGGCGAGCGGTGACTTTGGCCTCCAGCTCTTGCCAGTTCGCCGGCCAGGCGTCCTCGGCCGGGCTGAGGTAGACTCCCAGGTAGAGGAGGTGCGTGGTGCTCCAGGCGAAGGGCCTGAATTCCTCCGGCAGGGAGTCCACCTGCCATGGGCCCACCAGGAGTCCAGAACATTTCTCCCAGTTGATCTTGGCGGAGGATGCGTCCGAGTAAATCTGCTGGCAATCTCGCATCCTCCGCAAGTCGACGGGATCCGTGACCGCGAGGAGCACGTCATCGGCGTAAGCCGAGAGGACCACCTCCACGCCCGGCCCTTGCAGAGCCAGTCCCGTCAACCTCTTCCGCAAGAGGCGCAGGAAAGGCTCCACGCAAACGGCGTATAACTGACCGGACATGGGGCAGCCCTGACGCACCCCCCTCCCGAAGCGAAGGGGCGCCGTCAAAGACCCGTTAACTTTAATCAGCCACTCCGCGGCGGCGTACAGAAGTCGGATCCGGGCGACAAAATGCGTCCCGAACCCGAATGCGCGCAGAGTCCCGAAAAGATACTCGTGATCCACCCTGTCGAACGCCTTCTCCTGATCCAGGGAAAGGAAGGCGACCGACAGACCAGCCCTCTGGGAATGGTGGACCAGGTTCCGGACCAGGTGGATGTTATCGTGGATGGACCGGCCCGGGACCGTGTAGGACTGGTCGGGGTGGATCATGTGGGCCAGCACGGTGCCAAGGCGAGCAGACATAGCCCTGGCGAAAATGTTGTAGTCCGTGCTGAGGAGGGAGACCGGGCGCCAGTTCTTAAGGCGGCGGAGATCGCCCTTCTTGGGCAGCAGGACGATGACCGCCCTGCGCCAAGAGAGGGGCATCTCCCCGGTCGCCAGACTTTCCCCCAGAACCCGCGCGTAGTCGTCCCCCAAGACGTCCCAGAACGCCCTGTGGAACTCCACGGTCAGCCCGTCCAGCCCTGGGGACTTGCCCCTCGAGAGCTGGCGCAGGGCGCCGGTCAGCTCCGTCAGGCTTAGCGGACCTTCTAAATTCTCGGCGCCCTCCGGGCCGACCTTCGGCAGATCCTCCCACAAAACTCTGCGCGCATCCTCGCTGGACGGATCCGAAGAGAACAGAGCCCCGTAATAGGCCCGGGCCTCCGCGCTGATGCCCTCCGGATCCGAGACCAGAGATCCGTCGTCGGCCAGCAGCCCCAAGAGCTGCTTACGGACCCCCGTCTTTTTTCCAGCGAGTAGAAGAAGGGGGAGCCGCGGTCCAGGTCCCGCAGGAACTGGAGCCGCGACCTCACGTACGCGCCTCGGGACCCGACCAACTGCAGGTCCATCAGCGCGCCCTTCTTCTCTTCGTACACCTTCCGCAGGGCCGGGTCTTCGACGACTTGACCGAGACGGGACTCCAGGTCGAGCACTTCTTTCTCCAATCGCCCGACCCGGGCCTCCCGCCTCTTGGTCGACCCCTTCGCGTACTCCTGACAGAAGACGCGGACGTGAGCCTTGCCCACGTCCCACCATAGCCTCAAGGAGGGGAAGCCTCCCCGCTTCCTTCTCCAGTTAGCCCAGAACCGGCGAAACGAATCCCGGAACCGCGCGTCCTCCAGCAGCAGGTTGTTAAAATGCCAGTACGCGGACCCCCCCCCCCCCCCCCCCCCGCGCGCGCAGCGGAGCGAGCTCCGCCCACACCAGGTGGTGGTCCGTGCACGGCACCGGCCGCATGGAAGCCGCCGGAACACAGGAGACGTACGCCCGGGAAATGTAAAGGCGGTCGATTCTGGACCTTCCTCCTCCAGACCCCACCCAAGTGAAGGCTGGAGTCGGGATGGAGATTTCGCCAGACGTCCACCAAGTCGAAGGACCCGACCAGGTCCTGCAACTTCTCCATCGCCGCCGGGCTTCGCGGGGGACCCGACCGGTCCCGCGCCTCGAGGGTACAATTGAAATCCCCCCCCGAGGATGACGCACTCGCCCACGTCGATGGAGCCCAGAAGAGCGGACACTTCTCCGAAGAAGCGCACTTGCTGCGCACCGGTCTGGGGGGCGTACACGTTCACTAAATGGAGCGGCACGCCTCCCAGGCGAACAGTGACTTGGAGCAAGCGGCCCGGCACGTGCTCCTTGACCCTCAAGATATCCGGCTGAAAATGCGGGGCCAGCAAGACAGCCACCCCGCAGGAATTGTTGGAGAGGTGACTTATGCTGACCCCTCCTTACCACTCCAGGAGCCACGTGGCCTCGTCTCCCGGAACGGTGTGGGTTTCTTGCAGGAAGCACACCGCATATTTCCCGTCCCGAAGGACCGAGAAGTTATTGAATCTACGGCGCGCCTCCCTGCTGCCGTTGATGTTGAGGCTGGCTATGGTTATCTTCATCTCAGAAGCATAGTGCAACCTCTACCTAATGGGGGGGAGGGAGTGCGGTCACTGACGACCGCCACTCCCTCAGCAGCCCAGCGTGGAATGCCTTGAGCCGACGCAGCTCGGTCCGGTTTACGTCCTTGTCCGCGCCCATGATTTTAACGGCGGCGCGGACGGACCGGACGAGCAGCGCCAGCTCCGACCATTTGTCGAGGGCCAGCCGGATCTTATGACGACGACCCCGGCACGTGGCCATAAAATCCCGGAGTTTCCCTACGGGGATGAGGGGAGAGTCGGTGCGAGGCACGAGGGCGTCCACCGTCTCACTGGTGATGGACTCCAAATCGTCCTCAGTGCCCAACACCGACTCCCCGTCCTCCTCCGGGAGGTCGTCACCGGCGGCCAACCCGTCCGTCGCACGGGGTGCAGCGAACGGCTCGGCCGCACCGGCCGGTCCCGCCTCTGTCACGATCCCACCCCCAGGATCGGTGGCAGAGGAGTCCACCCTGAGCAGAGGGAGCTCTTAAATTGAAGGCACACCTCTCCCTTTATTTGATTGAATTGGGAGAGGGGCCTTCTCCCCTCTGCTCAATGGGCAATTAATATAGAGTAAATGAGGTGCCTCTTAGAGAGATAGGCAGAGAGAGACAAGAGACAAAGTGAGAGAGAGAGGGGGTGGGAAGGAGGGAAGCCACAAGGGCAGGGTCGCCACTCAGGATGGTGGGTGGGTGGGTGTTGGCAGGGGGGTGCACTCTCCGATGTAAATTAGAGTCCTTTTCCGGTGGTCTTCTGGTGGGGGGAGAAGATGTCTTCACCTGGGAAAGCTGGAGATGCCCAGGCTCAGTCCTGCACCAGGTCTTAATGATGCCCCAATCAGGTTAATTGAATTGAATTGGGGGACTTCACCTAGGCAGCTCCAGCTGTCCCAGGTCAGGCAATGGGAAGGGGTGTTTAATTAGTGGTGTGTGCGGCCTAGTTCTTTCAAAAGCCACACACACACACACACACACACACACACACACACACACCCCTTGGATATTCCGGCCTTCTTCTTTTCTTCTTTCCTCCCCCCACCTGCAAAACAAAGTCTCTGGGAGAGTGCACCAAAATAACACCCACCTGCAGTTGTTCTTTTCTTCCTCCCTCCTTCCAAGCAGATGATGGTTGCTGGTGTTGTTTTCTCCCCTCTCTCCCTCTCCTAAAATGGAGGCCAATTGGGGAGGCAGTGTGGAAAGGCCTCTCCTCCTCTGATGTTGTTCTTTGGCCTTCCTTTCTTGCTCCTTCTCCTCTCCTGTCCTCTCTCTCCAGGCACCTCAGTTGGAATGTTTGAGTTTGGGTTGGTGGTGGTCTGCAGTCTGGTTCTGGTTCCTCCTTCTCTCCCTGGTCAAGGAGACCACCCTTCTGCTGCTGCTGCTGCTGCTGCTGCTGCTCTCCTCACTCTCCTTCTACTGGCTGATGAGGCAGCCAATCTTCTTCCACCAACAGAAGCCCCAAATATTTAACTTTTCCCCTTCACTTAAACTGCTTAAGTACTCTAATCAAGAATGATTTAAAGAGAACTAACAATTAAAGGACTCTCACACTTACCCAAACTCAGCACTCTCTGCTGACTCACACTCAGTGCTTATTGAATGGCGGAGCAGGCTCGAGGGGCTTGTTGTCCAACTCCTGCTCCTATTTCCTGTGTTCTTAGGTCTGATTTTATCTACAGCCTCCTACAAACTGGCTTATCCTCAAGGGTAGAAGGAGGCAATCCTGGAAGGGACAAGGTGGGCCTTTTTTGAGGAGAGTGATAATGGCAGTGTTAAAGGGGAGTGGGGCGGTACCCGAGGAGAGGGAAACCATTCGCAATGGAGATTAATCTTCAATTTCTGGAGACTCCAGGGAAGTCCTAAGAACAAAATAACATAACAAATAGGAGCAGGAGTAGGCCTCCTGTTCCTGTGTAACAGGCTCGAGGGACTGAATGGCCTCCTCCTGTTCTTGTGTAACAGGCTCGAGGGGACTGAATGGCCTGCTCCTGTTCCTGTGTAACAGGCTCGAGGGGACTGAATGGCCTGCTCCTGTTCCTGTGTAACAGTCTCGAGGGGCTGGATGGCCTCCTCCTGTTCCTATGTAACAGGCTCGAGGGGCTGAATGGGCCTCCTCCTGTTCCTATGTAACAGGCTCAAGGGGACTGAATGGCCTGCTCCTGTGTAACAGTCTCAAGGGGCTGAATGGCCTCCTCCTGTTCCTGTGTAACAGGCCCGAGGGGCTGAATGGCCTCCTCCTGTTCCTGTGTAACAGGCCCGAGGGGCTGAATGGCCTCCTCCTGTTCCTGTGTAACAGGCTCGAGGGGCTGGGTAGCCTACTCCTGTTCCTGTGTAACAGGCTCGAGGGGCTGAATGGCCTCCTCCTGTTCCTGTGTAACAGACTCGAGGGGCTGAATGGTCTCCTCCTGTTCCTGTGTAACAGGCTCGAGGGGCTGAATGGCCTCCTCCTGTGTGAAGGAATAAGCCATATAACCTATTCAGAAAAATACACTATCTTATGAAAGAATTCTGGCCTTATTAAAACATGACAAACTGGGTTTGGAAATTTAGAAACCTAACTATGAAATAGCTGTGAAAGAATTCTGGCTACTGAGATAAGACAGTTGTTGACTCTAAATAAATAACCTTATTGAAACAGAAGGTACATGGCTCCGACAAGCTGACCTTTTGGGAACAAAACAATTGTTCACCCTGGATAAGGTGTTCTAATTTAAACTTCGTAAAGATGGCACATAAGATAAGGAAAATCTGCCCTCGTAAAGATGACATAAAATAAGGAGCACCTGCCGTTGACACCGTTTTTATATGGTGAACCCAGAACACCTGGCGATGAGACAGCATTCTGGCTGATGTGGCAGTAAGAATTGCGGAGGTCAGCAGAAAAATGAAAAGGGATAATTAACTTGCATCAGCAGAAAACCTTAAAGGAAATACCACTGGAAAAGGGTATAAATATTGAACTCTCAAATGGGATATCAACTCGCTTTAATTGGGCAAAGCGATTCTCGGCTTCAGAGGCGGCTCTGTAGTCTCCACTCTTTGTACCTCGGGGATCAAAGGTATTTTGATATTGATGTATATCCTGTATAAGAAACCTTTAAGTACTGTAATACTGTAGCTAAGTTAAGATTTAAAAGTAAGATTCTCTGTTAAAAAGATAGTATTTTTTCTCTTTTTAGAACTGTTAACGTTGCGATTGACTGATTCACCAACCGTAAATTGCATAAATCTCTTTTAATAAATCTCTATATATTTTTAGAATTGTCTCACATAAGTTTTCTGTATCAAAAACTCGCAAACTCAATCTCTGTACACTCTTTGGTGGAGAGTTACAGAATTCTGAGGGAGTTTTCATAATATCCGGGACGTTACAGTCTAGCTAAATTTATTGGCCCAGAAATTCGCCTCTACGGCTTGCCACGGGGGTAAGGATCGCGCGCGCACTTACCTACTGCGCCTGCCGTTGTGTTTTGGGCCCACGGGAACTTGGAGCAGGCCCAGGAGCTGAAGTTAGTGCGATGCGTCCCCTGGGATCACGTGGGCCATGGAGAGCCAATGGCAGCAGACCATCTTTCATTCATAGATTTGACAGGAGACCTGTCAAATCTGTGAATTGAAATCGGCCCCAAAAAAACAGCTAAACTTAAAATAAATTTTTTAAAAAACCATCACATTTATAAAATAACGATAGTTAAATAAATTAACCACTTTAAACAAAAATTTTAATTTTTGAAAAAATTAAAATACTTTTTAAAAGTGATAAAAATAAACTTACCTTTCTTTAAAGTATCTTAAAAAGATAAACCTGTTGAAATTTTTTTTAAATTATAATTAATTAGCCACTTACCTTGTTGAAAACGGGTCCTGCGCCTCCTTTTTAAAAGCGCAGGTTCTTCAATACTTACCCTCCCGTAGAAACCTGGAAAAAACCTAAGTTTGCTGCGTGCGCGCAGCCTCTACCGCGCACACGGTTCACCTGGGAACCGCCCCCTTCACCAGACCGGAAGTTCCGGTTTCCCGCGCATGCGCAGTGCATGCAGGAAACCGGCACTGTGTACTCACCCGGGAAGGGCCGAATTTTTGGCCCATTACAAACGCTATCTGGAGGACGGTAACATTGTCGGGTTGTTCCTTTCCTTTAGGGAGAGATCGCCCGGATCTTTAGACCCAATTAAGCGTCTTTAGGATTCGGCTACCTCAAACTTTAGTTGAAAGTCTGAGAAATACGCCTGATCCGGGGTAGCCCTAAAGGGGCTAGGACTAGTAAATATCCCTTCACCTGTTCCTGTGTTCCTTCCTATAAGGTCTACATCTCTGACCACCATATCACTGTATTTTATTCATGCTTATTAATCATTGTCTTTCAGGGATATTACAGTCTGTCGTTATTCCAGTGATAACCACAGAAACAGAATCATGCCTTCGAAACATCGCAGGAAATCCAAAAGGCGGAACTTCAGAAGTAAGAATGTACGTTGCTTTCTGAAGGTCACCTTCACTGCAGTTACTTGTAAATAGTCATTGGCCACAATACTCCATGAGGACCAGCCTGTGTTTTATAAAGGTTTAGCATAACTTCCTTGCTTTTGTACTCTAAGCCTTTATTTATGAAGCCAAGAATCCTGTAGGTCTTTTGAACAGTCTTCTCAACTTGTCCTGCCACCGTCAAAGACTTGTGTGCATATATTTATTACAAGAGGATTTGAGTATAAGAGTAAAGACGTCTTACTGCAATTATATAGGGCCCTGGTGAGACCACACCGGGAGTACTGTGTACAGTTTTGGTCTCCTTACCTAAGGAAGGATATACTTGCCACAGAGGGAGTGCAACAAAGGTTCACCAGACTGGTTCCTGGGATGGGGGCATTTTCCTGTGAGGAGAGATTGAGTAGACTAGGCCCATATTCTCTAGAGTTTAGAGGGATGAGAGGTGAGCTCATTGAAACATACTAAATTCTTACAGGGCTTGACAGGGTAGATGCAGGGAGGATGTTTCCCCTGGCTGGGGAGTCTAGAACCAGGGGTCACAGTCTCAGAATAAGGGGTCGGTCATTTAGGACTGAGATGAGGAGAAATTTCTTCACTCAGAGGGTGGTGAATCTTTGGAATTCTCTACCCCAGAGGGCTGTGGAGGCTCAGTTGTTGAGTATATTCAAGACAGAAATCAATAGATTTTTGGATATTAAGGGAATCAAGGGATATGGGAATAGTGCGGGAAGGTGGAGTTGAGGTAGAAGATCAGCCATGATCTTGCTGAATGGTGGAGCAGGCTCGAGGGGCCGAATGGCCGACTCCTGCTCCTATTTCTTATGTTCTTACATACCCCCAGGTCTCTCTGTTCCTGTACCCCCTTTAAAATTGTACCATTTAGTTTATATTGCCTCTCCTCATTTTTTGTACCAAAATAAATCACTTCATACTTCTCTGCATTAAATTTCATCTGCCATGTGTCCGCCCACTTCACCAGTCTGTGTCTTCCTGAAGTCTGTTGTTCTCCTCACTGTTTACAACATTTCTGAGTTTCGTTTCATCTGCAAACTTTGAAATTCTGCTCTTTATACCCAGCTCCAGGTCATTAATATATATCCAAAAGGGCAGTGGTCCCGATACCGATCCCTGGGGGACACCACTGCACACTTCCCTCCAGTCTGAAAAACAATCGTTCACCGCTGCTCTCTGTTTTCTTTCCCTCAGCTAACTTTGCATCCTCACAGTCACTGCCCCTTTAATCCCATGGGCTTCAATTTTGCGACCAAGTCGAAGATGCGGTACTTTATCAAACGCCTTTTGAAAGTCCATATACACAACATCAACCGCACTACCCTCATCGACACTCTCCATACTTCATCAAAGAACTCAATCAAGTTAATCAAACCGACCTTAGCAAGGCTTTTGACAAGGTCCTGCATGGCAGACTGGTCACGAAAGAAAAAGCCCATGGGATTCAAGGGAAAGTGGAAAGTTGGATGCGAAATTGGCTCAGAGGCAGGAAACAAAGGGTAATGGTCGAAGGGTGTTTTTGTGACTGGATGGCTGTTTCCAGTGGGGTTCTGCAGGGCTCAGTACTGGGTTCTTTGCTTTTTGTGGTATATATCAATGATTTGGACTTGAATGTAGGAAGGATGATTGAGAAATTTGCAGAGGATACAAAAATTGTCCGTGTGGTTGATAATGAAGAAGAAAACTGCAGACTGCAGGAAGATATCAATGGACTGGTCAGGTGGGCAGAACAGTGGCAAATGGAATTCAATCCGGAGAAGTGTGAGGTAATGCATTTGGGGAGGGCTAACAAGGAAAGGAAATACACAATAAATGGTAGGACACTGAGTAGTGTAGAGGAACAGAGGGACCTTGGAGTGCATGTCCACAGATCCCTGAAGGTAGCAGGCCAGGTAGATAAGGTGGTTAAGAAGGCATACGGGATACTTGCATTTATTAGCCGAGTCATAGAATATAAGAACAGGGGGGTTATGCTTGAACTGTACAAAACACTAGTTAGGCCTCAGCTGGAATACTGCGTGCAGTTCTGGTCACCACATTACAGGAAGGATGTGATTGCACTAGAGAGGGTGCAGAGGAGATTTACAAGGATGTTGTCTGGGCTGGGGAATTTTAGCTATGAGGAAAGATTGGATAGGCTGGGGTTGTTTTCTTTGGAACAGAGGAGTCTGAGGGGAGACCTTATTGAGGTGTGTAAAATTATGAGGGGCCGAGATAGAGTGGATAGGAAGGACCTATTTCCCTTCGCAGAAGGGTCAATAACCAGGGGGCATAGATTTAAAGTAATTGGTAGGAGGTTTAGAGGGGATTGGAGGAGAATCTTTTTCACCCACAGTCTTTGAGTATATTCAAGGCTGAGATCAATAGATTTTTGGACTTGAGGGGAATCAAGGGATATGGGGATCGGGCGGGAAAGTGGAGTTGAGGTCGAAGACCAGCCATGATTTTATTGAGTGGCGGAGCAGGCTCGAAGGGCCGAATGGCCGACTCCTGCTCCTATTTCTTTTGTTCTTATGTTCTTTACTGTGATATTTGGTGAAGACAGATGCAAAGTGCTCATTTGGCACCTCAGCCACTGCTGCATTTAACGGGGATCCAGATCAGCACATGAGGGAGAAAGGAATTGAAGGATCTACTGTGACAGGGTGAGATGAAGTAGGGTGGGAGGAGGCTCATGTGGTACATAAACACCGGGATGGACCAGTTGGGCCCAATGACCTGTTTCTGTGCTGTAAATTCTGTGTGGTATTTTTTTCCTCCATTCCCTAGCCCAGAGGTACTGAAACTAATTGCAGTGGCTCCACCACAGTCTAAAGTGAGATTAGCTCAGACAGACAATAGAACCTGGGACATTCTGGTCCGTATGGTAATAGTGCTACACTGGCTGGGGCCACTTGGCAGCTCCTGATTTACTGTTTAATAGGATCACTCTTCCTGATCAAAAAGGTACCTATAGTTTCGAAGATTAAGGGGTGATCTAATCGAGGTGATTGAGATGATTAAACTAGTTGATGAGGTAGATAGAGGGGAACTATTTCCTCTGGTGGGGGGAGTCCAGAACAAGGGGGCATAACATTAAAATTAGAGCCAGTGTCGTTCAGGGGTGATGTCAGGAAGCATTTATTCACACAAAGGGTAGTGGAAATATGGAACACTATCGCCCAAAAAGCTGTTAAGGCTGGGGGAGTCAATTGAAAATTTCGAAACAGAGATTGAGAGATTTTTGTTAGGCAAGGGTATTAAGGTTTAGGGAATGAAGACTCGTCCATGATGTAATTGAATAGCGGAACAGGCTCGAGGGGGCTGAATGGCCTCCTCCTGTTCCTGTGAAACAGGCTCGAGGGGCTGAATGGCCACCTTCTGTTCCTGTGTAACAGGCTCGAGGGGCTGAATGGCCTCCTCCTGCTCCTGTGTAACAGGCTTGAGGGGCTGAATGGCCACCTCCTGTTTCTGTGTAACAGGCTCGAGGGGCTGAATGGCCTCCTCCTGTTCATGTGTAACAGGCTCGAGGGGCTGAATGGGCCTCCTCCTGTTCCTATGTAAGAGGCTCGACGGGCTGAATGGCCTGATCCTGTTCCTGTGTAAGAGGCTTGAGGGGCTGAATGGCCTCCTCCTGTTCCCGTGTAACAGGCCCGAGGGTCTGAAGGGCCTCCTCCTGTTCTTGTGTAACAGGCTCAAGGGGCTGAATGGCCTCCTCCTGTTCCTATGTAAGAGGCTCGAGGGGGCTGAATGGCCTCCTCCTGTTCCAGTGTCAGGCTCGAGAGTCTGAAGGGCCTCCTCCTGTTCTTGTGTAACAGGCTCAAGGGGCTGAATGGCCTCCTCCTGTTCCTCTGAAACAGGCTCGAGGGGCTGAATGGCCTCCTCCTGTTCCTGTGTAACAGACGCGAGGGGCTGAATGGCCTGATCCTGTTCCTATGTAAGAGGCTCGAGGGATCTGAATGGCCTCCGCCTGTTCCTATGTAAGAGGCTCGAGGGGCTGAATGGCCTGTTCCTGTGCAAGTGCTCGAGGGGCTGAATGGACTCCTCCTGTTCCTATGTAAGAGGCTCGAGGGATCTGAATGGCCTCCGCCTGTTCCTGTGCAAGAAGCTCGAGGGTCTGAATAGCCTCCTCCTGTTCCTGTGTAACAGGCTCGAGGGGCTGAATGGCCTCTTCCTGTGTAACAGGCTCGAGGGAGCTGAATGGCCTCCTCCTGTTCCTGTGAAACAGACTTGAGGGAGCTGAATGGCCTCCTACTGTTCCTGTGTAACAGGCTCGAGGGGCTGAATGCCTCCTCCTATTCCTCTGTAACAGGCTCGAGGGGCTGAATGGCCTCCTCCTGTTCCTGAATAACAGACTCGAGGGGCTGAATGGCCTCCTCCTGTTCCTGTCTGTAACAGGCTCGAGGGGCTGAATGGCCTGCTCCTGTTCGTGTGTAAGAGGCTTGAGGGGCTGAATGGCCTCCTTCTGTTCCTGCATAAGAGGTTCGAGGGGCTGAATGGCCTGATCCTGTTCCTATGTAAGAGGCTCGAGGGGCTGAATGGCCTGATCCTGTTCCTGTGCAAGAAGTTAGAGGGGCTGAATGGCCTCCTCCTGTTCCTGTGTAACAGGCTCGAGGGGCTGAATGGCCTCCTCCTGTTTCTGTGTAACAGGCTCAAGGGGCTGAATGGCCTCCTCCAGTTCCTGTGTAACAGGCTCAAGGGGCTGAATGGCCTCACCCTGTTCCTGTGTAACAGGCTCAAGGGGCTGAATGGCCTCCTCCTGTTCCTGTGTAACAGGCTCGAAGGGCTGAATGGACTGCTCCTGTTCCTGTGTAACAGGCCCGAGGTGCTGAATGGCCTCCTCCTGTTCCTGTGTAACAGGCTCAAGGGGCTGAATGGCCTGCTGCTGTTCCTGTGTAACAGGCTCGAGGTGCTGAATGGCCTCCTCCTGTTCCTGTGTAACAGTCTCGAGGGGCTGAATGGCCTCCTCCTGTTCCTGTGTAACAGGCTCAAGGGGGCTCAATGGCCTCCTCCTGTTCCTGTGTAACAGGCTCGAGGAGGCTGCATGGTCTCCTCCTGTTCCCGTGTAACAGGCTCAAGGGGCTGAATGGCCTCCTCCTGTTCCTATGTAAGAGGCTCTAGGGGCTGAATGCCTCCTCCTATTCCTCTGTAACAGGCTCGAGGGGCTGAATGGCCTCCTCCTGTTCCTGTATAACCGACTCGAGGGGCTGAATGGCCTCCTCCTGTTCCTGTCTGTAACAGGCTCGAGGGGCTGAATGGCCTCCTCCTGTTCATGTGTAAGAGGCTTGAGGCGCTGAATGGCCTCCTCCTGGTCCTGTATAAGAGGTTCGAGGGGCTGAATGGCCTGATCCTGTTCCTATGTAAGAGGCTCGAGGGGCTGAATGGCCTGATCCTGTTCCTGTGCAAGAAGTTCGAGGGGCTGAATGGCCTTCTCCTGTTCCTGGCTGTAACAGGCTCGAGGGGCTGAATGGCCTCCTCCTGTTCCAGTGTCAGGCTCGAGAGTCTGAAGGTCCTCCTCCTGTTGCTGTGTAACAGGCTCAAGGGACTGAATGGCCTCCTCCTGTTCCTCTGAAACAGGCTCGAGGGGCTGAATGGCCTCCTCCTCTTGCTGTGTAATAGACTTGAGGGGCTGAATGGCCTCCTCCTGCTCCTGTGTACCAGGCTCGAGGGTCTGAATGGCCTCCTGCTGTTCCTTTGTAAGAGAGTCGAGGGGCTGAATGGCCTCCTCCTGTTCCTGTGTAACAGGCTCGAGGTGCTGAATGGCCTCCTCCTGTTCCTGTGTAAGAGGCTTGAGGGGCTGAATGGCCTCCTCCTGTTCCCGTGTAACAGGCCCGAGGGTCTGAAGGGCCTCCTCCTGTTCTTGTGTAACAGGCTCAAGGGGCTGAATGGCCTCCTCCTGTTCCTATGTAAGAGGCTCGAGGGGGCTGAATGGCCTCCTCCTGTTCCAGTGTCAGGCTCGAGAGTCTGAAGGGCCTCCTCCTGTTCTTGTGTAACAGGCTCAAGGGGCTGAATGGCCTCCTCCTGTTCCTCTGAAACAGGCTCGAGGGGCTGAATGGCCTCCTCCTGTTCCTGTGTAACAGACGCGAGGGGCTGAATGGCCTGATCCTGTTCCTATGTAAGAGGCTCGAGGGATCTGAATGGCCTCCGCCTGTTCCTATGTAAGAGGCTCGAGGGGCTGAATGGCCTGTTCCTGTGCAAGTGCTCGAGGGGCTGAATGGACTCCTCCTGTTCCTATGTAAGAGGCTCGAGGGATCTGAATGGCCTCCGCCTGTTCCTGTGCAAGAAGCTCGAGGGTCTGAATAGCCTCCTCCTGTTCCTGTGTAACAGGCTCGAGGGGCTGAATGGCCTCTTCCTGTGTAACAGGCTCGCGGGAGCTGAATGGCCTCCTCCTGTTCCTGTGAAACAGACTTGAGGGAGCTGAATGGCCTCCTACTGTTCCTGTGTAACAGGCTCGAGGGGCTGAATGCCTCCTCCTATTCCTCTGTAACAGGCTCGAGGGGCTGAATGGCCTCCTCCTGTTCCTGAATAACAGACTCGAGGGGCTGAATGGCCTCCTCCTGTTCCTGTCTGTAACAGGCTCGAGGGGCTGAATGGCCTGCTCCTGTTCGTGTGTAAGAGGCTTGAGGGGCTGAATGGCCTCCTTCTGTTCCTGCATAAGAGGTTCGAGGGGCTGAATGGCCTGATCCTGTTCCTATGTAAGAGGCTCGAGGGGCTGAATGGCCTGATCCTGTTCCTGTGCAAGAAGTTAGAGGGGCTGAATGGCCTCCTCCTGTTCCTGTGTAACAGGCTCGAGGGGCTGAATGGCCTCCTCCTGTTTCTGTGTAACAGGCTCAAGGGGCTGAATGGCCTCCTCCGGTTCCTGTGTAACAGGCTCAAGGGGCTGAATGGCCTCACCCTGTTCCTGTGTAACAGGCTCAAGGGGCTGAATGGCCTCCTCCTGTTCCTGTGTAACAGGCTCGAAGGGCTGAATGGACTGCTCCTGTTCCTGTGTAACAGGCCCGAGGTGCTGAATGGCCTCCTCCTGTTCCTGTGTAACAGGCTCAAGGGGCTGAATGGCCTGCTGCTGTTCCTGTGTAACAGGCTCGAGGTGCTGAATGGCCTCCTCCTGTTCCTGTGTAACAGTCTCGAGGGGCTGAATGGCCTCCTCCTGTTCCTGTGTAACAGGCTCAAGGGGGCTCAATGGCCTCCTCCTGTTCCTGTGTAACAGGCTCGAGGAGGCTGAATGGTCTCCTCCTGTTCCCGTGTAACAGGCCCGAGGGTCTGAAGGGCCTCCTCCTGTTCTTCTGCAACAGGCTCAAGGGGCTGAATGGCCTCCTCCTGTTCCTATGTAAGAGGCTCTAGGGGCTGAATGCCTCCTCCTATTCCCCTGTAACAGGCTCGAGGGGCTGAATGGCCTCCTCCTGTTCCTGTATAACCGACTCAAGGGGCTGAATGGCCTCCTCCTGTTCCTGTCTGTAACAGGCTCGAGGGGCTGAATGGCCTCCTCCTGTTCATGTGTAAGAGGCTTGAGGCGCTGAATGGCCTCCTCCTGGTCCTGTATAAGAGGTTCGAGGGGCTGAATGACCTGATCCTGTTCCTATGTAAGAGGCTCGAGGGGCTGAATGGCCTGATCCTGTTCCTGTGCAAGAAGTTCGAGGGGCTGAATGGCCTTCTCCTGTTCCTGGCTGTAACAGGCTCGAGGGGCTGAATGGCCTCCTCCTGTTCCAGTGTCAGGCTCGAGAGTCTGAAGGTCCTCCTCCTGTTGCTGTGTAACAGGCTCAAGGGACTGAATGGCCTCCTCCTGTTCCTCTGAAACAGGCTCGAGGGGCTGAATGGCCTCCTCCTCTTGCTGTGTAATAGACTTGAGGGGCTGAATGGCCTCCTCCTGCTCCTGTGTACCAGGCTCGAGGGTCTGAATGGCCTCCTGCTGTTCCTTTGTAAGAGAGTCGAGGGGCTGAATGGCCTCCTCCTGTTCCTGTGTAACAGGCTCGAGGTGCTGAATGGCCTCCTCCTGTTCCTGTGTAAGAGGCTTGAGGGGCTGAATGGCCTCCTCCTGTTCCCGTGTAACAGGCCCGAGGGTCTGAAGGGCCTCCTCCTGTTCTTGTGTAACAGGCTCAAGGGGCTGAATGGCCTCCTCCTGTTCCTATGTAAGAGGCTCGAGGGGGCTGAATGGCCTCCTCCTGTTCCAGTGTCAGGCTCGAGAGTCTGAAGGGCCTCCTCCTGTTCTTGTGTAACAGGCTCAAGGGGCTGAATGGCCTCCTCCTGTTCCTCTGAAACAGGCTCGAGGGGCTGAATGGCCTCCTCCTGTTCCTGTGTAACAGACGCGAGGGGCTGAATGGCCTGATCCTGTTCCTATGTAAGAGGCTCGAGGGATCTGAATGGCCTCCGCCTGTTCCTATGTAAGAGGCTCGAGGGGCTGAATGGCCTGTTCCTATGCAAGTGCTCGAGGGGCTGAATGGACTCCTCCTGTTCCTATGTAAGAGGCTCGAGGGATCTGAATGGCCTCCGCCTGTTCCTGTGCAAGAAGCTCGAGGGTCTGAATAGCCTCCTCCTGTTCCTGTGTAACAGGCTCGAGGGGCTGAATGGCCTCTTCCTGTGTAACAGGCTCGCGGGAGCTGAATGGCCTCCTCCTGTTCCTGTGAAACAGACTTGAGGGAGCTGAATGGCCTCCTACTGTTCCTGTGTAACAGGCTCGAGGGGCTGAATGCCTCCTCCTATTCCTCTGTAACAGGCTCGAGGGGCTGAATGGCCTCCTCCTGTTCCTGAATAACAGACTCGAGGGGCTGAATGGCCTCCTCCTGTTCCTGTCTGTAACAGGCTCGAGGGGCTGAATGGCCTGCTCCTGTTCGTGTGTAAGAGGCTTGAGGGGCTGAATGGCCTCCTTCTGTTCCTGCATAAGAGGTTCGAGGGGCTGAATGGCCTGATCCTGTTCCTATGTAAGAGGCTCGAGGGGCTGAATGGCCTGATCCTGTTCCTGTGCAAGAAGTTAGAGGGGCTGAATGGCCTCCTCCTGTTCTTGGGTATGAGGCTCGAGGGGCTGAATGGCCTCCTCCTGTTCCTGTGTAACAGGCTCGAGGGGCTGAATGGCTTCCTCCTGTTCCTGTGTAACCGGCTCGTGGGGGCTGAATGGCCTCTTCCTGTTCCTGTGTAACAGGCTCGCGGGAGCTGAATGGCCTCCTCCTGTTCCTGTGTAACAGGCTTGAGGGGCTGAATAGCCTCCTCCTGTTCTTGTGTAACAGGCTCGAGGAGCTGAATGACCTCCTCCTGTTCCTGTGTAACAGGCTCGAGGTGCTGAATGGCCTCCTCCGGTTCCTGTGTAAGAGGCTTGAGGCGCTGAATGGCCTCCTCCTGGTCCTGTATAAGAGGTTCGAGGGGCTGAATGGCCTGATCCTGTTCCTATGTTAGAGTCTCGAGGGGCTGAATGGCCTGATCCTGTTCCTGTGCAAGAAGTTCGAGGGGCTGAATGGCCTTCTCCTGTTCCTGGCTGTAACAGGCTCGAGGGGCTGAATGGCCTCCTCCTGTTCCAGTGTCAGGCTCGAGAGTCTGAAGGTCCTCCTCCTGTTGCTGTGTAACAGGCTCAAGGGACTGAATGGCCTCCTCCTGTTCCTCTGAAACAGGCTCGAGGGGCTGAATGGCCTCCTCCTCTTCCTGTGTAATAGACTTGAGGGGCTGAATGGCCTCCTCCTGCTCCTGTGTACCAGGCTCGAGGGTCTGAATGGCCTCCTGCTGTTCCTTTGTAAGAGAGTCGAGGGGCTGAATGGCCTCCTCCTGTTCCTGTGTAATAGGCTCGAGGGGCTGAATGGCCTCTTCCTGTTCCTGTGTAACAGGCTCGAGGGGCTGAATGGCCACCTCCTGTTCCTGTGTAACAGGCTCAAGGGGCTGAATGGCCTCCTCCTGTTCTTGTGTAAGAGGCTTGAGGGGCTGAATGGCCTCCTCCTGTTCCTGTGTAACAGGCTCGAGGGGCTGAATGGCCTCCTCCTGTTCCTGTGTAACAGGCTCGAGGTGCTGAATGGCCTCCTCCTGTTCCTGTGTATCAGGCTCGAGGTGCTGAATGGCCTCCTCCTGTTCCTGTGTAACAGGCTCAAGGGGCTGAATGGCCTCCTCCTGTTCGTGTGTAACAGGCTCGAGGGGCTGAATGGCCTCCTCCTGTTCCTGTGTAACAGGCTCGAGGGACTGAATGGCCTGCTCCTGTTCCTGTGTAACAGGCTCGAGGTGCTGAATGGCCTCCTCCTGTTCCTGTGTAACAGGCTCGAGAGGCTGAATGGCCTCCTCCTGTTCCTGTGTAACAGGCTCGAGGGGCTGAATGGCCTCCTCCTGTTCCTGTGTAACAGGCTCGAGGGGCTGAATGGCCTGCTCCTGTTCCTGTGTAACAGGCTCGAGGGGCTGAATGGCCTGCTCCTGTTCCTGTGTAACAGGCTCGAGGGGCTGAATGGCCTCCTCCTGTTCCTGCGTAACAGGCTCGAGGGGCTGAATGGCCTGCTCCTGTTCCTGTGTAACAGGCTCGAGGGGGCTCAATGGCCTCCTCCTGTTCCTGTGTAACAGGCTCGAGGGGGCTCAATGGCCTCCTCCTGTTCCTGTGTAACAGGCTCAAGGAGGCTGAATGGCCTGCTCCTGTTCCTGTGTAACAGGCTCGAGGGTCTGAATGGTCTCCTCCTGTTCCCGTGTAACAGGCTCGAGGGGCTGAATGGCCTCCTCCTGTTCCTGTCTGTAACAGGCTCGAGGGGCTGAATGGACTCCTCCTGTTCGTGTGTAACAGGCCCAAGGGGCTGAATTACCTCCTCCTGTTCCTGTGTAACAGGCTCGAGGGGCTGAATGGCCTCCTCCTGTTCCTGTGTAACAGGCTCGAGGGGCTGAATGGCCTGCTCCTGTTCCTGTGTAACAGGCTCGAGGGGCTGAATGGCCTGCTCCTGTTCCTGTGTAACAGGCTCGAGGTGCTGAATGGCCTCCTCCTGTTCCTGTGTAACAGGCTCGAGGGGCTGAATGGCCTCCTCCTGTTCCTGTGTAACAGGCTCGAGTGGCTGAATGGCCTGCTCCTGTTCCTGTGTAACAGGCTCGAGGTGCTGAATGGCCTCCTCCTGTTCCTGTGTAACAGGTTCGAGGGGGCTCAATGGCCTCCTCCTGTTCCTGTGTAACAGGCTCAAGGAGGCTGAATGGCCTGCTCCTGTTCCTTTGTAACAGGCTCGAGGGTCTGAATGGTCTCCTCCTGTTCCCGTGTAACAGGCTCGAGGGGCTGAATGGCCTCCTCCTGTTCCTGTCTGTAACAGGCTCGAGGGGCTGAATGGACTCCTCCTGTTCGTGTGTAACAGGCCCAAGCGGCTGAATGACCTCCTCCTGTTCCTGTGTAACAGGTTCGAGGGCCTGAATGGCCTCCTCCTGTTCCTGTGTAACAGGCTCGAGGGGCTGGATGGCCTCCTCCTGTTCCTGTGTAAGAGGCTTGAGGGGCTGAATGGCCACCTCCTGTTCCTGTTTAAAAGGCTCGAGGGGCTGAATGGCCTCCTCCTGTTCCTGTGTAACAGGCTCGAGGTGCTGAATGGCTTCCTCCTGTTCCTGTGTAACAGGCTCGTGGGGGCTGAATGGCCTCGTCCTGTTCCTGTGTGAAAGGCTCGAGGGAGCTGAATGGCCTCCTCCTGTTCCTGTGTAACAGGCTCGAGGGGCTGAATGGCCTCCTCCTGTTCCTGTGTAACAGGCTCGAGGAGCTGAATGACCTCCTCCTGTTCCTGTGTAACAGGTTCGAGGGCCTGAATGGCCTCCTCCTGTTCCTGTGTAACAGGCTCGAGGGGCTGAATGGCCTGCTCCTGTTCCTGTGTAACAGGCTCGAGGTGCTGAATGGCCTCCTCCTGTTCCTGTGTAACAGGCTCAAGGGGCTGAATGGCCTGCTGCTGTTCCTGTGTAACAGGCTCGAGGTGCTGAATGGCCTCCTCCTTTTCCTGTGTAACAGGTTCGAGGGGTTGAATGGCCTCCTCCTGTTCCTGTGTAACAGGCTCGAGGTGCTGAATGGCCTCCTCCTGTTCCTGTGTAACAGGCTCGAGAGGCTGAATGGCCTCCTCCTGTTCCTGTGTAACAGGCTCGAGGGGCTGAATGGCCTCCTCCTGTTCCTGTGTAACAGGCTCGAGGGGCTGAATGGCCTGCTCCTGTTCCTGTGTAACAGGCTCGAGGGGCTGAATGGCCTGCTCCTGTTCCTGTGTAACAGGCTCGAGGGGCTGAATGGCCTCCTCCTGTTCCTGCGTAACAGGCTCGAGGGGCTGAATGGCCTGCTCCTGTTCCTGTGTAACAGGCTCGAGGGGGCTCAATGGCCTCCTCCTGTTCCTGTGTAACAGGCTCGAGGGGGCTCAATGGCCTCCTCCTGTTCCTGTGTAACAGGCTCAAGGAGGCTGAATGGCCTGCTCCTGTTCCTGTGTAACAGGCTCGAGGGTCTGAATGGTCTCCTCCTGTTCCCGTGTAACAGGCTCGAGGGGCTGAATGGCCTCCTCCTGTTCCTGTCTGTAACAGGCTCGAGGGGCTGAATGGACTCCTCCTGTTCGTGTGTAACAGGCCCAAGGGGCTGAATTACCTCCTCCTGTTCCTGTGTAACAGGCTCGAGGGGCTGAATGGCCTCCTCCTGTTCCTGTGTAACAGGCTCGAGGGGCTGAATGGCCTGCTCCTGTTCCTGTGTAACAGGCTCGAGGGGCTGAATGGCCTGCTCCTGTTCCTGTGTAACAGGCTCGAGGTGCTGAATGGCCTCCTCCTGTTCCTGTGTAACAGGCTCGAGGGGCTGAATGGCCTCCTCCTGTTCCTGTGTAACAGGCTCGAGTGGCTGAATGGCCTGCTCCTGTTCCTGTGTAACAGGCTCGAGGTGCTGAATGGCCTCCTCCTGTTCCTGTGTAACAGGTTCGAGGGGGCTCAATGGCCTCCTCCTGTTCCTGTGTAACAGGCTCAAGGAGGCTGAATGGCCTGCTCCTGTTCCTTTGTAACAGGCTCGAGGGTCTGAATGGTCTCCTCCTGTTCCCGTGTAACAGGCTCGAGGGGCTGAATGGCCTCCTCCTGTTCCTGTCTGTAACAGGCTCGAGGGGCTGAATGGACTCCTCCTGTTCGTGTGTAACAGGCCCAAGCGGCTGAATGACCTCCTCCTGTTCCTGTGTAACAGGTTCGAGGGCCTGAATGGCCTCCTCCTGTTCCTGTGTAACAGGCTCGAGGGGCTGGATGGCCTCCTCCTGTTCCTGTGTAAGAGGCTTGAGGGGCTGAATGGCCACCTCCTGTTCCTGTTTAAAAGGCTCGAGGGGCTGAATGGCCTCCTCCTGTTCCTGTGTAACAGGCTCGAGGTGCTGAATGGCTTCCTCCTGTTCCTGTGTAACAGGCTCGTGGGGGCTGAATGGCCTCGTCCTGTTCCTGTGTGAAAGGCTCGAGGGAGCTGAATGGCCTCCTCCTGTTCCTGTGTAACAGGCTCGAGGGGCTGAATGGCCTCCTCCTGTTCCTGTGTAACAGGCTCGAGGAGCTGAATGACCTCCTCCTGTTCCTGTGTAACAGGCTCGAGGGGCTGAATGGCCTGCTCCTGTTCCTGTGTAACAGGCTCGAGGTGCTGAATGGCCTCCTCCTGTTCCTGTGTAACAGGCTCAAGGGGCTGAATGGCCTGCTGCTGTTCCTGTGTAACAGGCTCGAGGTGCTGAATGGCCTCCTCCTTTTCCTGTGTAACAGGTTCGAGGGGTTGAATGGCCTCCTCCTGTTCCTGTGTAACAGGCTCGAGGGGCTGAATGGCCTCTTCCTGTTCCTGTGTAACAGGTTGAAGGGGCTGAATGGCCTGTTCCTGTTCCTGTGTAACAGGTTCGAGGGGGCTGAATGGCTTCCTCCTGTTCCTGTGTAACAGGCTCGTGGGGGCTGAATGGCCTCTTCCTGTTCCTGTGTAACAGGCTCGAGGGGCTGAATGGCCTCCTCCTGTGCCTGTGTAACAGGCTCAAGGGGCTGAATGGCCTCCTCCTGTTCGTGTGTAAGAGGCTCGCAGGGCTGAATGAGCCTCCTCCTGTTTCTGTGTAACAGGCTCGAGGAGCTGAATGACCTCCTCCTGTTCCTGTGTAACAGGTTCGAGGGCCTGAATGGCCTCCTCCTGTTCCTGTGTAGCAGGCTTGAGGTGTTGAATGGCCTCCTCCTGTTCCTGTGTAACAGGCTCGAGAGGCTGAATGGCCTCCTCCTGTTCCTGTGTAACAGGCTCGAGGGGCTGAATGGCCTCCTCCTGTTCCTGTGTAACAGGCTCAAGGTGCTGAATGGCCTGCTGCTGTTCCTGTGTAACAGACTCGAGGTGCTGAATGGCCTCCTCCTGTTCCTGTGTAACAGGTTCGAGGGTCTGAATGGCCTCCTCCTGTTCCTGTGTAACAGGATCGAGGGGCTGAATGGCCTCCTCCTGTTCCTGTGTAACAGGCTCAAGGGGCTGAATGGCCTGCTCCTGTTCCTGTGTAACAGGTTCGAGGGGGCTCAATGGCCTCCTCCTGTTCCTGTGTACCAGGCTCAAGGAGGCTGAATGGCCTGCTCCTGTTCCTGTGTAACAGGCTCGAGGGTCTGAATGGTCTCCTCCTGTTCCCGTGTAACAGCCCCGAGGGTCTGAAGGGCCTCCTCCTGTTCTTCTGCAACAGGTTCAAGGGGCTGAATGGCCTGCTCCTGTTCCTGTGTAACAGGCTCGAGATGCTGAATGGCCTCCTCCTGTTCCTGTGTAACAGGCTCGAGGGGCTGAATGGCCTCCTCTTGTTCCTGTGTAACAGGCTCGAGGGGCTGAATGGCCTGCTCCTATTCCTGTGTAACAGGCTCGAGGGGCTGAATGGCCTCCTCCTGTTCATGTGTAACAGACGCGAGGGGCTGAATGCCCTGATCCTGTTCCAGTGTCAGGCTCGAGAGTCTGAAGGGCCTCCTCCTGTTCTTGTGGAACAGGCTCAAGGGGCAGAATGGCCTCCTGCTGTTCCTCTGAAACAGGCTCGAGGGGCTGAATGGCCTCCTCTTGTTCCTGTGTAACAGACGCGAGGGGCTGAATGGCCTGATCCTGTTCCCGTGCAAGAAGCTCGAGGGGCTGAATGGCCTCCTCCTGTTCCTGTGTAACAGGCTCGAGGGGCTGAATGGCCTCTTCCTGTGTAACAGGCTCGAGTAAGCTGAATGGCCTCCTCCTGGTCCTGTATAAGAGGTTCGAGGGGCTGAATGGCCTGATCCTGTTCCTATGTAAGAGGCTCGAGTGGCTGAATGGCCATCTCCTGTTCCTGTGTAACAGGCTCGTGGGGCTGAATGGACTCCTCCTGTTCGTGTGTAACAGGCACAAGGGGCTGAATGTCCTCCTCCTGTTCCTGTGTAACAGGCTCGAGAGTCTGAAGGTCCTCCTCCTGTTGCTGTGTAACAGGCTCAACACGGTGGCATAGTGGTTAGCACTGGTGCCTCACAGCGCCAGGGACCCGGGTTCAAATCTGACCTCGGGTCACGGTCTGTGTGGAGTTTGCACATTCTCCCCGTGTCTGCGTGGGTTTCCTCCGGGTGCTCCGGTTTCCTCCCACAGTCCAAAAGTGTGCGGGTTAGGTTGATTTGGCTATGATAAATTGACCCTTAGTGTTAGGGGGGGATTAAATATGTGGGGTTATGGGGATAGGATGGGATATGTTAGGGGGAATTCAATACGTGGGGTTACGGGGGTAGGGTGGGATATGTGTGCTGTGGGGATTAAAGCAGGGACAGGGTACTGGATTTGGATGATCAGCCATGATCGTATTGAATGGTGGAGCAGGCTCGATGGGCCGAATGGCCTTCTCCTGCTCCTAGATTCTATGTTTCAAGGGGCTGAATGGCCTCCTCCTGCTCCTGTGCACCAGGCTCGAGGGTCTGAATGGCCTCCTGCTGTTCCTTTGTAAGAGGGTCGAGGGGCTGAATGGCCTCCTATGTTCCTGTGTAACAGGCTCGCGGGTCTGAATGGCCTCCTCCTGTTCCTGTGTAACAGCTCGAGGGGCTGAATGGCCACCTCCTGTTCCTGTGTAACAGGCTCGAGGGGCTGAATGGCCTCCTCCTGTTCCTGTGTAAGAGGCTTGAGGGGCTGAATGCCCTCCTCCTGTTCCTGTGTAAGAGGCTTGAGGGAGCTAAATGGTCTCCTCCTGTTCCTGTGTAACAGGCTCGAGGGGCTGAATGGCCTGCTCCTGTTCCTGTGCAAGAAGTTCGAGGGGCTGAATGGCCTTCTCCTGTTCCTGGCTGTAACAGGCTCGAGGGGCTGAATGGCCTCCTCCTGTTCCTGTGTAACAGGCTCGAGGGGCTGAATGGCCTCCGCCTGTTCCTGTTTAACAGGCTCGAGGGGCTGAATGGCCTCTTCCTGTGTCACAGGCTCGAGGGAGCTGAATGGCCTCCTTCTGTTCCTGTGAAACAGAGTTGAGGGAGCTGAATGGCCTCCTACTGTTCCTGTGTAACAGGCTCAAGGGGATGAATGGCCTCCTCATGTTCCGGTCTGTAACAGGCTCAAGGGGCTGGATGGCCTCCTCCTGTTCCTGTGCAACAGACTCGAGGGACTGAATGGCCTCCTCCTGATCCCGTGTAACAGTCTTGAGGGGCTGAATGGCCTCCTCATGTTCCGGTCTGTAACAGGCTCAAGGGGCTGGATGGCCTCCTCCTGTTCCTGTGCAAGAAGCTCGAGGGGCTGAATGGCCTCCTCCTGTTCCAGTGTAACAGGCTCGAGGGGCTGAACGGACTCCTCCTGTTCCTGTGTAAGAGGCTCGGCGGACTGAATGGCCTCCTCCTGTTCCTGTGTAACAGGGTCGAGGGGCTGAATGGCCTCCTTCTGTTCCTATGTAAGAGGGTCATGGGGCTGAATGGCCTCCTCCTGTTCCTGTGTAACAGTCTTGAGGGGCTGAATGCCTCCTCCTATTCCTCTGTAACAGGCTCGAGGGGCTGAATGGCCTCCTCCTGTTCCTGTGTAACAGACTCAAGGGGCTGAATGGCCTCCTCCTGTTCCTGTGTAAGAGGCTTGAGGGGCTGAATGCCCTCCTCCTGTTCCTGTGTAAGAGGCTTGAGGGAGCTAAATGGTCTCCTCCTGTTCCTGTGTAACAGGCTCGAGGGGCTGAATGGCCTGCTCCTGTTCCTGTGCAAGAAGTTCGAGGGGCTGAATGGCCTTCTCCTGTTCCTGGCTGTAACAGGCTCGAGGGGCTGAATGGCCTCCTCCTGTTCCTGTGTAACAGGCTCGAGGGGCTGAATGGCCTCCGCCTGTTCCTGTTTAACAGGCTCGAGGGGCTGAATGGCCTCTTCCTGTGTCACAGGGTCGAGGGAGCTGAATGGCCTCCTCCTGTTCCTGTGAAACAGAGTTGAGGGAGCTGAATGGCCTCCTACTGTTCCTGTGTAACAGGCTCAAGGGGATGAATGGCCTCCTCATGTTCCGGTCTGTAACAGGCTCAAGGGGCTGGATGGCCTCCTCCTGTTCCTGTGCAACAGACTCGAGGGACTGAATGGCCTCCTCCTGATCCCATGTAACAGTCTTGAGGGGCTGAATGGCCTCCTCATGTTCCGGTCTGTAACAGGCTCAAGGGGCTGGATGGCCTCCTCCTGTTCCTGTGCAAGAAGCTCGAGGGGCTGAATGGCCTCCTCCTGTTCCAGTGTAACAGGCTCGAGGGGCTGAACGGACTCCTCCTGTTCCTGTGTAAGAGGCTCGGCGGACTGAATGGCCTCCTCCTGTTCCTGTGTAACAGGGTCGAGGGGCTGAATGGCCTCCTTCTGTTCCTATGTAAGAGGGTCATGGGGCTGAATGGCCTCCTCCTGTTCCTGTGTAACAGTCTTGAGGGGCTGAATGCCTCCTCCTATTCCTCTGTAACAGGCTCGAGGGGCTGAATGGCCTCCTCCTGTTCCTGTGTAACAGACTCAAGGGGCTGAATGGCCTCCTCCTGTTCCCGTGTAACAGTCTTGAGGGGCTGAATGCCTCCTCCTATTCCTCTGTAACAGGCTCAAGGGGCTGAATGGCCTCTTCCTGTTCCTGTGTAACAGGCTCGAGGGGTTGAATGGCCTCCTCCTGTTCCTATGTAAGAGGTTCGAGGGGCTGAATGGCCTGATCCTGTTCCTGTGCAAGAAGTTCGAGTGGCTGAATGGGCTCCTCCTGTTCCTGTGTAACAGACTCGAGGGGCTGAATGGCCTCCTCCTGTTCCTGTGTCACAGGCTCGAGGGGCTGAATGGTCTCCTCCTGTTCCTGAGTAACAGGCTCGAGGGGCTGAATGGCCTCCTACTGTTCCTGAGTAACAGGCTCGAGGGGCTGAATGGCCTCCTCCTGTTCCTGTTTAACAGGCTCGAGGGGCTGAATGGCCTCTTCCTGTGTCACAGGCTCGAGGGAGCTGAATGGCCTCCTCCTGTTCCTGTGCAACAGACTCGAGGGACTGAATGGCCTCCTCCTGTTCCCGTGTAACAGTCTTGAGGGGCTGAATGGCCTCCTCATGTTCCGGTCTGTAACAGGCTTGTGGGGGCTGAATGGCCTCCTCCTGTTCCTGTGTAACAGGCTCGAGGGGCTGAATGGCCTCCTCCAGTTCCTGTGTAACAGGCTCGAGGGGCTGAACGGACTCCTCCTGTTCCTGTGTAACAGGCTTGTGGGGGCTGAATGGCCTCCTCCTGTTCCTGTGTAACAGGCTCGAGGGGCTGAACGGACTCCTCCTGTTCCTGTGTAACATGCTTGTGGGGGCTGAATGAGCCTCCTCCTGTTCCTGTGCAAGAAGCTCGAGGGGCTGAATGGCCTCCTCCTGTTCCAGTGTAACAGGCTCGAGGGGCTGAACGGACTCCTCCTGTTCCTGTGTAAGAGGCTCGGCGGACTGAATGGCCTCCTCCTGTTCCTGTGTAACAGGCTCGAGGGGCTGAATGGCCTCCTTCTGTTCCTATGTAAGAGGGTCATGGGGCTGAATGGCCTCCTCCTGTTCCTCTGTAACAGGCTCGAGGGGCTGAATGGCCTCCTTCTGTTCGTGTGTAACAGACTCAAGGGGCTGAATGGCCTCCTCCTGTTCCCGTGTAACAGTCTTGAGGGGCTGAATGGACTCCTCATGTTCCTGTCTGTAACAGGCTCAAGGGGCTGAATGGCCTCCTCCTGTTCCTGTGTAACAGGCTCGAGGGGCTGAATGCCTTCCTCCTGTTCCTGTGTAACAGGCTCGAGGGGCTGAATGGCCTCCGCCTGTTCCTGTGTAACAGGCTCGAGGGGCTGAATGGCCTCCTCCTGTTCCTGTGTAACAGGCTCGAGGGGCTGTATGGCCTCCGCCTGTTCCTGTGTAACAGGCTCGAGGGGCTGAATGGCATCTTCCTGTGTAACAGGTTCGAGGGAGCTGAATGGCCTCCTCCTGTTCCTGTGAAACAGACTTGAGGGAGCTGAATGGCCTCCTACTGTTCCTGTGTAACAGGCTTGAGGGGCTGAATGCCTCCTCCTATTCCTCTGTAACAGGCTCGAGGGGCTGAATGGCCTCCTCCTGTTCCTGTGTAACAGACTCAAGGGGCTGAATGGCCTCCTCCTGTTCCCGTGTAACAGTCTTGAGGGGCTGAATGGCCTCCTCCTGTTCCTATGTAAGAGGTTCGAGGGGCTGAATGGCCTGATCCTGTTCCTGTGTAACAGACTCAAGGGGCTGAATGGCCTCCTCCTGTTCCCGTGTAACAGTCTTGAGGGGCTGAATGGCCTCCTCCTGTTCCTATGTAAGAGGTTCGAGGGGCTGAATGGCCTGATCCTGTTCCTGTGTAACAGGCTCGAGGGGCTGAATGGCCTCCTCCTGTTCCTGTGTAACAGGCTCGAGGTGCTGAATGGCCTCCACTTGTTCCCGTGTAACAGGCTCGAGGGGCTGAATGGCCTCCTCCTGTTCCTGTGTAACAGGCTCGAGGGGCTGAATGGCCTGCTCCTGTTCCTGTGTAGCAGGCTCGAGGGAACTGAATGGCCTCCTCCTGTTCCTGTGTAACAGGCTCGAGGGGCTGAATGGTCTGATCCTGTTCCTGTGTTACAGGCTCGAGGGGCTGAATGGCCTCCTCCTGTTCCTGTGTAAGAGGCTTGAGGGCCTGAATGGCCTCCTCCTGTTCCTGTGTAACAGGCTTGTGGGGGCTGAATGGCCTCCTCCTGTTCCTGTGTAACAGGCTTGTGGGGGCTGAATGGCCTCCTGCTGTTCCTGTGTAACAGGCTCGAGGGGGCTGAATGGCCTCCTCCTGTTTCTGTGTAACAGGCTCGAGAGGCTGAATGGCCTCCTCCTGTTCCTATGTAAGAGGCTCGAGGGGCTGAATGGTCTGATCCTGTTCCTGTGCAAGAAGCTCGAGGGGCTGAATTGCGGCCTCCTGTTCCTGTGTAACAGGCTCGAGGGGCTGAACGGCGTCCTCCTGTTTCTGTCTGTAACAGGCTCGAGGGGCTGAACGGACTCCTCCTGTTCGTGTGTAACAGGCTCGAGGGGCTGAATGGCTTCTTCCTGTGTCACTAGCTCGAGGGAGCTGAATGGCCTCCTCCTGTTCCTGTGAAACAGAGTTGAGGGAGCTGAATGGCCTCCTCCTGTTCCTGTGCAACAGACTCGAGGGACTGAATGGCCTCCTCCTGTTCCCGTGTAACAGTCTTGAGGGGCTGAATGGCCTCCTCATGTTCGGGTCTGTAACAGGCTCAAGGGGCTGGATGGCCTCCTCCTGTTCCTGTGTAACAGGCTCGAGGGGCTGAATGGCCTCCTCCTGTTCCTGTGTAACAGGCTTGTGGGGGCTGAATGGCCTCCTCCTGTTCCTGTGTAACAGGCTCGAGGGGCTGAATGGCCTCCTCCAGTTCCTGTGTAACAGGCTCGAGGGGCTGAACGGACTCCTCCTGTTCCTGTGTAACAGGCTTGTGGGGGCTGAATGGCCTCCTCCTGTTCCTGTGTAACAGGCTCGAGGGGCTGAACGGTCTCCTCCTGTTCCTGTGTAACAGGATTGTGGGGGCTGAATGAGCCTCCTCCTGTTCCTGTGCAAGAAGCTCGAGGGGCTGAATGGCCTCCTCCTGTTCCAGTGTAACAGGCTCGAGGGGCTGAACGGACTCCTCCTGTTCCTGTGTAAGAGGCTCGGCGGACTGAATGGCCTCCTCCTGTTCCTGTGTAACAGGCTCGAGGGGCTGAATGGCCTCCTTCTGTTCCTATGTAAGAGGGTCATGGGGCTGAATGGCCTCCTCCTGTTCCTGTGTAACAGTCTTGAGGGGCTGAATGCCTCCTCCTATTCCTCTGTAACAGTCTCGAGGGGCTGAATGGCCTCCTCCTGTTCCTGTGTAACAGACTCAAGGGGCTGAATGGCCTCCTCCTGTTCCCGTGAAACAGTCTTGAGGGGCTGAATGGACTCCTCATGTTCCTGTCTGTAACAGGCTCCAGGGGCTTAATGGCCTCCTCCTGTTCCTGTGCAAGACGCTCGAGGGGCTGAATGGCCTCCTCCTGTTCCTGTGTAAGAGGCTCGAGCGGCTGAATGGCCTCCTTCTGTTCCTATGTAACAGGCTCGAGGGGCTGAATGCCCTCCTCCTGTTCCTGTGTAACAGGCTCGAGGGGCTGAATGACCTCCTCCTGTTCCTGTGTAACAGGCTCGAGGGGCTGAATGGCCTCCTCCTGTTCCTGTGTAACAGGCTCGAGGGGCTTAATGGCCTCCTCCTGTTCCTGTGTAACAGGCTCGAGGGGTTGAATGGCCTCCTCCTGTTCCTATGTAAGAGGTTCGAGGGGCTGAATGGCCTGATCCTGTTCCTGTGCAAGAAGTTCGAGGGGCTGAATGGCCTCCTCCTGTCCCTGTGTAACAGACTCGAGGGGCTGAATGGCCTCCTCCTGTTCCTGTGTCACAGGCTCGAGGGGCTGAATGGTCTCCTCCTGTTCCTGAGTAACAGGCTTGAGGGGCTGAATGGCCTCCTCCTGTTCCTGTGTAACAGGCTCGAGTGGCTGAATGGCCTCCTCCTGTTCCTGTGTAACAGGCTCGAGGTGCTGAATGGCCTCCACTTGTTCCCGTGTAACAGGCTCGAGGGGCTGAATGGCCTCCTCCTGTTCCTGTGTAACAGGCTCGAGGGGCTGAATTGCCTCCACCTCTTCATTGTGTAACAGGCTCGATGGGCTGAATGGCCTCCTCCTGTTCCTGTGTAACAGGCTCGAGGGGCTGAATGGTCTGATCCTGTTCCTGTGCAAGAAGCTCGAGGGGCTGAATGGCCTCCTCCTGTTCCTGTGTAAGAGGCTCGAGCGGCTGAATGGCCTCCTTCTGTTCCTATGTAACAGGCTCGAGGGGCTGAATGCCCTCCTCCTGTTCCTGTGTAACAGGCTCGAGGGGCTGAATGACCTCCTCCTGTTCCTGTGTAACAGGCTCGAGGGGCTGAATGGCCTCCTCCTGTTCCTGTGTAACAGGCTCGAGGGGCTGTATGGCCTCCGCCTGTTCCTGTGTAACAGGCTCGAGGGGCTGAATGGCATCTTCCTGTGTAACAGGTTCGAGGGAGCTGAATGGCCTCCTCCTGTTCCTGTGAAACAGACTTGAGGGAGCTGAATGGCCTCCTACTGTTCCTGTGTAACAGGCTTGAGGGGCTGAATGCCTCCTCCTATTCCTCTGTAACAGGCTCGAGGGGCTGAATGGCCTCCTCCTGTTCCTGTGTAACAGACTCAAGGGGCTGAATGGCCTCCTCCTGTTCCCGTGTAACAGTCTTGAGGGGCTGAATGGCCTCCTCCTGTTCCTATGTAAGAGGTTCGAGGGGCTGAATGGCCTGATCCTGTTCCTGTGTAACAGGCTCGTGGGGCTGAATGGCCTCCTCCTGTTCCTGTGTAACAGGCTCGAGGTGCTGAATGGCCTCCACTTGTTCCCGTGTAACAGGCTCGAGGGGCTGAATGGCCTCCTCCTGTTCCTGTGTAACAGGCTCGAGGGGCTGAATGGCCTGCTCCTGTTCCTGTGTAACAGGCTCGAGGGGCTGAATTGCCTCCTCCTGTTGATTGTGTAATAGGCTCGAGGGGCTGAATGGCCTCCTCCTGTTCCTGTGTAACAGGCTCGAGGGGCTGAATGGCCTGCTGCTGTTCCTGTGTAACAGGCTTGTGGGGGCTGAATGGCCTCCTCCTGTTCCTGTGTAACAGGCTTGTGGGGGCTGAATGGCCTCCTGCTGTTCCTGTGTAACAGGCTCGAGGGGGCTGAATGGCCTCCTCCTGTTTCTGTGTAACAGGCTCGAGAGGCTGAATGGCCTCCTCCTGTTCCTATGTAAGAGGCTCGAGGGGCTGAATGGTCTGATCCTGTTCCTGTGCAAGAAGCTCGAGGGGCTGAATTGCGGCCTCCTGTTCCTGTGTAACAGGCTCGAGGGGCTGAACGGCCTCCTCCTGTTTCTGTCTGTAACAGGCTCGAGGGGCTGAACGGACTCCTCCTGTTCGTGTGTAACAGGCTCGAGGGGCTGAATGGCCTCCTCCTGTTCCTGTGTAAGAGGCTCGAGCGGCTGAATGGCCTCCTTCTGTTCATATGTAACAGGCTCGAGGGGCTGAATGGCCTCCTTCTTTTCCTATGTAACAGGCTCGAGGGGCTGAATGGCCTCCTCCTGTTCCTGAGTAACAGGCTCGAGGGGCTGAATGGCCTCCTCCTGTTCCTGTGTAACAGGCTCGAGGGTCTGAATGGCCTCCTCCTGTTCCTGTGTAACAGGCTCGAGGGGCTGAATGGCCTCCTCCTGTTCCTGTGTAACAGGCTCGATGTGCTGAATGGCCTCCACTTGTTCCCGTGTAACAGGCTCGAGTGGCTGAATGGCCTCCTCCTGTTCCTGTGTAATAGGCTCGAGGGGGCTGAATGGTCGCCTCCTGTTCCTGTGTAACAGGTTCGAGTGGCTGAATGGCCTCCTCCTGTTCCTGCGTAACAGGCTCGAGGGGCTGAATGGCCTGCTCCTGTTCCTGTGTAACAGGCTCGAGGGGGGCTGAATGGCCTCCTCCTGTTCCTGTGTAACAGGCTCTAGGGGGGCTGAATGGCCTCCTCCTGTTCCTGTGTAACAGGCTCGAGGGGCTGAATGGCCTGCTCCTGTTCCATTTCAGTTCCACTGAATTTTGACTTTCCTCTCCTCTCCAGGCGAAAGATACAAATCAACCTCCCACTCCAGTGCCGGGTAAAAAGGCCCACACTGAAAAGCGAGAACCTCTCTCTGCCAGAAATGCCTCAAACGACACGGGTAAAATGCCAGAGGCGACCATGGGCAAAGTTGCAGATCACAGTGAAGAGGACAGAGTGAAAGAGTTCACGTTCAGTTTCCAAAGGGACAGCACGGAGCACGTGGCGAGAGGGGCACCGGACGAGAATTTGCTTTCTGTTCTGAAGTCTTCCGAGGCGTTCAAGGAAGAAGAGGAGAAATACAAGGGGAAGGAATTCCACGTAATTGGGAAGAGAGAGTTCACGGGTGCTGTCAACCTAGGGATGCCTTGCAAATGTCTGCCACAGAAAGCCCATTTCGAAGTGATATTCTTCCGAAATAATGGTGAGTTATACTATCGGAATGCCGACTCTTCAGGTAAGCAGTGCGTTATATTCCACGTCCAGAGCACTGGAAAATCATCTGGCAAACTTGGCACAGGAACGAGACTTATTATCAAGTCCAAATCACTGCGAGGCAATGGATGTGACCTGTGCATTTTCGCTTTTGAGGGCGAGACTATCCGAGATGCTCTGTGCAAGGACGGGAGGTTCTTGTCCAAAATTAATGACAATATGTGGAACCTGCTCGATGGGCAGAAGTCTCTTCAGTTCACCCTCACCGTGAATGACCTTCACAACCGACGTTTTGAAGTTCAACTGAGCAGCAAGAAGTATGAAGCAGGGAGTGAGGCAGGCGGTGCCGACCCCAGCGAGAGCCAAGAGGAGAGGAATGTGGCAGGAGAAGGGAACAAGCTGCTCCGCGAGCTGAAAGAGGAGGTTGATGAATATTTGGGAAAGGAAAGAAACAGTAGGGAGTATCTGAAGCAATGGAGTGTGTTCGAGGAAAACTTTGGGAAGATCACGAGTGATGCCGTTACCATTAGGGCCCATGAGATGCTGGTGAAATTGAGCGAGTCCGTTGGATTTGTCAGATGGAACAACAATGGGAAGCAAGGCACCGCCTCCTGCTTCCTCCTCAGTGACCACTACATTCTGACATGTTACCACGTGGTGGAGATGATCGTAGGGGACTGGGTGCCTGAGGGTGAGTGGGGAGCCATAATACAGAAGTCTACTGAGATAAGCTTCACCTACAAAGATAAAGATGAGCTTCCGACCAGTGGCTGGTACAAAGTTCATCCGTGGCTCGAAGTCTACTGCCAAGATCTTGACTATGCGCTGCTGACACTGGAGGTCCCTGATGGCCAAGGACCAGGTCTTCCACCAGGTGTGTCACCCAGGGCAACCACCCCGCCCCAGAATGGAGTGGTCTACATTATAGGTCACCCTGGTGGGGTTCCCAAATCCACCGACACTTGCTTCGTCATCTCTCTCAAACAACGAGAGGTGGAAGTTTACAATCATCCACACTTCTTCCAACTGATCACTAAGTACACTTTCAGTGAAATACTTCGTTCAGACAGGATTACCTACAATACTTGCTTCTTCCATGGTGCTTCTGGTTCCCCCGTGTTCAATTTCTCTGGTGAGCTTGTGGGGATGCACGCTGGAGGATACCCGTATGACAAGGGCTACAGGAAGAACAGTGTGATCGAATTCGGGCCGACTGTTGAAGCCATTGCTGCCCACATGAAGAAATACCATCCACAAATTAACTGGCCGCTCCTCACCAATCGTAACCAGGCCCAGGGTGATCAGAACATGCTATCCGATGAGTAGGAGCAAGTGACTAAATGGACACCGACTAAATGGAGGCAATCTAACGAGTTTGAGTTTAAATGTCCCGCATTTAAAATTCTCACCCTTGTTTCATCCATGCCTCTCGTGCCTCCAGACTCAACTATTCCAATGTGCTCCTGGCCATCTGCCCACTGTTAACCCCACCTACTCCTGCTCCTATTTCTTATGTTCTTATGACCCCCAGATCCCTTTGTACTGTAACACTTTGCAGTTTCTTTCCATTTAGATAATAACTTGCTCTTTGATTTTTTCTGCCAAAGTGCATAACCTCACACTTTCCAACATTATATTCCATCTGCCAAATTTCTGCCCACTCACTTAACCTGTCTATGTCCTTTTGCAGGTTTTTTATGTCCTCCTCACTCACTGCTTTCCCTCCCATCTTTGTATCGTCTGCAAACTTGGATACGTTGCACTTGGTCCCCTCCTCCAAATCGTTAATCAGACTTTGGAATGTAACCGGCCTTGCGGCCCATTGACTGACTGACTGACCACTGATAAGAAGAGAAAAACAACTTCTGACTATTCTTTGTATAAGTTTGGGACACGTACGCAGTGGGAGGTTTGCCAGGTTTTAAGGTATAGAAGGTGCTGTAAAAAGACACTCGAGGCTGCAGCCTTGGCATTTGTCTGAAATCATACATCGAATCATCGCCGAATTGACCAATCGCCGGTGTTAGTACGTATGTAGTGTTTTACTTATTACAACTGAAGAACAACAAGGCCTCAGGAGCAGATGGAATCCCCGCCGAGGCACTAAAGCATGGCGGAGAAGCACTACTGGCACGAATTCATGAACTCATTTCTCTTATCTGGAAGGAGGAGAGCATGCCAGGGGATCTCAGAGACGCCGTAATTGTGACCATCTTCAAGAAAGGTGACCAGTCCGATTGCGGTAATTACAGAGGAGTTTCCCTGCTGTCTGCCACAGGGAAGGTCATCACAAGAATCCTCCTCAATTGCCTTCTCCCAGTGGCCGAAGAGCTCCTCCCAGAGTCGCAATGCGGATTCCGCCCACTAAGGGGCACAATGGACATGATCTTCACCGCGCGTCAATTACAAGAGAAATGCAGGGAACAGCACCAACCATTGTACATGGCCATCTTTGATCTCACAAAGGCCTTCGACACTGTCAACCGTGAGGGATTATGGAGTGTCCTCCGCAAATTCAGCTGCCCTCAAAAGTTTGTCACCATCCTCCGCCAGCTTCACGATGACATGCAAGCCGTGATCCTGACCAACGGTTCCACCACAGACCCAATTCACATACGGACCGGGGTCAAACAAGGCTGTGTCATCGCACCAATGCTCTTCTCGATCTTCCTGGCTGCAATGCTCCATCTCACCCTCAGTAAGCTCCCCGCTGGAGTGGAGCCAATTTACAGAACAAACGGGAAACTGTTCAACCTCCATCGCCTCCGGTCCAGATCCAAGGTCGTCCCCTCCTCTGTCGTCGAATTACAGTATGCAGACGACGCTTGCGTCTGCGCTCACTCGGAGGTCGAACTCTAAATCATCGTCAACACCTTCACCGAAGCGTACGAGAGCATGGGCCTGACACTAAACATCCGTAAAACAAAGGTCCTCTACCAACCTGCCCCCGCCACACAGTACTGCCCCCCGATTATCAAAATCCACGACAAGGCCTTGGACAACGTGGACCACTTTCCATACCTCGGGAGCCTACTGTTAACAAGGGCAGACGTCGACGACGAAGTCCAACACCGCCTTCAGTGTGCGAGTGCAGCCTTCAGTCGCCTGAGGAAGAGTGTAAAGTTTCGCAATTATCGCGATTCAAAATAACAAGAGAGAAGCAGATTCGTTTGATCAGTTTTATTAAACGAAATGCTGTCACGATTATAAAGGACACAGAAGCCTGTAAAATGGCCACCGCGCATCGTGGCAGAAGCTTCCAGAAATACAGTGGGCAGACAAGATGGCGTTCAAATAAACATTTCAGTATAAGATTGGATCATACTCGGTAAACATTGATAAAGACAGGATGCAACCTGTTTGCATTTGAAACAATAGCAAAGATATAAGTGCTGGAATCGTTTTCCCAATCTTACAAATCTAGACGTAGTGTAGGTATTGATAAGGGAGGGTGGTTTTATTATGGATAAAGTATAATGTGTTCCCCTTTTTACGATGTGCCGTGCGTTCTTCATTACCATAGACCAAGTTTTATGAATGTATGTATACTTGTACTCTCGTTAATTTGCGCCTATGACATGTACTTCATGATTTTGGACGCTATGCAATAAAGATTTCCATTTTGTACCATTCAACCGAGTCTATTTGAGTTTTTTCTGCATTACTGCTCCTGCACCTAAGTCCAGTGTTAGAACTGTAAGGGTGAGTGGGTCGAACCACTCACAGGTGCTTATTGCATTAAGGCTGGCCGGAGACCAGAGCAAGCAATAGTATTAGGCAACGAAGGCCTAACCTCGCACCAGCACCGTCTGAGACACAGGCACGAAAACCCTGACAGAGAGTGTTTGAAAACCAGGACCTCAAACCCGGCACTAAGCTCATGGTCTACAGAGCAGCAGTGATACCCGCCCTGCTGTATGCCTCAGAGACATGGACCATGTATAGCAGGCACCTCAAAGCACTGGAGCGGTACCACCAACGCTGCCTCCGCAAGATCCTGCAAATCCATTGGCAGGATAGGTGCACCAACGTCAGTGTTCTCGCTCAGGCCAACATCCCCAGCATCGAAGCTTTGAACCACGCTCGATCAGCTCCAATGGACAGGTCACATCGTCCGCATGCCTGATTCGAGACTCCCAAAACAAGCGTTCTACTCGGAGCTCCGACACGGCAAGAGAGCCCCAGGTGGGCAGAGGAAACGCTTCAAGGACACCCGCAAAGCCTCCTTGAAAAAGTGTAACATCCCCACCGACACCTGGGAATTCCTGGCCCAAGACCGCACAAAGTGGAGGAGAAGCTTCCGGGAAGGCGCCGAACACCTCGAGTCTCTTTGCCGGGAGCAAGCGGAAGCCAAGCGCAGGCAGCGCAAGGAGCGCACGTCAACCCAAGCACCCCACCCACCCGCCCCTTCAACAACTGTCTGCCCCACCTGTGACAGAGACTGTAGGTCCCACATCGGTTCCGAGGGACTGCCTAAGAACAGAGAAGAGAAGAACTGTCGCTTTAGCTTAAAGTAAAGGGATAGCCCTGAGTCTACCAAAGTATAATCAGGAATTGTTATACGCAACATAACTGTCGGATACTTGCTTGCAATCTCGTGCTGATTTTTAAGTAAAAGAAGTTTTCGCAGATTCATTGGGTTTTTGTGTTGTCTGTTCGAGGGGGTCTGAACTTTGGACAATGTTGGACGGAGTGAGGAGCGATTCCCCGCACGTCTTACAAACCTCCTCCAACCCTCCAACCCTCCCTACCTCTGTAAACTCCTCCAGCCCTACAACCCTCCCTATCTCTGTAACCTCCTCCAGCTCCTACAACCCTCCCTATCTCTGTAACCTCCTCCAGCCCTACAACCCTCCGTTTCTCTGTAACCTCCTTCAGCTCTACAACCCTCCCTATCTCTGTAACCTCCTCCAGCCCCTACAACCCTCCCTATCTCTGTAACCTCCTTCAGCTCCTACAACTCTCCCAATCTCTGTAAACTCCTCCAGCCCTACAACCCTCCCTATCTCTGTAACCTCCTCCAGCCCTACAACCCTCCCTATCTCTGTAACCTCCTTCAGCTCTACAACCCTCCCTATATCTGTACCCTCCTTCAGCCCCTACAACCCTCCGTTTCTCTGTAACCTCCTTCAGCTCTACAACCCACCCTATCTCTGTAACCTCCTCCAGCCCTACAACCCTCCCTATCTCTGTAACCTCCTCCAGCTCCTACAACTCTCCCAATCTCTGTAAACTCCTCCAGCCCTACAACCCTCCCTATCTCTGTAACCTCCTTCAGCTCTACAACCCTCCCTATCTCTGTAACCTCCTCCAGCCCTACAACCCTCCCTATCTCTGTAACCCCCTCCAACCCTCCCTACCTCTGTAAACTCCTCCAGCCCTACAACCCTCCCTATCTCTGTAACCTCCTCCAGCCCTACAACCCTCCCTATATCTGTAACCTCCTCCAGCCCCTACAACCCTCCCTATCTCTGTATCCTCCTCCAGCCACTACCACACTCCCTATCTCTGTAAACTCCTCCAGCCCCTACAACCCTCCCTATCTCTGTAACCTCCTCCAGCCCTACAACCCTCCCTATCTCTGTAACCTCCTCCAGCCCTACAACCCTCCCTATCTCTGTAACCTCCTCCAGCCCTACAACCCTCCCTATCTCTGTAAACTCCTCCAGCCCCTACAACCCTCCCTATCTCTGTAACCTCCTCCAGACCCAACAACTCTCCCTATCTCTGTAACCTGCTCCAGCCCCTACAAACCTCCCAATCTCTGTAACCTCCTCCAGCCCCTACAACCCTCCCTATCTCTGTAACCTTCTCCAGCCCCGCCAACCCTCCCTATCTCTGTAACCTCTTCCAGCCCCGCAAACCCTCCCTATCTCTGTAACCTCCTCCAGCCCCGCAAACCCTCCCTATCTCTGTAACCTCCTCCAGCCCCGCCAACCCTCCCTATCTCTGTAACCTCCTCCAGCCCCTACAACCATCCCTATCTCTGTAACCTCCTCCAGCCCCTACAACCCTCCCTATCTCTGTAACCTCCTCCAGACCCTACAACTCTCCCTATCTCTGTATCCTCCTCCAGCCCTACAACCCTCCCTATCTCTGTAACCACCTCCAGCCCCTACAACCCTCCCTATCTCTGTAAACTCCTCCAGCCCCTACAACCCTCCCTATCTCTGTAACCTCCTCCAGCCCCTACAACCCTCCCAATCTCTGTAACCTCCTCCAGCCCCTACAATCCTCCCAATCTCTGTAACCTCCTCCAGCCCCTACAATCCTCCCTATCTCTGTAACCTCCTCCAGCCCTACAACCCTCCCTATCTCTGTAACCTCCTCCAGCCCCGCCAACCCTCCCTATCTCTGTAACCTCCTCCAGCCCCGCCAACCCTCCCTATCTCTGTAACCTCCTCCAGCCCCTACAACTATCCCTATCTCTGTAACCTCCTCCAGCCCCTACAACCCTCCCTATCTCTGTAACCTCCTCCAGCTCCTACAACCCTCCCCATCTCTGTAACCTCCTCCAGCCCTACAACCCTCCCTATCTCTGTAACCTCCTCCAGCCCTACAACCCTCCCAATCTCTGTAACCTCCTCCAGCTCCTACAACCCTCCCTATCACTGTAACCTCCTCCAGCCGTACAACTCTCCCTATCTCTGTATCCTCCTCCAGCCCCTACAACACTCCCTATCGCTGTAACCTCCTCCAGCCCCTACAACCCTCCCTATCTCTGTATCCTCCTCCAGCCCTACCAATCTCTGTAACCTCCTCCAGCCCCTACAACCCTCCCTATCTCTGTAACCTCCTCCAGCCCTACAACCCTCCCAATCTCTGTAACCTCCTCCAGCCCCTACAACCCTCCCTATCTCTGTAACTTCCTCCAGCCCCTACAACCCTCCCTATCTCTGTATCCTCCTCCAGCCCCTGCAACACTCCCAATCTCTGTAACCTCCTCCAACCCCTACAACCCTCGCTATCTCTGTAACCTCCTCCAGCCCCTACAACCCTCCCTATCTCTGTAACTTCCTCCAGCCCCTACAACCCTCCCTATCTCTGTATCCTCCTCCAGCCCCTGCAACACTCCCTATCTCTGTAACCTCCTCCAGCTCCTACAACTCTCCCAATCTCTGTAAACTCCTCCAGCCCTACAACTCTCCCAATCTCTGTAAACTCCTTCAGCTCTACAACCCTCCCTATATCTGTACCCTCCTCCAGCCCCTACAACCCTCCGTTTCTCTGTAACCTCCTTCAGCTCTACAACCCACCCTATCTCTGTAACCTCCTCCAGCCCTACAACCCTCCCTATCTCTGTAACCTCCTCCAGCTCCTACAACTCTCCCAATCTCTGTAAACTCCTCCAGCCCTACAACCCTCCCTATCTCTGTAACCTCCTTCAGCTCTACAACCCTCCCTATCTCTGTAACCTCCTCCAGCCCTACAACCCTCCCTATCTCTGTAACCCCCTCCAACCCTCCCTACCTCTGTAAACTCCTCCAGCCCTACAACCCTCCCTATCTCTGTAACCTCCTCCAGCCCTACAACCCTCCCTATATCTGTAACCTCCTCCAACCCCTACAACCCTCCCTATCTCTGTATCCTCCTCCAGCCACTACAACACTCCCTATCTCTGTAAACTCCTCCAGCCCCTACAACCCTCCCTATCTCTGTAACCTCCTCCAGCCCTACAACCCTCCCTATCTCTGTAACCTCCTCCAGCCCTACAACCCTCCCTATCTCTGTAACCTCCTCCAGCCCTACAACCCTCCCTATCTCTGTAAACTCCTCCAGCCCCTACAACCCTCCCTATCTCTGTAAACTCCTCCAGCCCCTACAACCCTCCCTATCTCTGTAACCTCCTCCAGACCCTACAACTCTCCCTATCTCTGTAACCTCCTCCAGCCCCTACAACTCTCCCTATCTCTGTAACCACCTCCAGCCCCTACAAACCTCCCAATCTCTGTAACCTCCTCCAGCCCCTACAACCCTCCCTATCTCTGTAACCTTCTCCAGCCCCGCCAACCCTCCCTATCTCTGTAACCTCTTCCAGCCCCGCAAACCCTCCCTATCTCTGTAACCTCCTCCAGCCCCGCAAACCCTCCCTATCTCTGTAACCTCCTCCAGCCCCGCCAACCCTCCCTATCTCTGTAACCTCCTCCAGCCCCTACAACCATCCCTATCTCTGTAACCTCCTCCAGACCCTACAACCCTCCCTATCTCTGTAACCTCCTCCAGCCCCGCCAACCCTCCCTATCTCTGTAACCTCCTCCAGCCCCTACAACCCTCCCTATCTCTGTAACCTCCTCCAGCTCCTACAACCCTCCCCATCTCTGTAACCTCCTCCAGCCCTACAACCCTCCCTATCTCTGTAACCTCCTCCAGCCCTACAACCCTCCCAATCTCTGTAACCTCCTCCAGCTCCTACAACCCTCCCTATCACTGTAACCTCCTCCAGCCGTACAACTCTCCCTATCTCTGTATCCTCCTCCAGCCCCTACAACACTCCCTATCGCTGTAACCTCCTCCAGCCCCTACAACCCTCCCTATCTCTGTATCCTCCTCCAGCCCTACCAATCTCTGTAACCTCCTCCAGCCCCTACAACCCTCCCTATCTCTGTAACCTCCTCCAGCCCTACAACCCTCCCAATCTCTGTAACCTCCTCCAGCCCCTACAACCCTCCCTATCTCTGTAACTTCCTCCAGCCCCTACAACCCTCCCTATCTCTGTATCCTCCTCCAGCCCCTGCAACACTCCCTATCTCTGTAACCTCCTCCAACCCCTACAACCCTCGCTATCTCTGTAACCTCCTCCAGCCCTACAACCCTCCCTATCTCTGTAACATCCTCCAGCCCCTACAGCCCTCCCTATCTCTGTAACCTCCTCCAGCCCCTACAACCCTGCCAATCTCTATATCCTCCTCCAGCCCATTAAACCACTCCCTAAGTCTGTAACCTCCTCCAGCCCCTACAACACTCCCTAACTCTGTAACCTCCTCCAGCCCCTACAACCCTCGCTATCTGTGTAACCTACTCCAGCCCCTCCAACCCTCCCTATCTCTGTAACCTCCTCCAGCCCTCCAACCCTCCCTATCTCTGTAAACTCCTCCAGGCCTACAACCCTCCCCATCTCTGTAACCTCCTCCAGACCCTACAACCCTTCCTATCTCTGTAACCTCCTCATTCCTACAACCCTCCCTATCTCTGTAACCTCCTCCAGCCCCTTCAACCCTCCCTATCCTGATTCTCCAGTCTCTCCACATAACTGAAGTCCCTCATCCCCTGGTACCATTCTGGTCAATCTCCCCTTGACCCTCTCCAAGGCCTTGACGCCCTTCCTAAAGTGCGGTGCCCAGAATTGGCCGCAATACTCCGGCTGAGGCCGAACCAGTGTTTTATAAAGGGGTTTAACACAGGATGTTATACACAGCAAGCTACACCAAATCACCTGCCCTTGGGCGGGACACCAAAAAAAAATGCCTTCAAAGTTGCGAAGCGAATGAGTGAGTGGGACACAAACCTGGTCAAGCTGAGAAAGGGGATGACCCCGCCTGTGACCTCCAGACTTGACCATCCATCGTCTGCGGCTCAAAATGGCGGCTCAGCAGCCACGTGGGCAGCCGCGCCTCCCCGGGGGCCGCCTCAGCCAATCAGCGCATCGAACCGAAAAAAAAACCAAGGCCGGCTCCCTCTGCGGCCAATCAGAGGGGCGGATCAGAGCCGTAGCCGCGCCCCCCTCTCCCTCTCCCTCTCCCCGCTCAATCCCTCCCGACGGTTGGTCCGCGAAGGCGCACGCGGAGCTGACACCGCCGGGACAGGGCGCCGGCTGCCACAGCCAATCGGAGCAGGCACCTGTGCGCTCTTTCCCCGCTCCCAAACCGTCACAGAGGCGGCGCGGCCCTTTTCTGAATGGAGAGCGCGGGAGGAGCGGAGAGAGCCAATCGCTGGTCGGCCGCGCTATCCCAATAGGTCCGCGCGGCACCGCCACAGCCAATGAGACGTCGCGCGGCCTCGGATTGTCGGGGTCGCGAGAGCCGGCTCAACAAATCGCACGGTCTCCCCGTTAACCCCGCCCCCTAACACTGACAACCCCGCCCCCTAACTGACCCCGGCCCCTAACACTGACAACCCCGCCCCACTCACTGATAACCCTGCCCCCTCTCACTGAAAACCCCGCCCCTAACTCTGATAACCCGGCTCCTAACACTGAAAATCTGCCCCTCACTGATAACCCCGCCCCCTAACACTGATAACCCCGCCCCTAACACTGAAAACCCCGCCCCTCCGACAGTGCAGCGCTCCCTCAGTATTGCCCCTCCGACAGTGCAGCGCTCCCTCAGTACTGCCCCTCCGACAGTGCAGCGCTCCCTCAGTACTGCCCCTCCGACAGTGCGGCGCTCCCTCAGTACTGCCCCTCCGACAGTGCGGCGCTCCCTCAGTACTGCCCCTCCGACAGTGCAGCGCTCCCTCAGTACTGCACCTCCGACAGTGCAGCGCTCCCTCAGTACTGCCCCTCCCACAGTGCAGCGCTCCCTCAGTACTGCCCCTCCGACAGTGCGGCGCTCCCTCAGTACTGCCCCTCCGACAGTGCAGCGCTCCCTCAGTACTGCCCCTCTGACAGTGCAGCGCTCCCTCAGTACCGCCCCTCCAACAGTGCGGCGCTCCCTCAGTACTGCCCCTCCGACAGTGCAGCGCATCCTCAGTACTGCCCCTCCGACAGTACGGCGATCCCTCAGTACTGCCCCTCCGACAGTGCGGCACTCCCTCAGTACTGCCCCTCCGAAGTGCAGCGCTCCCTCAGTACTGCCCCTCCGAGAGTGCAGCGCATCCTCAGTACTGCACCGGAGTGTCAGCCACAGATTTTTGTGCTCAAGTCTCTGGAGTGGGACTCGAACCCACAACCTTCATACTCAGAGGCAAGGGTGCCTCCCACTGAGCCAGGGCTGACTTATAGAAGAATGAACTTCGACCAATAATAACAAGCTACATTTATACAGCACCTTTAACGTCATTAAAACGTCCCAAGGCGCTTCACAGGAGCGATTATCAAACAAAGATTTGACACTGAGCCACACAAGGAGATAGTACGACAGGCGACCAAAAGTCAAAGAGGCAGATTTTCAGGAGCGTCTGAAAGTAGGAGAGAGAGAGGTTTAGGGAGGGAGTTCCAGAACTTGGGACCCAGGAGGCTGAAGGCACGGCCGCCAATGGTGCAGCGATGGAAATCAGGGGATGTGCAAGAGACCAGATTTGGAGGAGTGTAGATATCACACAATTGTTTTTAACACTCCAATGAGTAACAGGCTTGAGGTGCTGAATGGCCTCCTCCTGTTCCTGTATAACAGGCTCGAGGGGCTGAATGGCCTCCTCCTGTTTCTGTATAACAGGCTCGAGGGGCTGAATGGCCTCCTCCTGCTTCTGTGTAACAGGCTCGAGGGGCTGAATGGCCTCCTCCTGTTCCTGTGTAAGAGGCTCGAGGGGCTGAATGGCCTCCTCCTGTTCCTGTGTAACAGGCTCGAGGGGCTGAATGGCCTCCTCCTGTTCCCATGTAACAGGCTCGAGGGGCTGAATGGCCTCCTCCTGTTCCTGTGTAAGAGGCTCGAGGGGCTGAATGGCCTCCTCCTGCTTCTGTGTAACAGGCTTGAGGGGCTGAATGGCCGCCTCCTGTTCCTGGGTAACAGGCTCGAGGGGCTGAATGGCCGCCTCCTGTTCCTGGGTAACAGGCTCGAGTGGCTGAATGGCCTCCTCCTGCTTCTGTGTAACAGGCTCGAGGGGGCTGAATGACTTCCTGTTCCTGGGTAACAGGCTCGAGGGGCTGAATGGCCTCCTGTTCCTGTGTAACAGGCTCGAGGGGCTGAATGGCCTCCTCCTGCTTCTGTGTAATAGGCTCGAGGGGCTGATTGGCCTCCTCCTGTTCCTGTGTAATAGGCTCGAGGGGCTGAATGGCCTCCTCCTGTTCCTAATGTAACAGCCTTGAGGGCTGAATGGCTCCCTCCTGTTCATAGAATCACAGAAAGTTACAGCACGGCAACAACTTTGCACTGGAGAGGGTACAGAGGAGATTTACAATAATATCTTTCCAGTAATGTGGTGACCAGAACTGCACGCAGTACTCTAGCTGAGGCCTAACTAGTGTTTTATACAGTTGAAGCAGAATCCCCCTGCTCTTGTATTCTATGCCACAGCTAGTAAAGGCAAGCATTCCGCATGCCTTCTTAACCACCTTATCTACCTGGCCTGCTACCTTCAGGGATCTGTGGACATGCACTCCAAGGTCCCTTTGTTCCTCTACACTACTCAGTGTCCTACCATTTAATGTGTATTCCCTTTCCTTGTTAGCACTCCCCAAATGCATTACCTCACACTTCTCCGGATTGAAATCCATTTGCCACTGTTCTGCCCACCTGACCAATTTATTGATATCTTCCTGCAGTCTGCAGCTTCCTTCTTCAGTATCAACCACACAGCCGATTTTAGTATCATCTGCAAACTTCTTAATCATACCCCCTATATTCAAGTCTAGATCATTAATATATACCAGAAAAATCAAGGGACCAACTACTGAGCCCTGCGGAACCCCACTGGAAACAGCCTTCCAGTCACAAAAACACCCATCAACCATTACCCACTGCTTCCTGCCTCCGAGCCAGTTTTGAATCCAACTTGACACTTCGCCCTGGATCCCATGGGCTTTTAACTTCGTGACCAGTCTGCCATGTGGAACCTTATCAAAAGCCTTGCTGTTCCTGTGTAACAGTCTCAAGGGGCTGAATGTCCTCCTCCTGTTCCTGTGTAACAGGCTCAAGGGGGCTGTATGGCCACCTCCTGTTCCTAATGCAACAGGCTCGAGGGTCTGAATAGCCTCCTCCTGTTACTGTGTAACAGGATCGAGAGGGCTGAATGGCTTCCTCCTGTTCCTGTTTAACATGCTCGAGGGGCTGAATGGCCTCATCCTGTTCTTGTGTAACAGGCTCAAGGGGCTGAATGGCCTCCTCCGGTTCCCGTGTGACAGGATCAAGGGGCTGAATGGCCTCCTCCTGTTCCCGTGTAACAGGCTTGAGTGGCTGAATGGCCTCCTCCTGTTCCTGTACATCTGGCTTAAGGAGCTTAATGGCCTCCACCTGTACTCGTGTAACAGGCTCAAGAGCGCTGAATGGCCTCCTCTTGTTACTGTGTAACAGGCACGATGGGGCTGAATGGCCTCCTCCTGTTCCTGTGTAACAGGCACGATGGGGCTGAATGGCCTCCTCCTGTTCCTGTGTAACAGGCTCGAGGGGCTGAATGGCCTCCTCCTGTTCCTGTGTAACAGGCTCGAGGGGCTGAATGGCCTCCTCCTGTTGCTGTTTAAAAACCTGCCTCTTTGACCCTCGCTTGTCCTAAGATCTCCCTGTGTGGCTCAGTGCAATATCTTGTTTGATAATTGCTCCTGTTTATAATTACGTTGAAGGTGCTGTATACATGTAGGTTGTTGTTATTGGTCCAAGTTCATTCTTCTATCAGCCCTGGCTCAGTGGGCGGCACTCTCGCCGCTGAGTCAGAAGGTTGTGGGTTCGAGTCCAACTCCAGAGACTTGAGCACAAAAATCTGTGGCTGACACTCCGGTGCAGTGCTGAGGGAGCGCTGCACTGTCGGAGGGGCAGTACACAGGGAGCGCTGCACTGTCGGAGGGACAGTACACAGGGAGCGCTGCACTGTCGGAGGGGCAGTACTGAGGGAGCGCTGCACTGTCGGAGGGGCAGTACTGAGGGAGTACCGCACTGTCGGAGGGGCAGTACTGAGTGAGCACTGCACTGTCGGAGGAGCAGTACTGAGGGAGCGCCGCACTGTTGGAGGGGCAGTACTGAGGGAGCGCTGCACTGTCGGAGGGTCAGTACTGAGGGGGCGCTGCACTGTCGGAGGGGCAGTACTGAGGGAGCGCTGCACAGTCGGAGGGGCAGTACTGAGGGAGCGCTGCACTGTCGGAGGGTCAGTACTGAGGGGGCGCTGCACTATCGGAGGGGCAGTACTGAGGGAGCGCTGCACTGTCGGAGGGGCAGTACTGAGGGAGCGCTGCACTGTCGGAGGGGCAGTACTGAGGGAGTACCGCACTGTCGGAGGGGCAGTACTGAGGGAGCGCCGCACTGTCGGAGGGGCAGTACACAGGGAGCGCTGCACTGTCGGAGGGGCTGTACTGAGGGAGCACCGCACTGTCGGAGGGGCAGTACACAGGGGGCGCGGCACTGTCGGAGGGGCTGTACTGAGGGAGCGCTGCACTGTCGCAGGGGCAGTACTGAGGGAGCGCTGCACTGTCGCAGGAGTAATACTGAGGGAGCACCGTAATTTCGGAAGGGAAGGTAGGGGTTAACGGTGGGAGAGGAGGTGTTAACAGTGTTAGGGGGCGGGTTTATCAGTGAGAGGGGGGCAGCGATAACAGTGAGAGGGGCGGGCTTATCAGTGAGAGGGGCGGGGTTATCAGTATTTGGGGCGGGTTTATCAGTGTAAGGGGAGGTGTTTTCAATGAGAGGGTAGGGTTATCAGTGAGCGGGGCGGGTTATCAGTGTTAGGGGGCGGGGTTATCAGTGAGAGGGGCGGGGTTATCAGTGAGAGGGGCGGGGTTATCAGTGAGAGGGGGCAGGTGTATCAGTGAGAGGGGCGGGGTTATCAGTGAGGGGGTGGCGTTATCAGTGTTTGGGGCGGGGTTATCAGTGTTAGGGGCGGGGTTATCAGTGAAAGGGGCGGGGTTATCAGTGTTAGGGGCGAGGTTATCAGTGTTTGGGGGCGGGGTTATCAGTGAGAGGGGTGGGGTTATCAGTGTTGGGGGCGGTGTTATCAGTGTTAGGGGGTGGGGTTATCAGTGAGAGGGGTGGGGTTATCAGTGTTGGGGGCGGTGTTATCAGTGTTAGGGGGTGGGGTTATCAGTGAGAGGGGTGGGGTTACCAGTGTTGGGGGCGGTGTTATCAGTGTGAGGGGGTGGGGTTATCAGTGACAGGGTTATCAGTGAGAGGGGCGGGATTATCATTTTTAAGGGCGGGTCTATCAGTGAGAGATGTGGGGTTATCAGTTAGAGGGGGCGTGGTTTTCAGTGAGAGGGGGCGGTGTTATCAGAGCGAGGGGGCGTGGTTTTAAGTGAGAGGGCGGGGTTATCAGAGAGAGGGGCGTGGTTTTCAATTTGAGGGGGCGGGTTGTCAGTGTTAGGGGGCGGGGTCAGTTAGGGGGCGGGGTTGTCAGTGTTAGGAGGTGGGGTTAACGGGGAGTCCGTGCGATTTGTTGAGCCGGCTCTCGCGACCCCGACAATCCGAGGCCGCGCGACGTCTCATTGGCTGTGGCGGTGCCGCGCGGACCCATTGGGATAGCGCGGCCGACCAGTGATTGGCTCTCTCTGCTCCTCCCGCGCTCTCCATTCAGAAAAGGGCCTCGCCGCCTCTGTGACGGTTTCGGGGGGGGGAAAGAAAAGAAAAAGCCCGCGCGCAGGTGCCTGCTCCGATTGGCTGTGGCAGCCGGCGCCCTGTCCCGGTGGTGTCAGCTCCGCTTGCGCCTTCGCGGACCAACTGTCGGGAGGGATTGGGGGGGGAGAGGGAGAGGGGGGCGCGGCTACGGCTCTGATCCGCCCCTCTGATTGGCCGCAGTGGGAGCCGGCCTTGGTTTTTTTTTCGGTTCGATGCGCTGATTGGCTGAGGCGGCCCCCGGGTGGGCGCGGCTGCCCACGTGGCTGCTGAGCCGCCATTTTGAGCCGCAGACGATGGATGGTCAAGTCTGGAGGTCACGGGCGGGGTCATCCCTTTCTCAGCTTGACCAGGTTTGTGTCCCACTCACTCATTCGCTTCGCAACTTTGAAGGCATTTTTTTTTTGGTGTCCCGCCCAAGGACAGGTGATTTGGTGCAGCTTGCTGTGTATAACATCCTGTGTTAAACCCCTTTATAAAACACTGCCCCGGCCTCAGCTGGAGTATTGCGCCCAATTCTGGGCACCGCACTTTAGGAAGGGCGTCAAGGCCTTGGAGAGGGTCAAGTGGAGATTGACCAGAATGGTACCAGGGGATGAGGGACTTCAGTTACATGTGTGCAGTTTTGGTCGCCTTATCTGAGGAAGGATGTTCTTGCCATGGAAGGAGTTCAACGAAGATTCACAAGGCTGATACCTGGGATGGCAGGAATGACGTATGAGGAGAGATTGGGTCGATTGGGCTTATACTCGCTGGAGTATAGAAGAATGAGAGGGGATCTCATCAAAACATATAAAATTCTGACAGGTCTGGACAAACTAGATGCAGGAAGAATGTTCCCGATGGTCGGAAAGTCCAGAACCAGGGGTCACAGTCTAAGGATAAAGGGTAAACCATTTAGGACAGAAATGAGGAAGAATTTCTTCACCCAGAGAGTGGTGAACCTGTGGAATTCTCTACCACAGAAGGTAGTTGAGGCCAAGTCATTAAATATATTCAAGAATGAGTTAGATATCTTTCTTAAGGCTAAAGGGATCAAGGGATAAGGGGAGAAGGCAGGTACAGGGTACTGAGTTTGGATGATCAGCCATGATCTCATCGAATGGCGGAGCAGGCTCGAGGGGCCAAATGGCCTACTCCTGCTCCTATCTTCTATGTTTCTCTGGAGAAACTGGGATGGTTCTCCTTAGAGCAGAGGAGGTTTGGGGGAGATTTAATCGAGGTGTTCAAAATGGTGAGGGTTTTGACAGAGTGAATAAGGAGAAACTGTTTCCAGTGGCAGGAGGGTCGGTAACCAGAGGACAACAGATTTAAAACAACCAGCAGCAAAGCCAAGGGGGAAAATGAGAACTTTTATGATGCAGCGAGTTGTTGTGATCTGGAATGCGCTGCCTGAAAGGGCGGTGGAAGCAGATTCAATAGTAACTTTCAAAAGGGAATTGAATCAATTTTTAATAAGGAAAGCAGAGAGGAGCGCAGAGATCACGGAGGAGGTTACAGAGATAGGGAGGGTTGTAGGGGCTGGAGGAGGTTACAGAGATAGGGAGGGCGGTAGGGTTGGAGGATTTTACAGAGATAGGTAGGGCTGTAGGGTTGGAGGAGGTTACAGAGATAGGGAGGGCTGTAGGGTTGGAGGAGGTTACAGAGATAGGGAGTGTTGTAGGAGTTGGAGGAGGTTACAGAGATAGGGAGGGTTGGAGGAGGTTACAGAGATAGGGAGGGCTGTAGGGTTGGAGGAGGTTACAGAGATAGGGAGGGCGGTAGGGTTGGAGGATTTTACAGAGATAGGTAGGGCTGTAGGGTTGGAGGAGGTTACAGAGATAGGGAGGGCTGTAGGGTTGGAGGAGGTTACAGAGATGGGGAGGGTTGTAGGGACTGGAGGAGGTTACAGAGATAGGGAGGGTTGTAGGGGCTGGAGGAGGTTACAGAGATAGGGAAGGTTGTAGGGGCTGGAGGAGGTTACAGAGATAGGGAGGGTTGTAGGGCTGGAGGAGGTGACAGAGATAGGGAGGGTTGTAGGGCTGGAGGAGGTTACAGAGATAGGGAGGGTTGTAGGGGCTGGAGGAGGTTACAGAGATAGGGAGGGTTGTAGGGCTGGAGGAGGTGACAGAGATAGGGAGGGTTGTAGGGCTGGAGGAGGTTAAGGAGATAGGGAGGGTTGTGGGGGCTGAAGGAGGATACAGAGATAGGGAGGATTGTAGGGGCAGGAGGAGGATACAGAGATAGGGAGGGTTGTAGGGGCTGGAGGAGGATACAGGGATAGGGAGGGTTGTAGGGGCTGGAGGAGGTTACAGAGATAGGGAGGGTTGTAGGGTTGGACGAGGATTCAGAGTTAGGGAGGGTTGTCGGGGCTGGAGGAGGTTACAGAGATAGGAAGGGTTGTAGGGCTGGAGGAGATAACAGAGATAGGGAGTGTTGTAGGGTCTGGAGGAGGTTACAGAGATAGGGAGGGTTGCAGGGGCTGGAGGACGTTGCAGAGATAGGGAGTTTTGTAGGGGCTGGAGGAGGTTACTGAGAAAGGGAGAGTTGTAGGGGCTGGAGGAGGTTACAGAGATAGGGAGGGTTGTAGGGGCTGGAGGAGGTTACAGAGATAGGGAGGGGCTGGAGGAGGTTACAGAGATAGGGAGGGCTGTAGGGTTGGAGGAGGTTACAGAGATAGGGAGAGTTGTAGGGGCTGGAGGAGGTTACAGAGATAGGGAGGGTTGTAGGGGCTGGAGGAGGTTACAGAGATAGGGAGGGGCTGGAGGAGGTTACAGAGATAGGGAGGGGCTGGAGGAGGTTACAGAGATAGGGAGGGCTGTAGGGTTGGAGGAGGTTACAGAGATAGGGAGGTCTAGGGTTGGAGGAGGTTACAGAGATAGGGAGGGTTGTAGGGGCTGGAGGACGTTGCAGAGATAGGGAGTTTTGTAGGGGCTGGAGGAGGTTACTGAGAAAGGGAGAGTTGTAGGGGCTGGAGGAGGTTACAGAGATAGGGAGGGTTGTAGGGGCTGGAGGAGGTTACAGAGATAGGGAGAGGCTGGAGGAGGTTACAGAGATAGGGAGGGCTGTAGGGTTGGAGGAGGTTACAGAGATAGGGAGGGTTGTAGGGCTGGAGGAGGTTACAGAGATCGGGAGGGTTGTCGGGGCTGGAGGAGGTTACAGAGATAGGGAGGGTTCTAGGGGCTGGAGGCGGTTACAGACATAGGGAGGCTTGTAGGGCTGGAGGAGGTTACAGAGATAGGGAGGGTTGTAGGGCTGGAGGAGGTTACAGAGATCGGGAGCGTTGTCGGGGCTGGAGGAGGTTACAGAGATTGGGAGTGTTGTAGGGCTGAAGGAGGTTACAGAGATAGGTTGTAGGGGCTGGAGAAGGTTACAGAGATCTCAGATGGTTGCAGGGCTGGAGGAGGTTACTGAGAGAGGGAGAATTGTAGGGGCTGGTGGAGGTTACAGAGATAGGGAGTGTTGTAGGGGCTGGAGGAGGTTACAGAGATAGGGAGGGTTGTAGGGGCTGGAGGAGGTTACAGAGACAGGGAGGGTTGTAGGGCTGGAGGAGGTTACAGAGATAGGGAGGGTTGTAGAGATGGAGGAGGTTACAGAGATAGGGAGGGTTGTAGGGGCTGGAGGAGGTTACAGAGATAGGGAGGATTGTAGGGGCTGGAGGAGGTTACAGAGATAGGGAGTGTTGTAGGGCTGGAGGAGGTTACAGAGATCGGGAGGGTTGTCGGGGCTGGAGGAGGTTACAGAGATAGGGAGGTCTAGGTTTGGAGGAGGTTACAGAGATAGGGAGGGCTGTAGGGGCTGGAGGACGTTGCAGAGATAGGGAGTTTTGTAGGGGCTGGAGGAGGTTACTGTGAAAGGGAGAGTTGTAGGGGCTGGAGGAGGTTACAGAGATAGGGAGGGTTGTAGGGGCTGGAGGAGGTTACAGAGATAGGGAGGGGCTGGAGGAGGTTACAGAGATAGGGAGGGCTGTAGGGTTGGAGGAGGTTACAGAGATAGGGAGAGTTGTAGGGGCAGGAGGAGGTTACAGAGATAAGGAGGGTTGTAGGGGCTGGAGGAGGTTACAGAGATAGGGAGGGGCTGGAGGAGGTTACATAGATAGGGAGGGATGTAGCGTTGGAGGAGGTTACAGAGATAGGGAGGTCTAGGGTTGGAGGAGGTTGCAGAGATAGGGAGGGTTGTAGGGGCTGGAGGAGGTTACAGGGATAGGGAGGGTTGTAGGGCTGGAGGAGATAACAGAGATAGGGAGTGTTGTAGGGGCTGGAGGAGGTTACAGAGATAGGGAGGGTTGCAGGTGCTGGAGGACGTTGCAGAGATAGGGAGTTTTGTAGGGGCTGGAGGAGGTTACTGAGAAAGGGAGAGTTGTAGGGGCTGGAGGATGTTACAGAGATAGGGAGGGTTGTAGGGGCTGGAGGAGGTTACAGAGATAGGGAGGGTTGTAGGGCTGGAGGAGGTGACAGAGATAGGGAGGGTTGTAGGGCTGGAGGAGGTTAAGGAGATAGGGTAGGGTTGTGGGGGCTGGAGGAGGATACAGAGATAGGGAGGATTGTAGGGGCAGGAGGAGGATACAGAGATAGGGACGGTTGTAGGGGCTGGAGGAGGATACAGGGATAGGGAGGGTTGTAGGGGCTGGAGGAGGTTACAGAGATAGGGAGGGTTGTAGGGTTGGACGAGGATTCAGAGTTAGCGAGGGTTGTCGGGGCTGGAGGAGGTTACAGAGATAGAAAGGGTTGTAGGGCTGGAGGAGATAACAGAGATAGGGAGTGTTGTAGGGTCTGGAGGAGGTTACAGAGATAGGGAGGGTTGCAGGGGCTGGAGGACGCTGCAGAGATAGGGAGTTTTGTAGGGGCTGGAGGAGGTTACCGAGAAAGGGAGAGTTGTAGGGGCTGGAAGAGGTTACAGAGATAGGGAGGGTTGTAGGGGCTGGAGGAGGTTACAGAGATAGGGAGGGGCTGGAGGAGGTTACAGAGATAGGGAGGGCTGTAGGGTTGGAGGAGGTTACAGAGATAGGGAGAGTTGTAGGGGCTGGAGGAGGTTACAGAGATAGGGAGGGTTGTAGGGGCTGGAGGAGGTTACAGAGATAGGGAGGGGCTGGAGGAGGTTACAGAGATAGGGAGGGGCTGGAGGAGGTTACAGAGATAGGGAGGGCTGTAGGGTTGGAGGAGGTTACAGAGATAGGGAGGTCTAGGGTTGGAGGAGGTTACAGAGATAGGGAGGGTTGTAGCGGCTGGAGGACGTTGCAGAGATAGGGAGTTTTGTAGGGGTTGGAGGAGGTTACTGAGAAAGGGAGAGTTGTAGGGGCTGGAGGAGGTTACAGAGATAGGGAGGGTTGTAGGGGCTGGAGGAGGTTACAGAGATAGGGAGAGGCTGGAGGAGGTTACAGAGATAGGGAGGGCTGTAGGGTTGGAGGCGGTTGCAGAGATTGGGAGGCTTGTAGGGCTGGAGGAGGTTACAGAGATAGGGAGGGTTGTAGGGCTGGAGGAGGTTACAGAGATCGGGAGCGTTGTCGGGGCTGGAGGAGGTTACAGAGATTGGGAGCTTTGTAGGGCTGAAGGAGGTTACAGAGATAGGTTGTTGGGGCTGGAGAAGGTTACAGAGATCTCAGATGGTTGCAGGGCTGGAGGAGGTTACTGAGAGAGGGAGAATTGTAGGGGCTGGTGGAGGTTACAGAGATAGGGAGTGTTGTAGGGGCTGGAGGAGGTTACAGAGATAGGGAGGGTTGTAGGGGCTGGAGGAGGTTACAGAGACAGGGAGGGTTGTAGGGCTGGAGGAAGTTACAGAGATAGGGAGGGTTGTAGAGATGGAGGAGGTTACAGAGATAGGGAGGGTTGTAGGGGCTGGAGGAGGTTACAGAGATAGGGAGGCTTGTAGGGGGTGGAGGAGGTTACAGAGATAGGGAGTGTTGTAGAGCTGGAGGAGGTTACAGAGATCGGGAGGGTTGTCGGGGCTGGAGGAGGTTACAGAGATAGGGAGATCTAGGTTTGGAGGAGGTTACCGAGATAGGGAGGGTTGTAGGGGCTGGAGGACGTTGCAGAGATAGGGAGTTTTGTAGGGGCTGGAGGAGGTTACTGTGAAAGGGAGAGTTGTAGGGGCTGGAGGAGGTTACAGAGATAGGGAGGCTTGTAGGGGCTGGAGGAGGTTACAGAGATAGGGAGGGGCTGGAGGAGGTTACAGAGATAGGGAGGGCTGTAGGGTTGGAGGAGGTTACAGAGATAGGGAGAGTTGTAGCGGCAGGAGGAGGTTACAGAGATAAGGAGGGTTGTAGGGTCTGGAGGAGGTTACAGAGATAGGGAGGGGCTGGAGGAGGTTACAGAGATAGGGAGGGATGTAGGGTTGGAGGAGGTTACAGAGATAGGGAGGTCTAGGGTTGGAGGAGGTTGCAGAGATAGGCAGGGTTGTAGGGGCTGGAGGAGGTTACAGGGATAGGGAGGGTTGTAGGGCTGGAGGAGGTTACAGAGATAGGGAGTGTTGTAGGGCTGGAGGAGGTTACAGAGATAGGGAGGGTTGTAGGGCTGGAGGAGGTTACAGAGATCAGGAGGGTTGTAGGGGCTGGAGGAGGTTACAGAGATAGGGAGGCTTGTAGGGGCTGGAGGAGGTTACAGAGATAGGGAGGGTTGTAGGGCTGGAGGAGGTTACAGAGATCGGGAGGGTTGTCGGGGCTGGAGGAGGTTACAGAGATAGGGAGGGTTGTAGGGGCTGGAGGAGGTTACAGAGATAGGGAGGCTTGTAGGGCTGGAGGAGGTTACAGAGATAGGGAGGGTTGTAGGGCTGGAGGAGGTTACAGAGATCGGGAGCGTTGTCGGGGCTGGAGAAGTTTACAGAGATCTCAGATGGTTGCAGGGCTGGAGGAGGTTACTGAGAGAGGGAGAATTGAAGGGGCTGGAGGAGGTTACAGAGATAGGGAGGGTTGAAGGGCTGGTGGAGGTTACAGAGATAGGGAGTGTTGTAGGGGCTGGAGGAGGTTACAGAGATAGGGAGGGTTGTAGGGGCTGTAGGAGGTTACAGAGATAGGGAGGTTTTTAGGGGCTGGAGGAGGTTACAGAGATAGGGAGGGCTGTAGGGGCTGGAGGAGGTTACAGGGATAGGGAGGGTTGTAGGGGCTGGAGGAGGTTACAGAGATAGGGAGGGTTGTAGGGGCTGGAGGAGGTTACAGAGATAGATAGTGTTGTCGGGGCTGGAGGAGGTTACAGAGATAGGGAGGGTTGTAGGGGCTGGAGGAGGATACAGAGATAGGGAGGGTTGTAGGGGCTGGAGGAGGTTACAGTGATAGGGAGGGTTGTAGGGGCTGGAGGAGGTTACAGAGATAGGGAGGGTTGTAGGGGTGGAGGAGGTTACAGAGATTGGGAGGGTTGTAGGGGCTGGAGGAGGTTACAGAGATAGGGAGGGTTCTCGGGGCTGGAGGAGGTTACAGAGATAGCGAGGGTTGTAGGGGCTGGAGGAGGATAAAGAGATAGGGAGGGTTGAAGGGCTGGAGGAGGTTACAGAGATAGGGAGGGTTGTAGGGGCTGGAGGAGGTTACAGAGATAGGGAGGGTTGTAGGGGCTGGAGGAGGATACAGAGATAGGGTGGGTTGCAGGGGCTGGAGGAGATTACAGAGATAGGGAGGGTTGTAGGGCTGGAGGAGGTTACAGCAATAGGGACGGTTGTAAGGGCTGGAGGAGATTACAGAGACAGGGAGGGTTGTAGGGGCTGGAGGAGGTTACAGAGATAGGGAGTGTTGTAGGGGTGGAGGAGGATACAGAGATTGGAAGGGTTGTAGGGGCTGGAGGAGGTTACAGAGATAGGGAGGGTTGTAGGGGCTGGAGGAGGTTACAGAGACAGGGAGGGTTGTAGGGCTGGAGGAGGTTACAGGGATAGGGATGGTTGTAGAGATGAAGGAGGTTACAGAGATAGGGAGGGTTGTAGGGGCTGGAGGAGGTTACAGAGATAGGGAGGGTTGTAGGGCTAGTGGAGGTTACAGAGATCGGGAGGGTTGTAGGGGCTGGAGGAGGTTACAGAGATAGGGAGGGTTGTAGGGCTGGAGGAGGTTACAGAGATCGGGAGGGTTGTAGGGGCTGGAGGAGGTTACATTGATAGGGAGTGTTGTAGGGGCTGGAGGAGGTTACAGAGAGAGGGAGGGTTGTAGGGCTGGAGGAGGTTACAGGGATAGGGAGGGTTGTAGAGATGGAGGAGGTTACAGAGATAGGGAGGGTTGTAGGGGCTGGAGGAGGTTACAGAGATAGGGAGGGTTGTAGGGCTGGAGGTGGTTACAGCGATAGGGAGGGTTTTAGGGCTGGAGGAGGTTACAGAGATAGGGAGGGTTGTAGGGGCTGGAGGAGGTTACAGAGATAGGGAGGGTTGTAGGGGCTGGAGGCGGTTACAGAGATAGGGAGGGTTGTAGGGGCTGGAGGAGGATACAGAGATAGGGAGGGGTGTAGGGCTGGAGGAGGTTACAGAGATAGGGAGGGTTGTAGGGCTGGAGGAGGTTACAGAGATAGGGAGGGTTGTAGGGCTGGAGGAGTTTACAGAGATAGGGAGGGTTGAAGGGGCTGGAGGAGGTTACAGAGATAGGGAGGGTTGTAGGGGCTGGAGGAGGTTACAGAGATAGCGAGGGTTGTAGGGCTGGAGGAGGTTACAGAGATCGGGAGCGTTGTAGGGGCTGTAGGAGGTTACAGAGATAGGGAGGTTTTTAGGGGCTGGAGGAGGTTACAGAGATAGGGAGGGTTGTAGGGGCTGGAGGAGGTTACAGAGATAGGGAGGGTTGTAGGGGCTGGAGGAGGTTACAGAGATAGGGAGGGTTGTAGGGGCTGGAGGAGGTTACAGAGATAGGGAGGGTTGTCGGGCTGGAGGAGGTTACAGAGCTAGGGAGGGTTGTAGGGGCTGGAGGAGGATACAGAGATAGGGAGGGTTGTAGGGGCTGGAGGAGGTTACAGAGATAGGGAGGGTTGTAGTGGTTGGAGGAGGTTACAGAGATAGGGAGGGTTGTAGGGGTGGAGGAGGTTACAGAGATTGGGAGGGTTGTAGGGGCTGGAGGAGGTTACAGAGATAGGGAGGGTTCTCGGGGCTGGAGGCGGTTACAGAGATAGGGAGGGTTGTAGGGGCTGGAGGAGGATACAGAGATTGGGAGGGTTCTCGGGGCTGGAGGAGGGTACAGAGATAGGGAGGGTTGTAGGGGCTGGAGGAGGTTACAGAGATAGGGAGGGTTGTAGGGGCTGGAGGAGGATACAGAGATAGGGTGGGTTGCAGGGGCTGGAGGAGATTACAGAGATAGGGAGGGTTGTAGGGCTGGAGGAGGTTACAGCAATAGGGAGGGTTGTAAGGGCTGGAGGAGATTACAGAGATAGGGAGGGGTGAGACCATGAAGGGATTTGAAAACAAGTATGAGTATTTTAAAATCGAGGCATTGTCAGACCGCGAGCCAATGTAGATCAAGGAACACAGGGGTGATGGATGAACCGGACTTGGTGCGATTTAGGATACGGGGCAGCAGAATTTTGGATGACCTCAAGTTTATGGAGGGTGGCGAGTGGGAAGTCGACCAGGAGGGTATCGGAATCGTCGAGTCTGGAGGTAATAACGGCACGGATGAGTGATTCAGCAGCGGATGACCTGAGGCGGGGCGAAGTCGGACGATGTTACGGAGATGGAAGTAGGCAGTCTCGGTGACCGAGCGGACATGTTACTGATCAGGGACAAGGGGAGATGCACCTCAAATATATTGTGAGCTCAGGACTGTAAACGCGTTTAAATCCTCCGACTAAACTCGCAAGGTTTGGTCGTAAGTGTTGCTGTTTTGTCTGTGTCGAATTATGGTATGTTTAATAAATCTGTGACGTCTGACGTTCAACGTTGTGAACCCCATTGATTTGAGGGGTGAATTATAACTAAGAAGACACACACATATACCCCTCTACTAACACATTCACCAGCAGAAAGCCGAAACAGTGGATGTAAAATCGGACTATTTCCGATGGCTTAGGGATACTTTCACAGGATCGCCGGGACAGATTTTAAGAGGGTTTGCTGAGTGGAAATATGAAGGCAAGAATGTGGAAAGGCTGGGCCACCTGTCCACAAACCGGCTCAGGAATCTATAACACGAGTTGAGAGAAACTGTGTTAAATATTTACAAGGCACCTGCACCTAAACTAAGAATATTCTTGTCTGTACTTGGGTCCCAGAGAAACAAAGGTTCCCTTTAATATTTTTTTTTCCCACTCATTTGTCCCCACTTATTTCTGAAGTCACCATCAACTCGCTGGGGTTCAGTCCCTTGGGCGCTAATGAAAAGAAAAAAAAAGACTCCGATTTATACAGTGTCTTTCACCCCCACAGAACATCCCAAAGAGCTTCACGGCCAATGGAGCACTTTTTGAAGTGTAGTCACTGTTGGAAACGTGGCAGCAAATTTTTGCACAGCAAGCTCCCACAAACAGCAATGTGATAAACGGCCAGATCATCTGTTTTTTAGTGTTATTGGTTGAGGGATAAACGTTGGGCCCAGCACACTGGGGAGAACCCCCCACCCTCCTCTTCTTCCACTAGTGGCCGTGGGATCTTTTACGTCCACCTGAGTGGACAGACGGGGGCCTCGGTTTAATGTCTCATTCGAAAGACGGCACCTCTGACAGTGCAGCGCTCCGTCAGTACTGCCTCTCCGACAGTGCAGCGCTCCCTCAGTACTGCCCCTCCGACAGTGCAGCGCTCACTCAGTACTGCCTCTCCGACAGTGCAGCGCTCCCTCAGTACTGCCCCTCCGACAGTGCGGCGCTCCCTCAGTACCGTCCTTCCGACAGTGCAGCTCTGCCTCAGTACTGCCCCTCCGACAGTGCAGCAGTCCCTCAGTACTGCCCCTCCGACAGTGCAGCGCTCCCTCAGTACTGCCCCTGCGACAGTGCAGCGCTCCCTCAGTACTGCCCCTCCGACAGTGCAGCAGTCCCTTAGTACTGCTTCTCCGACAGTGCAGTGCTCCCTTAGTACTGTCGCTCTGACAGTGCAGCGCTCCATCAGTACTGCCCCTCCGACAGGGCAGCGCTCCCTTAGTACTGTCGCTCTGACAGTGCCGCGCTCCCTCAGTACTGCCCCTCCGACAGTGCAGTGCTCCCTCAGTACTGCCCCTCCGACAGTGCAGTGCTCCCTCAGTACTGCCCCTCTGACAGTGCTGCGCTCCCTCAGTACTGCCCCTCCGACAGTGCAGCTCTCCCTCTGTACTGCCCCTCACACAGTGCAGCGATCCCTCAGCACTGTCTCTCCGACAGTGCAGCTCTCCCTCAGTACTGCCCCTCCGACAGCTCAGCGCTTCCTCAGTACTGAGATGTACAAGATTATGACAGGTTTGGATGGGCAAGACGGGGAAAGGCTGTTCCCACTGGTTGATGGTACAAGGACTAGGGGACACAGATTGAAGGTTTTGGGCAAGAGGTAGAGTGGGGATGTGAGGAAAAACCTATTTACGCAGCGAGTGGTGAGGACCTGGAACTTGCTGCCGATGGAAGTGGTGGAAGCGGAGACACTCAATGTTTTCAAGGGGAGACTGGATAGGCACTTGAGGGTGTAGAATTCGCAATATATCGCGATTTTATTAATAAGGAGAAAAACACAGAGTTTCGTTCAAACAGCTTTTATTTCAGCAGAATGCTGTCAGGTTTCAAAGTGGACACAAGCAGCTTGTAAAATGGCCGCCGCACCTCGTGGCGGAACATTCTAGACTTTTCAACAGGCAGACAAGATGGCGTTCCAATAAACATTTGTGCAAGATCGATTAAGACTCAGCACATTGAAGATAATACACAAGACATCATGGGTTTACAGTATACACATAAATACTGAAATCGGTCTCCCAGGTACGAATGAAAGCTATTGTACCAAGTAATCAAGAACCCATCCAAAGACATTAATATGTAAAATCCCAACGACTCTACGATGAGAGAGCCGTTAGCGGGTAGTTACAGAAAACACTTGGAAGCCCCAAAACCCCTCCAGGGAGAACACCGACCGATTAAACAATGGGAGAAATATTAACAGGTACTCAGACATTTACGAGTAGCCCCGAAACCCATTAAAAACGGAGATCACCCTATACAAGACATTTGAGCGCCAAACCCTAACAAAAGGAAAAGACATTAAGGTTGGGCGGGAAACGGAAGATTTTGTACTATAATTACAAGCTCAAACCGTCCATCTCTCTCTTATCCTCTTATCTTGCTGGTGTTCATCCTCGTGGCTGCTCCTGTGCTCTTGACTCGCCGTCTTGTTCCTGCTTGCCTCGTGTCTCTTTTCAAAAGACTGTTGAACTTTATGATCCGCTCGGATCTACCTCGTGTCGGGTCGCGAAGACCTGTGTAGAACTGGGCTCTGAAGCCTTGAAGCGGGCGCACCATTCCGATAAGTCGGTAAACGGTGTCGGAACCGAAGGCCCGAGATGAGATGAGATGAGAAGAGAAGAAGACCATACTTATCGCCACGGTCAGTAAGCCCCGACCGCGCCTGTAGGTCGAATAGACATTTTCCTTGCCAGGAAGACTTCTTTGAGTTCTACAGAACTGACACAGGAAGACTCTTCTTCGAGTTTTATCGAACCAGTGCGAGGGCACAGGAAGACTCTTTTTTGAGTAGAGTTGGAACTCCGAGGACAACACAGATCTTCATGACAGCAGACGTTCCAGCCTGCTAGCCGGAGCAGAACGAGTAAACAAGTGGGGCCAGGAGACCCCCTGATCGACACGTGGGTGCTGCGGTGAAAAACATCCGATCAGAGTTTTCGGAATTCTCCGAGTTATCACGAGTGGTGAGCATGAGTCTCGAATCCTACGAATCTAGCTAGGACAGATATTGATAGGGGAGGGTTTCAAGTATTAAGGATAATTGTAATGTGTGCCCCCATTTACGGTGTGTCGTTCGTTCCTCGTTTCCTTGAAATTAGTTACATAACTGCGTGTAAGATTGTACTGTCATGAATCTGTGCTTATGACATGTATTTCGTAATCTTAAGTATTATGCAATAAAGATTTTCCATTTCGTACCATTCAACCGAGTCTACCTGAGTTTCATCTCCATTACTGCTCTCGCATCTAAGTCCAGTGTCTAGAACCGTAAGGGCGAGTGGGTCGAACCACTCACAGGTGTGTCTAGTGCTCCCAGACTGGCTGGAGACCAGAACAGGCAATAAGGCCTAAACCCGCACTAGCATCCAGGCTGCACAGAGCCACACGAATCTCACAGGCTGAGAGACGGTCAGAAACCCTTACAAGGGAAATAAACTTGCAGGGCTATGGGGATAGAGCGGGGGAATGGGACTGACTGGATTGCTCTACAGAGAGCCGGCACGGACTCGATGGTCCGAATGGCCTCCTTCTGTGCCGTTATGACTCTGTGGGTGAGATTTTCCCAATGGAGGCAGGTTTCGGTTTGGGTGGGTTCCAAACCCGCCTCCACTGAGAGGTGGGAAAAATTTGCTATTTTCCCCTAATTGGCCAGTTGATTTCAGAGGTGAGGGTTCCCCTGGGCCAATTAGTCTTTTGGGACTGAAACTCGCCTCTGCTGACGTCACTTATCCAGCTTCATTTAAGGGCTGCTTGCTGCCTTGGCTCATTCCACTGGTTTTTGCTCGATGCTGCACCATCTCCAAGCTGTTATCTCCTTGAAGAATGGCCAGCTCCAAGGCAAGGGCCTCCCCGATGTTCTCGAATGAGGCGCTGGGTATGCTGGTTGAGGGGGTGAGACCTAGCAGAGAGGTACTCTTCCCCTCATCTGGGAGGAAGAGGCCTCCCAAAGAAACCAAGGCTGTGTGGGTCCAGCTGGCAAGGGATATAACCTCCAGATCTGTGTGCAGATTGGGTGATTGTTTCTGTTTATTGAAGAAATGCGATCCCTGTGGGAATGTATTAAAATTAGGTGATGGCAAAACTGTTGGTGTGATGGCATCTGTTATTTTGGCTTAGGCAGCTCCACATTGCAGGCTCCGCGACACTTGCGTGGTCAGGTTGGTGGTCAGAGTGAAAGGAGGCCAGAGAGTCTTGTCCATTGTCTATCATGCGTTAAGAAGGAGTCAAGCACATGTGTCACAATGGGCAACCTATGCAAATCTGGCCAGGATGAGTGCATTCCTTGCACGATGTGCTTCCATGCGCTGGCGCCTTCTGCCCTGTGCAGCATCAGGTGGGTGAGCAGGAGGTTGGGGCTCCTGCTGCTTTTGCTGCTGAGCTGCCTGGTTCTGCTGCTGCCGTGGATGCTCCTCATCCTCACCTGAGGTCCACGATGAAAGGAAATAAATGGTTCCCATGCTGCTGGCAGATACCTCCGTTGGGGAAGCGCTCAGTCCAAGCGGGGAGAGGGTCTTCCAAGGAGGTCCCACAGTTGAGAGGTAGAAGCTGCAGAACCTCCGACTTCGGTCGGCCTGCTAAAAGTGCTGAAAGACCTTTGGAACAAAAAGTCTGCCACCTGCAACTGCTCCCTGATGAAAGCTCCGTTTCAATGGTGGAGCTGCAGCTGTGAGGAGGCCACCCACTTGTCAACCCGCCAGGATTAGCTGACGTAGTTTAGGAGGGTCATGCAACAGGCTGAAAATGTGGTAAATTATAGAGGCCCTTAACAACTATTTAAGGATCTTAACTACCTCTCTCGACTGATGGAGGCGGGACCGAATCGCACCCATCAAACCCGCCTCCGGCAAAATTGGGCGGAGGCGGGTTGGAGGCGGGTTCCGAACCCGCCCTCAGTTTTTGCCATTTTGCCAACTGTTCCGCCTCCAAACCCGCCTCCTGGGGGCTGGGAAAATCGCCCCCTAAGACTCTGTAAGGATCAGTGCTTGGGCCTCAGCTATTCACAATCTACATCAATGGGCTGGATTTTGCCAGCCTGATTTCCAGCCTGTGGGAACCCCTGGCCCAATGAGCCTTTTCATACTGAAACTCGCCTCCGATGACGTCATCTATGCAGCTGGATTTAAGGCCTGCAAGCAGCCTTGCTTCTTTTTCAGCCTTACAACTTTATGACCATTCTTCTGAGGGATTCCTTCTGCAAGTATGTTCAGCACCAGACCAAAGTGTGCACCCAGATTCGATGAGGCCTCCCTCCAAGCTCTGGTGGAGGGAGCAAGAGCAAATAAGGCGGTGCTCTTTCCTTCCTCAGGGAAGAAAAAGCCTCCACAACAGACTAAAGCTGTTTGGCTGCAAGTGGCACAGGAGGTCAATGCTATTTCTATGTGCAGCAGAACCTGGCTGCAGTGCAGAAAGAGGTTTCATGACCTTCTCCGCACAGGAAAAGTGAGTATTACATTCCCATCACCCTCAATCTGATCCCCATCGCCTCTCATCACCAGCACTCTGCTTTGTCAACCTCCTCCTCCACATCCCACTTCACCCTTACACCCCTGCACTCTTACCCATTACCACGGAAAGGATGGCAACCTCCGTGGAAAGGATGGGTTGAGGAAGCGCTCAGTCAAGGTGGGGAGAGGGATTTCCCAGGAGGTCACACTGGAGATGGGTGTCAGGCTCCAAACTTCCACAACAATGAGTAGGCCTGCTAAAAGTTCCCCCAGACCTGAGACAACAAAGTTCTGCCACCTGCAAATGATCATTGGTGAAAACTCTTTTTCAATGGTGGAGCTGCAGCTGTTAGTAAGCAATCCACTTGTGAGGCCACCAGGATTAACTGGCGTGTTCCAGAGGAGACGTGCAGCACTGGAGAAATGTGTTAAATTCAGAAAGGCCTCTCAAAATGGGATTATAGAGGCAATTAACTGGTTGTTAAGGGCCTTAAGGGCCTATCCCGCCTCTTGGAGGCGGGATGGAAACAGGGTCTGAAACCGCGAATGTGGGAAAATTGCTCAGAGGCGGGATGGAGGCGGGATCGGATCCGCCCGCCATTTTTTGCAATTTTAACACCTCACACGCCTCCAAACCCGCCTCCTCGGGCCTGGCAAAATCCAGCCCAATGACTTAGATGAAGGGACTGAGTGCAATGTATCCAGGTTTGCTGATGATACAAAGCTAGGTGGGACAGTAAGCTGTGAGGAGGACACAAAGAGGCTGCAAAGGGATATAGACAGGTTAACTGAGTGGGAAAGAAGGTGGCAAATGGAGTATAATGCGGAGAAGTGTGGAGTTATCCACTTTAGTAGGAAGAATAGAAAAAAGCAGAATATTTTTTAAAGGTGAGAGACAAGTAAATATTGGTGTTCAGAGACCTGGGTGTCCTTGTACATGAATCACTGAAATTTAACATGCAGGTACAGCAAGCAATTAGGAAAGCAAATGGTATGTTGGCCTTTATTACAAGAGGATTTGAGTATAAGAGTAAAGACGTCTTACTGCAATTATATAGAGCCCTGGTGAGACCACACCTGGAGTATTGTGTACAGTTTTGGTCTCCTTACCTAAGGAAGGATATACTTGCCATAAAGGGAGTGCAACAAAGGTTTTGTAGATTGATTCCTGGGATGGGGGGATTGACCTGAGATGAGTTTGAATAGAATGAGTCGATTTACTCTGGAGTTTAGAAGAATGGGAGGTGATCTCATTGAAACGTATAAAATTCTTGCTGGGTAGATGCTGAGGGGCTATTTCCCCTGGCTGGAGAGTCGAGAACTTGGGGATATAGAGGGAAAAATTAGTCTTCGACAGCAAAGCTGCCAGTGTCCCCGACAACTGCAGTTAATGGTCGCTGGAAATGGCCGCAACGCTAAGCGAGTGAAATTGGTCTGGGGGCGTGGAGATAGGTGGCACAGCACTCACCTTCCGTGCAATGCTGTCCTGGTGGCGTTGCTGGAGGGATCGGGACAAAGTTCCTGTCCAGGTCTGGCGTTGCAGCTTCCCACAGCCTCTGGGAGTGAGGCTGTGGCGTTCGCATTGAATTGTGGGCAATGAAGAGACCTGAGAATTAAAGGGGCCATGCACACTGAAACAGTACAAAATAAAATGCATTGAATCAATACATTTTTCAGCCCTTTCTGCCTTTTAAGAAATATTCAACATTGAAAAGAAGTTCCAAATGTGAACATTCAGCTGTTCAAGCTGAATTACCTTCCTAACCTCAACAAATGGGAAAACTGCCTCAGCACTCACACCAATGGCTCAGCAAGCCAGGGAAGGGGCACCCAGGGTCTCGCACGCAGCACTCCAGTTTTGTGCAGGGGGTCAACACCGCAAGAGTGGAGCCTCTACCCACAGGGGCCAGGAGGCCCTCCAGAAAGAACGATGTGGGAGTACATCACTCAGGCCGTCACTGACAGCAGGGTTGCCCCCCCACCACTACTTTTGAAGTGTAGTCACTGTTGTAATAGAACATAGAACATAGAACATAGAACAGTACAGCACAGTACAGGCCCTTCGGCCCTCGATGTTGTGCCGAGCATTGTCCGAGACCAAGATCAAGCTATCACACTCCCTATCACTCTGGTGTGCTCCATGTGCTTATCCAATAACCGCTTGAAAGTTCCTAAAGTGTCCGACTCCACTATCACAGCAGGCAGTCCATTCCACACCCCAACCACTCTCTGAGTAAAGAATCTACCTCGGACATCCCTTCTATATCTCCCCCCATGCACCTTATAGTTATGCCCCCTTGTAACAGCTGCCTCTACCCGAGGAAATAGTCTCTGAACATCCACTCTATCTATCCCCCTCATCATCTTATAAACCTCTATTAAGTCGCCTCTCATCCTCCTCCGCTCTAAAGAGAAAAGCCCCAACTCCCTCAATCTTTCCTCATAAGACCTCCCCCGCAAACCAGGCAGCATCCTGGTAAATCTCCTTTGCACTCTTTCCAATGCTTCCACGTCCTTCCTATAGTGAGGTGACCAGAACTGCACACAATATTCCAAATGTGGTCTCACCAAGGTCCTGTACAGTTGCAGCATAACCTCACGGTTCTTAAACTCAAACCCTCTGTTAATAAACGCCAACACACCATAGGCCTTCTTTACTGCTCTATCCACTTGAGTGGCAACCTTCAGAGATCTGTGGATATGAACCCCCAGATCCCTCTGCTCCTCCACGTTCCTCAGAACCCTGCCGTTGACCCTGTAATCCTTATTCAAATTTGCCCTACCAAAATGAATCACCTCGCACTTATCAGGGTTAAATTCCATCTTCCATTTTTCGGCCCAGCTCTGCATCCTATCAATGTCTCTTTGCAGCCTACAACAGCCCTCCACCTCATCCACTGCTCCACCAATCTTGGTGTCATCAGCAAATTTACTGATCCACCCTTCAGTCCCCTCCTCCAAGTCATTGATAAAAATCACAAACAGCAGAGGACGCAGCACCGACCCCTGTGGCACACCGCTGGTAACTGGTCTCCAGTCCGAAAATGTTCCATCCACCACCACCCTCTGCCTTCTATGAGATAGCCAGTTACTTATCCAATCGGCCAAATTTCCCTCTATCCCACAACTCCTTACTTTCTTCATGAGCCGACCATGGGGAACCTTATCAAACGCCTTACTAAAATCCATGTATACGACATCAACTGCTCTACCTTCATCTACACACTTAGTTACCTCCTCAAAGAATTCAATCAAATTTGTTAGGCAAGACTTACCCTTCACGAATCCGTGTTGACTATCCCTGATTAAGTTGCCCCTTTCCAAATGGTCATAAATCCTATCCCTCAGGATCTTTTCCATAATCTTACCAACCACCGAAGTAAGACTAACCGGCCTATAATTACCAGGGTCATTCCTATTTCCTTTCTTGAAGAGAGGAACAACATTCGCCACTCGCGTAGGAAACACGGCAGCCAATTTGCGCACAGCAAGCTCCCACATACAGCAATGTGATAATGACCAGATAATGTTTTAGTGGTGTTGGGTAAGGGATAAATATTGGCCAGGACACCGGGGAGAACTCCTGTATCCACTAATTGATCTGAGGAGGGCACAGCAATTGCACCTTGTTAGATACAGCTGCACTTTAGAATATTGTGCATTACGTGGTATAATGCTCCTGACCTTATTAAACCCGAACCTGACACGAGCAGCAGCCCAGGATATCTCATTTATTTTAATAATCAACGGGTAATTACGGTCACAGGCTTTGGTTAGTAAGGCATGTTCTAAATCACTTGTGTAGCCATCAGGGCAATAATCAAGTAGATAAGGTGGCTAAGAAGGCATACGGAATGCTTGCCTTTATTAGCCGTGGCATAGAATACAAGAGCAGGGGGATTATGCTTCAACTGTATAAAACACTAGTTAGGCCTCAGCTAGAGTACTGCGTGCAGTTCTGGTCACCACATTACAGGAAAGATGTGATTGCACTAGAGAGGGTACAGAGGAGATTTACAAGGATGTTGCCGGGAGTAGAGAATCTTAGCTATGAGGAAAGACTGGATAGGCTGGGTCTGTTTTCCTTGGAACAGAGGAGGCTGAGGGGCGACCTTATTGAGGTGTATAAAATTATGAGGGGCAAAGATAAAGTGGATAGAAAGGACCTATTTCCCTTAGCAGAGGGGTCAAAAACCAGGGGGCACAGATTCAAAGTAATTGGGGGAAGGTTTAGAGGGGATTTGAGGGGAAATTTCTTCACCCAGAGGGTTGTGGGGATCTGGAACTCACTGCCTCAAAGGGTGGTAGAGGCAGGAACCCTAACCACATTTAAAAAGTACTTGGATGTGCCCTTGGGATGTTCTAACCTGCAGGGCTACGGACCAAGAGCTGGGTAGTGGGATTAGGCTGGATAGCTCTTTGTTGGCCGGCGCGGACACGATGGGCCGAAATGGCCTCCTTCCGTGCTGTAACTTTCTATGATTCTTCTATGATTCTATCTACCACCTGGCTCCAGTACCCAAAGAAGCTTCATGACCTCAGACCACTGGTCAAGGTCAGTGAATGCATCTTCAAAAAGCACCACTAGCCTCACACACTGCTCAATACACAACACAAATCACTCACCTACCAACAATCTTCACCAATCACGAGGCACATCTCCCATTCCTAGCCTCACCTCACCCCCTTGGAGGAGATGGTGCAGGCCATTCTTGGCAGGGGCTTGGTTGAGCCCTTGGCCAGTGGCTGGGCTGAAAGGATACAAGATGCGGGTATCCTCGTATGTTATCCTCCTTCTGGCATGCACCTCTTGCCTTCCCACCCTCCCGTCAGCACAACTGCACCCTTGTGCCTTCCTCATTTCACACATGATCAAACCAGGGTGGAGGGTCAAGGGCCATATGGCAGGGACACCACCCAGGGTGAAACTAAAAGAGGGCCGAGGTCAATGAGGAATTAAACTATGGCAGGGAAGAGTTAAAAAGAAAAACATGATCAGCAGTCCTACATCCGGTGGGACTTGGCAATGCCTCTGCATGGACTAGGCTTGTAGTCCCTTGAATTTTGCCGGCGCTCAGGGGGCGGGACCACTGGCAAAATCGCAAAGATTGACAGCGGGTAGGAAACCCGCTGTCAACCCGTCTCCAATCAATCTTCCCAAGTGTCGGGTCCCCGATTGGCGCATGGACCCGACACCTAGCGGCGGGAAAAGGATTATAGCCACTTACCTGCCTGTTGACAGGTTGTGAACAGGCAGTTAACAGGGTCTTTTTGCAATTTTGCCACTTCCACTTCGGGCTTCCCGAAATCCGGACACCACGCCAGGTAAGTGTGGTGTGTAGCAAGTCTACTGTGATGTTTCTGCATTGATGACAGCTGCAGAAGTGGTGTGAAGGATCCAATGGTGCACTGGTGAGTTTCTGAGGTAAGAAAATGTTGGGAAATTAATTTTTAATGCATTTAGACTTAGAACCGGCAGATGACGCAGGGCGGGCTTAACAAGACCAATCAAGGAAATGACGTTCGTGGGCCGGATGACGTTGGGGGCGGGACTGGTACCTGGAAGGCAGCTGTCCTGCACCCAAGCCTCGGACTGAAAAATCGGCGCCTTTGAGTCTAAAGAAAGGCAATCTGCTTTATTGGCCAGGATACAGCTACTGTTTGCCAAGTAGGATCTGGGATCATGTGCTGATACATGTTCCTGTGTTAGCAAGCCTCCGCCCTCGGGCCTTGCTCTGCTGCGCTCTTTATTTACTCTGCCTCCTCTCTCCCTCCCACTCGGGTCCGCTGCCTCCGCCCTCGGGCCTTGCTCTGCTGCGCTCTTTATTTACTCCACCTCCTCTCTCCCTCTCACTCGGGCCCACTGCCTCCGCCCTCGGGCCAAGCTCTGCTGCGCTCTTTATTTACTCTGCCCTAATTGGAGGCGGTATCAGCGGCGGTATTTAGACAGCGGGAGACCGGGCAGCGCGGCCCTAATTGGAGGCGGTATCAGCGGCGGTATTTACACAGCGGGAGACCGGGCAGCGCGGCCCTAATTGGAGACGGTATCAGCGGCGGTATTTACACAGCGGGAGATCAGGCAGCGCGGCCCTAATTGGAGGCGGTATCAGCGGCGGTATTTACACAGCGGGAGACCGGGCAGCGCGGCCCTAATTGGAGACGGTATCAGCGGCGGCAGGACTTTACACAGCGGGAGACCGGGCAGCGCGGCCCAAATTGGAGACGGTATCAGCGACGGCAGGACTTTACACAGCGGGAGACCAGTCAGCGCGGACCGGTGAGTGTAAAGAAGTAAAAAGTAATCGAAGTGTGAATGGCCTCCTCCTGTTCCTGTGTAACAGGCTCGAGGGGGCTAAATGGCCTCCTCCTGTTTCTGTGTTGTAAGGGATTCTGGCCCTGCGTGTCTCGCAGCCTGTGAGATTCACGCGGCTCTGTGCAGCCTGTATGTCAGTGCGGGTCTAGGCCTCGTTGCCTGTTCTGGTCTCCAGCCAGTCTGGGAACACTAGACACACCTGTGAGTGGTTCGAATCACTCTCCCTTACGGTTCTAGACACTGGACTTAGATGCGAGAGCAGTAATGGAGATGAAACTCATGTAGACTCGGTTTGAATGGTACGAAATGGAAAATCTTTATTGCATGATACTTAAATTATGAAATACATGTCATAAGCACAGATTAATGACAGTACAATCTTACAAACAGTTATATAGTCGATCTTAGGGAAACGAGGAACGAACGGCACAAAGTAAATAGGGGCACACATTACAAATATCCTTAATCCTGAAACCCTCCCCTATCAATATCTATCCTAAACTAGATTCGTAGGATCTCGAGACTCATGCTCACCACTCGTGATAACTCGGAGAAATTCCGAATAGCTGATCGGATGTTTTTCACCGCAGCACCCACGTGTCGGTCAGGAGATCTCCTGGTCCCACTTGTTTACTTGCTTCTGCTGCTCCGGCTAGCAGGCTGGAACGTCTGCTGTGATGAAGATCTGTATTGGTGGCTTTCACATTCCAGTTACTTTGGGCACAGTCCAGTTATCATCGATGCAATATGTTTCGTTATAAGTTCGAAGAAGTCTTCCTGGCGAGGAAAACTTGGCTAATCGACCTACAGGCGCGGTCGGGATTTACTGACCGTGGCGATGGATATGGTCTTCCTCTCTTCTCATCTCATCTCATCTCATCTCTTCTCGGGCCTTTTGGTTCCGATACCGGTTACCAATATAGGTCTTCGTTACGCGACACGAGGTAGATCCGAACGGATCAGAAAGTTCAACAGTCTTTTCAGAAGAGGCAACAGGCAAGCAGAAGCCCAACTACGAGTACACAGGAGCAGCCACGATGATAAGAGCAGCAAGCGAAAGATGGACGGTTTGGAGCCTGCAATTATAGTGAAAAATCTTCCGTTTCCCGCCCAACTATAATGTCCATTCTTTTGTTTAGGGTTTGGCGCTCAAATGTCTTGTATGGGTGATCTCCGTTCTTAATGGGTTTCGGGGCTACTCGTAAATGTCTGAGTACCTGTTAATATTTCTCCCATTGTTAAATCGGTCGGTGTTCTCCCTGGAGGGGTTTGGGGCTTCCAAGTGTCCTGTATAACTACCTGCTAACGGCTCTCTCATCGTAGAGTCGTTGGGATTTTACATATTAATGTCTTTTGGATGGGCCCTTGATTACTCGGTACAATGGCTTTCCTTTGTACCTGGGAGACCGATTTCAGTATTTATGTGTATACTGCAAACCCATAATGTCTCGTGTATTATCTTCACTGTGCTGACTCTTAATCGATCTTGCACAAATGTTTATTGGAACGCCATCTTGTCTGCCTGTTGAAAAGTCTAGAATGTTCTCTCACGAGGTGCTGCGGCCATTTTACAGGCTGCTTGTGTCCACTTTAAACCTGTCAGCATTCTGCTGAAATAAAAGCTGTTTGAACGAAACTCTGTGTTTTCTCCTTATTAATAAAATCGCGAAATATTGCGAATTCTACAGTCCCTCCTGTTGATGCGAATAACTCCGCTTATCGTATCAAAAATCATAGTGGTGAGCAATATTATCTCGATTTCTCTCCGAATCCAGCAAATTAATCCCATAACTTTAACCTAGCTAGGGTCTCTGTGTCGTCCTTATTTCCCAAGAAAATTACATTTTATATCACCGTAGGCATTATTTGCCCTTAAACTTACACCACTTGTTTTCCTTCCCGGCGTAACCAGGCCGATGCCTCTCGTATCACCTGTATATTCATCTTTTATTCAGGGAAAGGAAAAACAAAACCCAAAACCAAACAATCAACACCATCACCAAAGTAATCAAACCCCAACTCTTAAAACATGTCGAGTTTCCAACGTATTTACAATCCCTGAAAAATCATCATTGAGTACAAGCTTCCGCGGCGCACGTGGCGCGCGGGAGTGACGCCATCTTCCGATCACACGGTACTTTCATCGTGCACGCGCACGTAACGTTCTCGCCACTCTCCCGTGTTTTCATGCTTAGTGAGGCGCTTGTCTCTTTTACAATGTACGACCAATAGGTACACTACAATAAACACTTGACATACGACTAAAATGTGGGAGGCTATTCTGATCCATGAAGGCACTTCAATATTAGTGAACAGATTCCACCACGGTGGAATCACTATATCCAAAATGTCTGTTCCTATTTCGACAGTTTTCTGTTCTAATGTGTAAAAGTGTTTCTGTGACACCGCGACGGCTTTTAAAAGCTTGGTGAGGTGTTCAGGGAGAGGGGGAATGAGGTATCCAAAATGCGCGACGAATCGCTGCAAGTCGGTGAAATTCTCTTTTACTGTGAGATGAACAGTGGATGGTTCAGGGATTGGGATAATTCGCTGTTGTGCTACTTGAACTTCCGCCCTGGGTTTAAAACAGAAACTGCTGTCACTCACCGGACACCGGCTACGGTTTCCATGCTGGTAGTGTTGCGCTGCAGTGGTAACACAATATGTTCCACCCCCGATGTATGCTACCTGCGGAGGCACATGATCTTGTGCCATTGCCTCCATGGTGCAATTCATGGACTTGGCGCCAGTCGTTCTGAACCCGCACTGTGGTGTTAAAAAGGCATTCAAGTGCTGGGGGCACAGTATTATGTGTGCTCCCCTGCCACGACAACCAGAGAGATCTGTACCTGTCATCGTTTGCTCCCAGCGGATGACGTAAGGTGGAACCGCTGCGTAACGAATGTGGGCTCCCCCCTGAATGACACCAATGTTCTCTACCCGATACACCGGGGCGGGCTTTGCTGTGTCGCCCAAAACCGGCATGCGTAATACTATTCCCATAATAGTGTGGTTTGAACGTCCGCAGTCCACGGGGACTGGGTAAGCTTCTGAAGCTAGCCTGAGTTGGCACGGACTTAATGCATTCTGAAAAGGGTGGAGCGCCCGCAGGTGTTTGTTACTTATCCAGGACGGAACCAAACCTTGTTTTAAATCCTCCAAATTACTGCGGCCCTCGCCCAGTAACCACGCCCCGTAAAGCACGCACACCTCGTTCTGCGCAGCTTGATCGGATGCATTCCGATCTTCTCTAATCAGGGCATTTACCGTCTTTGCATGTTTCTCCAACTCTGCTATAATTTCCTTTAAATGGAGAGTCATGGCTTGGTCCTCGTGTAGACCCGACCCTACCACTTTATTCTCATCTGTTAGAATGTCCTTTAATTGTGTCTTTAAACCATTAATCTGGGTCTGCAGCTCCACACTGTCTAGAGCGTTGACCACAGATGTACCTGTGTTAAAAGCGGTGAACGCATCGTTCACCAAACCCCTTCTTTGCCTCCCTGCTTGATTCAGAACTTCCTGTGGTGCGGTGTATAAACTTGTTTTATCAATTTCCGCGAAATCGAATTCGTAAAATTGTCTGAACATCTTGGTCAACAGGACCTGATACAACTGTTCCGTCTTTTTGGGGCACCACTCTGGTAACCGCACCTCGGTGAGATTTAAAATCACCGAGGCCACCGCGTAATGTACCCCCTGAAATAGTATCTGGTCTGTGGGGACCAGTACCAAACCATTCCCGGGTCCCTTACTAGTTTTAGGGCACCCTTCTTCCTCAGCTAGAACCACCGGAATCGTGGGCGGGGCTTTGCGTGGGCGCGTAATGAGCTCAGTGGCATTTACTGGGATCGGGGAGAATGGGGCTCCGCACCCCCTGGTGCTCGCATCCCACCTCATCCCCTGTCCGTTATCCTGCCATTGATTAATAAAAAATATGGAGATGCCTTTGGGGCAAACGTACTTTGACCCCCACATACATACATAAATTCCCTCATCCGGTTCCCACCATTTGTCCCAACAGACTTTCACTTGTCCGTCTGTCCCCGTAATTGTCCGATGGGTATTATTACCCAGTCGTTCCCACTCGACCGAAGAGTTCCTCATAGTGTTGCTCAGCTTTCGCAGCCACCACCATCGGCTCAATGGGACCTTCCCACTACAAGTCAAACAAATCCGTTTGCCGACGGTGACGCTGATCCTGGGTGCGATGATCCTTACTTTGGGGCACAGTAAAGAAGTCTCTTTGTAGGCAAACCCCGATGTGCTGGAATACTCCGTTGAGTTCGTTCCCAGCCATCCTGGCCACCTTCCCTTGTGGAAATAGGTGCTGGTCTCCTCTGCCTCCCGTCTTCCGGTCCCATCCACCGCGATGGGGGCCGTGTCCCCGGAACATCCAAACACCACGACATCCTTGGTGCGGCCTCGATAGGCCAATCCACATCCGATTGCCACGAGCAATACTAGAATTCGTTCCATCCTTCCTTGGTTCCTGTGATCAGATAGAATGAGGTAGCCAGCCTCGCAAGAGTCTCTGGCTTTTGTGAAGGGTGAGCGGGTCCCCTGACCTCGCCTCACGTAAACTTCAACGTTCGCTGAATAAACTTCAACTAAACCTATCTTTAAAACCCCCATCATTTTATCGTTTTCTGTTAAAAACACTACAAACTTAACCTTATTAAAACTATAAACTTAACCTTGAACTATGAACTTAAAACTTAGAACTTCTAACTTTACAGTGCCGCCCGTTCTCAGGGCGGCCCCTTTAAATTCTGAGAAGGCTGCTGCGAGCTCTTCCCGACGGTGGGAGGGCACTGACCCTTCCCTCTGATCTGCCGCAGCCTGTTACTGCTGCGATGTGGCCGGTCTGTATCTGGGTTATCTTAACCTTAAATTTTCGCCTTGGGGCAGTCTGGGGACATGACCACATCCTCCTGGGCTGGGGTTCTCTACTTGACCTACGGGGAGTTGCTATGGGCGGGGGTTCCGTGACGGACGGACCGGGTTCCGAGACTTCCATCGGGATGACCTGGGGTTCCATCACAGTCGCTGGCTCCGCCTCCGCTGACTCCGCCTCCCTAACCTCGGGGCTTGCAGTTCGTGGCCCCGCCCTGCTCGGCCCAGCAGGCGGCCCTTCACTCGTGATCTCTGCCTCCCCCGAGGACTGGTCGTTCAAAGCGGGCGGCCACATCTCTGGGAGCCACACCGGTACTCTCTGTGCTCCCATAGCGGCTGGCCCTGCCTCCTCTAGCTCCTCCCTCCTGTCTTCGGGACCTGCAGCTTGTGTGTCCACCCTGTGTGGATCTCTACCTACAGCCCCCATTCCCTCCAGACCGTTCCTCAGAAACCACCCGTCATCATCACTATGCTCATCTGCACTATCCTCATCTGACCAGGGTACCCTGAATTCTTCCTCATCTAACCCCCAATTCCAGAAAAACGCTGCATGATCGTCCGGGATGTCCCTTCCCCTGATGCAAGCTGCTATGCCTGCCTGTGTGCCTTGTGGTCCTACCTGGGGCTGTGCTTTCCCGTTGGCGGGATTTACCCCTGTAGTTTTCCCCTGCGCACCTGGCTGGTACAGTTTGCATTGGTTTATGTGGAACCACTTAGTGCGCCGTGGTACTTTTACGGCGTAAACCATGGGACTCGCCTTGTCTACAATGTTGTAGGGTCCCATATACAGTGGTTCCAGACTCCCTACTCTGGCGTAGTTTCTGACCATGACCTGGTCTCCTACTTCCCACTCCCGCGTTTTGCGGGGTTCCAGCAACAAGCGATTGCCCTGATGCTGCCTTCCCATGTTCCCAGCCGCCTGCTCATAAACTTGCTTCAGGCGTTCCAAGAGAGTCTGGGCGAACTTGTCCCTGCTTATCTCTTGGAGCTGACCCTCAGTGAGCACCGGGGCTAGCACATGGGTGGGGGTTCGCATGAGCCTCCCGGTCATTACCTCGTGCGGGGAGTACCCCGTACTTTTTGACTGACTGGCCCGGACCCCCATGAGGACTAAAGGCAGAACTTCCGCCCATTTTTGGGGCGAGTTCCTAGTCTCTTTCCTCAATTTCTCCTTCAGGGTCCGGTTCATACGTTCAACAATCCCGGATGACTGGGGATTGTGTGCTACGTGCCACTTCCCTTCAATGCCCAAAAGCATGAGGGTGGTCTGCATCACCTGGCCGGTGAAATGACTCCCTTGGTCTGACTCCACAAAACGGGGGAGTCCCCACCGCGAGAACACTTCCCTGACCAAGATTTTTGCTGTACCCAGTGCCGTAGCTGTTCGACAAGGGAAGGCTTCCACCCACTTGGAAAACACATCCACCAGGACGAGGCAGTACTTATAACCTCCCTGGGTGGTGGGCAGGGGTCCTATATAGTCGATCTGTATCGACTGCCATGGTCCCTCTACCCTTCTTACGTGTCCCATGGGCACCTTCCTTTTCTGGGGGTCTGGGTTGTTTGCAGCGCACACAAGACAGTTTGCGCAGAACTCGCGGACTTGTTCCCTGAGCCCTGGCCACCATCCCGCTTGCTCTACCCGTTGCCAGGTAACCTCGGGCCCGGGGTGCCCTGCCCCTGGTCCCTCGTGAGCCAACTGGAGGAATTCCCTCCTGTGCTGCTGCGGCACAACCCACTGCTCCTCGCGGAACAGCATGCCTTCCTTAACTGAGAGGGTTGCCGTACTGTACGGACCTTCTACCTGCCTCCCCTCAGCAATCGTTTTTAGGACTGCTTTTAGGGCGGGATCCTGGGTTTGGACGGTCTTAAGGTCTAGGGGCAATGCTACCCTGGTGTTCCCGGGATTCCCGTCCCCGCCTCGGACCGCTGCTATGGGTCCGGTCCTATAGGGGTTCCAGAAAGTGCCGTCGCGGGCACCTTCCCTGGCTAGCGCATCCGCCTGCCGGTTGCCCTCCCCACGGGGCTCTGTGGAGGAGTGAGCTTTCACCTTATGGATGAAAATCTCTCCTTCCTCCCCTACTGCTGCTGCTAAGATCTTTTCCAGCAAGGGCTTCACCGTTAAAGGTCGCCCGTCCGCGGAGGTGTATCCGCGGCGGGACCAAATGGCCAGGTATTCCGTACACGAATTGCAGGTGAACATACTGTCCGAGCAAATCGTGTATGGGGTTGGGAAAATGTCTGGGTGGGTCACAACGTACACCACGGCAGACAGCTCGGCTTGCTGCGCGCTCATGGTGCTAGGGAGCTTGATCGCCAGGGCAAGGTCTGCCGCAGGGTCATAAACTCCACACCCTGTGAGTCGCTCGCCAGCAGATACTGTGCTAGACCCATCAACATAAATCTCGCGCCCAGTGGGATGTATCCCGGCCCGTAAACCTATGTTGACGTCCCACACCCCTTCCACCGAACACCGGTGGGCTGTACCGGGGTATACCAGATTGGCCGCAAGCCTGGGCTCGCAAAGACCTTTTACTCTAAGATCCAACTGGGAGAGAAGAAGGGTCCAACGCGCAATGCGTGCGCTGCTTACGGTCCCGTCTTTAATCCTCCCATCCAGAAGCATCTTAGTTGGTGTGTGATGTGTGAGGAGAGTGATGGGAGAGAGCCCTGTGAAGATCGCTGATCTTTTCACAGCCCAATGCGTGGCTAAAAGGTGCCTTTCGCAATTGGAGAAACTTCTCTCCACATCCGTTAATACCCTGGATGAATAGACAACCGGCCTCAGCTTGCCGTGACGCTCTTGGAGCAGCACGGCGCTTAAACTGTCTCCGCTGGCAGCTACCTCCAGGGAAAACTCCTTCCCCCCATCTATGGCCCCTAAGGCTGGCGCGGTCTGCAGATCCCTTTTTAACTTCTCGAAGGCTGCTTGGCAGCCCTCGTCCCAAAACCACTCCACCCCCTTATGGAGGAGTCGGAGGAGCGGCGCCGCTGTGGCCGCATAATCTTCGATAAAATCCCTGCAGTAACCGGTCAGTCCCAAGAAGGACCTCACACCCCTTACGTTGTTGGGAATCGGTAATTCTTGCACCGACTCCCTCCTTGCTTTGTCTATGGCTCTTTCCCCAGCGCGTATGGTCAGTCCCAGGAATTTTACTTCCCGCTGACCGATACGTGCTTTCTTCGGGTTTATTTTAAAACCCTTTCTCGCTAACAGCTCCAATAACTCGTCCAGTAGTGGTCCGTGCTCCTCCCTTGAGTCCGTAAATAGGAGCAAATCATCCACATACTGTACTATCTGATTGGGCTGACTAAACTCCTTTAAACTTCCTGCCATACACTGATGAAAAATACTGGGGCTATTGTGGAAACCCTGTGGCAGACAGTTCCACGTGTACTGTTGTCCTTTGAAAGTAAAGGCAAACTTGTACTGGTCCTCTCGCCGCAGCGGGATGGACCAAAAACCGTTCGAGATATCCAGCACCGTGAACGTGGTCGCGGACGCTGGGATGCTCCCTATTAGGTCAGCAACTGCTGCTACTGTGGGCGCGCAGGCGGGAATGTTACTGTTAAGGACTCTGTAGTCCACCGTGGCTCTCCACGAATTATCCGGCTTCCTAACCGGCCATAATGGGGAGTTCACGTGTGTGGCTATCGGCCTCAACACGCCCTGCTGCACCAAGGAGGACATTGCTGTCTCCATATCGGGTTCTGCTTCTTTGGGGAAGTTATACTGCTTTTGGGGTCGGGTCATGGGGTCCCCATCTACGCTGACCTCAAACCCGACCACTCTCCCACAATTGTGCTTGTGGGTTGCAAACGCGTGCATATTATCTGACACGTACGTTTGCATGTCCGTTGGGACATCTGCGACCATAAGCCTGAGGTCGTAGCCTCCGGATGGCTGTACGGTACACAGGACCCCTGTTTCTTCCTCCCCCGGAATCACTATTACCTCGCCTTTTTCACCTTTAGCCCCCCAGAGACAGTGATTTCTGAGGTCCACGAGGATCCCGTGTCCCGCTAGGAGATCGGACCCGAGAATACCTCTTCCACCCCCCTTTTGCCATGCCATCAGTATACACTTCCACTTAAGGCGAAGTGTTCCTAAACGAATGGATAGCGGAAGGGAAAACGTGCCAGCCTGTTCTTTTCCTGTGAACCCTGCTAACGTGAATGGGACCTTGGTAGATAGCGGCGAGTCAAAAGGGTTATCTGTGTGGATTATGGTGCAAGAAGCTCCCGTGTCCAACAAATAACTACCCTTCTGTTTCTCTACCTCCATCTCCACCACAGGTCGCCTCCACGCATCATAGCTAAGCGGACACAGGTAGACGGGCTGCGCCGGTTCTAGTCATGGGGTACTATTAGACGGTCCTGCGGCACCTACGGGGCCGGTTGCGACCGCCACCTGTCCACGCGCATTCAAGACCAGCTTGCGCATGGCTCCTAACACTGCTTCGAGGTCGTCAGGAGGGGTTGGTGCACTAGCTTCCCTAGCCGGGACAGGCGCCTGGGCTCGGACCGCGGGATTTTTATCCTTGGAATCCTTCCAAGGGTTCCTGCAATGCTTGCGCCAGTGCCCTGTCTTCCCACACCCGTAACAAGCATTACTTGCCTGTGGGGCGCGATTACCCTCCTGATGCCACTCTCTTTGATACGGGGCTGCGGGTCGTACCTCATGTACTCTTCCCTTAAGGGGACGTGTTGCCATACCCCTTATATTGCGATAACCTAACGTGAGTCGATTCAAGACCGACTCTTCCGTAATGTTGGGGTCATTGGGATCAAACCATGCTTTTGCCTGCTCTCTGACGGCTGGTAAACTGTTGGCTATTATGCACCTAAGCCAATGAGTTAAAGCGGTGCCTTCCACATCTTCGCACTCGGGCGCACCTAGGCAGCTGCGCTCATATACTGGCCACAGCCTGTCGGCAAAAACCTTCGGGGGTTCTCCCTCCATCTGCACTGTCTGTCCCACTCTAGCAAACGGACCTTCGTCGTTCGCCCCCAACACTTCCAGGACCTCATTCTTTAATTCCTCATAACTCTTGGTTCCCCTCTTGCTCTCACCTGAGAGACACTGAAGGACCGAGCTGTCTAATGAGAACAGCAGCATTTTTGCTGTTTCCCCATCATCGCAGCCGTTAATGGCTGCGGCTTGCTCAACTTCTCTGAAATGTACGGAAGGGTCGTCTGCCTCGGTCAGCTTCCGTACGTGATTTATCATAGCTCTCAGCTGATGTGAACTGTGAGGCAACACCAACTGTCCGAGGAGATCCCCCGGTTCTTCCCCACCGTTTCTGCTTGGGCCCCTTTTAATACCCGTTACTGGATACAACGATCCCTTTCCTACTTCTTTTTCAATGGGCTCTTTTGTTTCTTCCATTGCTTCCTCCCTAACCCAGGTTTCTGAATAGCTGGGTGGCGCGGAGGGCGCAGTGGCTACTACTTCTTCTGCTTTACTTGGTGGGGATTTTCTAAATCTCTCATTTACTAGCGGCTGGTGTGCCGACGGATTGATAAGGCACACCATGCCGTTCGCATTGTTCACGGCCTTTTTGAGGTGATCTATCTCCCTTTGGCAGGCGCTATGATCGGCTCCCTGAAACTTATCCTCAAGGGCCAACTTATATGCCGCCCTAACCCCCGTTAAGCTCTCTTCTTGAGTTCTTATCTGGGCAGCTTGGCGGTTACATCTTTCCTTTAACCTGCTCTCATTCAACTTCGCCTCAGTGACCTGGCACTCGAGATAATCTATCCTTGTTTTAAGGTGACTGGAGACTTCCTGGCTTTCTTGGTGTAACTCATTTAAATTCTTAATGAGCACCTCCCCTCCAGAAACCTTCTCCTCCATTTCTCCCTCTAAATGACTGATTCGAGCTACTAGCGCTGTAATGGTCTGGTTTGAAATCTGAACCTGCCTTTTGTAACACATAAGCCAGACTGCTTTCTCAAGTGTCTTTCTATGTTCTTTACTATCTGTCCACCTTTCAGCTGCCTCTCGTGGGCTTTTATCCGCTAACAATTCACTTATCCATTTCTTAGTTAGATTAACCTTTCCAAACACATAATCCGCTATCTTTTCCTGCATAACATTTCGTACAGTCATTCCAAAATCTAACACACTACCCTCTCGCTGCCAGTGTCCTGCCGCGGTCGCCATTTTCTGTAAGGGATTCTGGCCCTGCGTGTCTCGCAGCCTGTGAGATTCACGCGGCTCTGTGCAGCCTGTATGTCAGTGCGGGTCTAGGCCTCGTTGCCTGTTCTGGTCTCCAGCCAGTCTGGGAACACTAGACACACCTGTGAGTGGTTCGAATCACTCTCCCTTACGGTTCTAGACACTGGACTTAGATGCGAGAGCAGTAATGGAGATGAAACTCATGTAGACTCGGTTTGAATGGTACGAAATGGAAAATCTTTATTGCATGATACTTAAATTATGAAATACATGTCATAAGCACAGATTAATGACAGTACAATCTTACAAACAGTTATATAGTCGATCTTAGGGAAACGAGGAACGAACGGCACAAAGTAAATAGGGGCACACATTACAAATATCCTTAATCCTGAAACCCTCCCCTATCAATATCTATCCTAAACTAGATTCGTAGGATCTCGAGACTCATGCTCACCACTCGTGATAACTCGGAGAAATTCCGAATAGCTGATCGGATGTTTTTCACCGCAGCACCCACGTGTCGGTCAGGAGATCTCCTGGTCCCACTTGTTTACTTGCTTCTGCTGCTCCGGCTAGCAGGCTGGAACGTCTGCTGTGATGAAGATCTGTATTGGTGGCTTTCACATTCCAGTTACTTTGGGCACAGTCCAGTTATCATCGATGCAATATGTTTCGTTATAAGTTCGAAGAAGTCTTCCTGGCGAGGAAAACTTGGCTAATCGACCTACAGGCGCGGTCGGGATTTACTGACCGTGGCGATGGATATGGTCTTCCTCTCTTCTCATCTCATCTCATCTCATCTCTTCTCGGGCCTTTTGGTTCCGATACCGGTTACCAATATAGGTCTTCGTTACGCGACACGAGGTAGATCCGAACGGATCAGAAAGTTCAACAGTCTTTTCAGAAGAGGCAACAGGCAAGCAGAAGCCCAACTACGAGTACACAGGAGCAGCCACGATGATAAGAGCAGCAAGCGAAAGATGGACGGTTTGGAGCCTGCAATTATAGTGAAAAATCTTCCGTTTCCCGCCCAACTATAATGTCCATTCTTTTGTTTAGGGTTTGGCGCTCAAATGTCTTGTATGGGTGATCTCCGTTCTTAATGGGTTTCGGGGCTACTCGTAAATGTCTGAGTACCTGTTAATATTTCTCCCATTGTTAAATCGGTCGGTGTTCTCCCTGGAGGGGTTTGGGGCTTCCAAGTGTCCTGTATAACTACCTGCTAACGGCTCTCTCATCGTAGAGTCGTTGGGATTTTACATATTAATGTCTTTTGGATGGGCCCTTGATTACTCGGTACAATGGCTTTCCTTTGTACCTGGGAGACCGATTTCAGTATTTATGTGTATACTGCAAACCCATAATGTCTCGTGTATTATCTTCACTGTGCTGACTCTTAATCGATCTTGCACAAATGTTTATTGGAACGCCATCTTGTCTGCCTGTTGAAAAGTCTAGAATGTTCTCTCACGAGGTGCGGCGGCCATTTTACAGGCTGCTTGTGTCCACTTTAAACCTGTCAGCATTCTGCTGAAATAAAAGCTGTTTGAACGAAACTCTGTGTTTTCTCCTTATTAATAAAATCGCGATATATTGCGAATTCTACAGTGTAACAGACTCGAGGGGGCTGAATGGCCTCCTCCTCTTCCTGTGTAACAGGCTCGAGGGGCTGAATGGCCTCCTCCTGTTCCTGTGTAACAGGCTCGAGGGGCTGAATGGCCTCCTCCTGTTCCTGTGTAACAGTCTCGAGGGGCTGAATGGCCTCCTCCTGTTCCTGTGTAACAGGCTCGAGCAGCTGAATGGGCCTCCTCCTGTTCCTGTGTAACAGGCTTGAGGGGCTGAATGGGCTCCTCCTGTTCCTGTGTAACAGGCTCGAGGGGCTGAATGGCCTCCTCCTGTTCCTGTGTAACAGACTCGAGGGGCTGAATGGCCTCCTGCTGTTCCTTTGTAACAGACTCGAGGGGCTGAATGGCCTCCTCCTGTACTGTGTAACAGGCTCGAGGGGCTGAATGGCCTCCTCCTGTTTCTGTGTTCCTTCCTATAGGGTCTACATAAGTTCATCCCTGACCACCATATCACTGTATTTTATTCATGCTTATTAATCATTGTATTTCAGAGATATTACAGTCTGTCGTTATTCCAGAGATAACCACAGAAACAGAATCATGCCTTTGAAACAACTCAGGAAATCCAAAATGGAGTTGAAATCAGGAGGAAAAGAGAATAAACATTGCTTTCTGAAGGTAAGTCCATGGGATGCTCCGCCATTTAATGAGATCATGGCTGATCCTCCAATTCAGTATCCCGTCCCCGCCTTCTCTCCGTAACCCTTAACCCCTTTTGCCTGTAGAAATATATCTAATTCCCTCTTAAATATATTTAATGAGCTGGCGTACACTGCCCTCTGTGGCAATGAGTTCCACAGGTTCACCACCCTCTGAGTGAAGAAATTCCCCCTCATTTCTGTCCTAAATGGTTTAGCCCTTATCCTTAAATTATGTCCTCTAGTTCTGTTCTCACCCGCCAAGGGAAACATTCCTTCTGCATCTCGTCTGTCTAGACCTGTCAGAATTTTATACACTTCTATGAGGTCCCCTCTCAATCTTCTAAACTCCAGTGTGTACATCCCTAAACTACATAGTCTCTCCTCATAGGTCAATCCCGCCATTCCTGGTATCAGCCTGGTGAATCGCCGCTGCACCCCCTCCATGGCAAGAACATCTTTCCTCAGATGAGGCGACCAAAACTGTACACAGTACTCGAGGTGTGGTCTCACCAGTGCCCTGTACAGCTGCAGCAAGGTATCCCTGTTCCTGTATTCCAACCCTTTTGCTATGAAGGCCAGCATACCGTTTGCCTTCTTGACCGCCTGTTGCACCTGCATGCGCGCCTTCAGTGACTGGTGTACAAGAACACCCAGGTCTCTCTGTACTTCCCCCTCTCCCAATTTATTGCCATTTAAATAATAATTTGCCCTCCCGTTCCTGCACCCAAGGTGGATAACTTCGCACTTGTCCACATTATAGTGCATCTGCCATTTATCCACCCAATCACCCAGTCTGTCCAAATCGCTCTGGAGCTTCCTGGTCTCCTCCTCTGAGCCCACCCCCCCTCCTAGTTTAGTGTCGTCTGCAAATTTGGAAATGCTGCATCCGACTCCCTGATCCAGGTCATTAATGTAAATTGTGAACAGCTGGGGACCCAGGACAGATCCCTGTGGTACCCCACTTGTTACTGCCTGCCATTCAGAAAATGAGCCGTTTATTCCAACTCTCTGTTTTCTATCTGACAGCCAGTTCTCTATCCACGTCAATACTTTCCCCTTTATCCCATGAGCTTCAATTTTCCCTGCTAATCTTTTATGTGGGACCTTATCGAAGGCCTTTTGGAAGTCCAGGTACACCACATCTACTGGCTCTCCCCCATCTATTTTACCAGTTACTCCCTCAAAAAATTCCAATAGATTAGTCAAGCACGATTTACCCTTTGTAAATCCATGTTGACTCTGTCCTATCCTGTCCCCATTTGCTAAGTGCTCCGCTATTTCATCCTTAATGATGGACTCCAGCATTTTGCCCACAACTGATGTAAGGCTTACAGGTCTGTAATTACCTGCTTTTTCCCTACCCCCCTTTTTGAATAGTGGGGTAACGTTAGCTACCCTCCAATCGATGGGCACTGTTCCCGAGTCTAATGAATTCTGAAAAATCATACTTAGTGCATCCGCTATCTCTAGGGCCACCTCCTTCAGCACCCTAGGATGCATGTTATCAGGCCCTGGGGATTTGTCAGCCTTCAATCCCTTTAGCTTCCTTAACACCATATCCTTAGAGATATTGGTTTGCGTCAGTTCCTCCTTTGCAAATGTCCCTATTTTTCCCGATATCCCAGGGAGGTTTTTTGTGTCTTCCTTCGTAAAGACTGACCCAAAGTATGCATTTAGTTGGTCTGCCATTTCCTTATTTCCCGTTATATATTCCCCCGTATCTGACTGCAATGGGCCAACTTTGGTTTTCACCAGTCTTTTCCTCTTGATATACTTATAAAAGCTTTTGGAGTTAGTTTTTATATTTTCCGCCAGCTTGCTTTCGTAAGCTATTTTGCCCCTCTTGATTAAGCCCTTTGTCCTCCTTTGCTCTATCTTAAACTGTTCCCAATCTTCCGCTCTGGTGCTTTTTTTGGCTATTTTATACGCCCTATCTTTGGATTTTATGCTGTCTCTAATTTCCCCTGTTATCCACGGTTGAGTCACCTTTTTAGATTTCCTTTTATGCCAGATTGGTATAAACAATTTTTGCAATTTTGTCATTCTATCTTTAAATGCTTGCCATTGTTTATCTACCTCCAGTCCTCCCAGGAACGTTGCCCAATCAGACCTATTCAGTTCCCGTCTAATGGCATCATAATTCCCCTTGTTTAAATTCAGGACCTTAGTATCTGAGTCAATTTCTTCGCTCTCCATTTCGAGTGAGAAATCGATCATGTTATGATCGCTCTGACCCAAGGGTCCCCGTACAACAAGATTACTAATTAGTCCCTTCTCATTGCACAGTACCCAGTCCAATATAGCCTGTTCCCGAGTTGGTTCCTCGACATATTGATCCAGATAACCATCCCTTAAACACTCAAGGAATTCCTCCTCCTCATTATTTTTACTGATTAGGCTATTCCAATCTATATGTAAGTTAAAGTCACCTATGATGACAGCTGTGCTCTTATTGCACGCTTCTCTAATTTCCCTCGTGATGCCCTCCCCAACCTCTATTTTACTATTTGGAGGCCTATATACCACTCCTATTAATGTTTTTCGCCCCTCGCTATTTCTTAGCTCCACCCATATAGATTCTGTATTAACTGAGTTAATATCCTTCCTTTCAATTGCATTTATCCCTTCTTTTACCAGCAATGCTACCCCTCCTCCCTTTCTTTTTTGTCGATCCTTCCTAAATACTGAATACCCCTGTATGTTAAGCTCCCAGCCCTGCTCACCCTGCAACCATGTTTCCGTAATCCCAATTAGATCATAATTATTAACCTCTATTTCCACAGCTAATTCATCTACCTTGTTCCTGATGCTTCTCGCATTAAGGTATAAAACCCTCAGGCTTTTTTTATGCTCACATTTTTTATGAATTAGTTTGGCCCTTTGTTTTTTGTTCCTCACCCTTTTACATTTATTTCTGTCTGCCTTTCACTTTCCTCTATTTCACTACATAGGTTTCTAGCCCCCTGCCATACTAGTTTAAATGCTCCCGAACTGCTTTATCAAAAATTACCCCGAGAACATCAGTTCCATCTTTGCACAGGTGTAGACCGTCCCTTTTGTATAGGTCACACCTACCACAAAACTGGTTCCAATGCCTCAAAAATTTAAAACCCTCCCTCTTACACCACTGCTCAAGCCACGTATTTAGCCTAACTATCCTGTTCTCTGTACTCTTACTAGCACGTGGCACTGGTAGTAATCCAGAGATTACTACCTTCGAGGTCCTACTTTTAGCTTGGCTCCTAACTCCCTAAATTCTACTTGTAGGACCTCCTCCCTTTTTTTAGCTACGTCGTTGGTACCAACATGTATCACGACAACTGGCTGTTCCCCCTCCCCTCCAGAATGTTCTGCACCCGCGCCGAGACATCCTTGACCCTTGCACCAGGGAGGCAACATACCATCCTGGAGTCTCGGTCGCGACCACAGAAACCCCTATCTATTCCCCTTACAATCGAATCCCCTATTACTATAGCCCTGCCACTCTTTTTCCCTCCCTTCTTTGCAACAGAGCCAGTCATGGTGCCATGAGCCTGGCTGCTGGTGCCTTCCCCCGATGAGTCATCCCCCCTGACAACAGCACCTAAGGCGGTGAACCTGTTGCTAAGGGAGACAACCCCAGGGGATTTCTGCACTACCTTCCTGCCCTTGCTCTGCCTTTTGGTCACCCATGTACTATCTACGCTGGCCTTAACCTGCGGTGTGACCAACTCACTAAATGTGCTATCCACAACCCTCTCAGAATCGTGGATGCTCCAAAGTGAGTCCATCCGCAGCTCAAGGGCCGTCATGCGGTCCCACATGAGCTGCAGCTGGACACACTTCCCGCACACATGGTTGTCAGGGACACAGGAAGCGTCCCTGATTTCCCACATGTTACAGGAGGAGCATGACACAGGTCCGAGCTCTACTGCCATGACTTAACCCTTATATTACTTTTTAATTTTCTAGTTTTAGTTTATTTATTGACTTTTGTTTTCCCGAAGCTTACTTAGACCAATGTATACTGTACTCCTCTTATTCCTTTTTAAACTAACCAAATCCCACTAGTTTTAGTTTTACTTTCTAGGAAGGTTTGAGGAAAGTACGTACCAGTTAGTCTTACCTCCCTGGTCTTTCGCTGACTTCCCGGTCTTGTATCCCCTTGGTCCTACGCCGACTTCCCGCTCCTCCCGGTTCCTGCCCTGCTGAAAAGAAACTGAGACCAAAAAATTTGTGACCTCTGTTTTTAGACTGCTAAAAGACTAGTAGGTAGAGGAGGAGGGCGGGTGGGGGTTCCTACTCTGTAGGAACTCGGGTTTAAGCACCACCCTTCTTAAATGCTGTTCACCTGGGTGCTTCCCCCCTGGTCCGCTTCCGGTCTCGTCTCTCCCGACAACAGTCTCTGCAAAAAAAAGCCCGCGAAAGTGAGTTTAAATACTCACTGTGCTGCTGCTCTCTCCGCTCCCGACACTGGCCTCTGCAAAAACGCCCGCGAAAGTGAGTTTAAATACTCACTGTGCTGCTGCTCTCTCCGCTCCCGACAACAGCCTCTGCAAAAAAAAATGAGCAGTCTATGCCCGCATGCAACAAGATCTGGACGACGTTCAGGCTTGGGCTGATAAGTGGCAGGTAACATTCGCGCCATGGAAGTGCCAGGCAATGACTATCTCCAGCAAGCGAGAGTCTAACCACCTCCCCTTGACATTCAATGGCATTACCATCGCCGAATCCACCACTGTCAACATTCTGGGGGTCACCATTGACCAGAACTTTACTGGACCAGCCACGATAAACACTGTGGCAACAAGAGCAGGTCAGAGGCTGGGTATTCTGCGGCGAGTGTCTCACCTCCTGATTCCCCAAGCCTTTCCACCACTACAAGGCACAAGTAAGGAGTGTGATGGAATACTCTCCACTTGCCTGGATGAGTTGCAGTTGCAACAACACTCAAGAAACTCGACACCAGCCAGGAGAAAGCAGGCCATTTGATTGGCACCCCATCCACCATCTTAAACAATCACTCCCTCCACCACCGGCGTACCGTGGCTGCATTGTGTACCATCTACAAGATGCACTGCAGCAACTCGCCAAGGCTTCTTCGGCAGCACCTCCCAAACCCGCGACCTCTTCCATTTAGAAGGTCAAGGGCAAGCAGGTGCATGGAACACCATCACCTTCAAGTTCCCCTCCAAGTCACACACCATCCTGACTTAGAAGTATATCGCCGATCCTTCATCGTTCGCTGGGTCAAAATCCTGGAACTCCCTACCTAATAGCACTGTGGGATTACCTTCACCACACGGACTACAGTGGTTCCAGAGGCGGCTCACCACCACCTTCTCAAGGGCAATTAGGGATGGGCAATTAAATGTTGGCCTTGTCAGCGACGCCCACATCCAATAAGTGATTTTTTTTAAAAATCCATGGGGTTCAATTTTGCGACCAAGTTGAATATGCGGTACTTTATCAATGCTTCTTGAAAGTCCCTTATACACAACATCAACCGCACCTATGCTCATCAACCCTCTCCATTACTTCATCAAAGAACTCAATCAAGTTAATCAACCAGACCGTAGCAAGGCTCTTTGACAAGTTCCCCATGGCAGATGGTAAGAAGTAAAGCCCACGGGATCCAAGGCAACGTGCAAGTTGGATCCAAAATTAGTCAGAGGCAGGAAAATGGTAATGGTCGAAGGGTGTTTTGTGGACCTGGAAGGCTATTTCCAGTGGGGTTCCGCAGGGCTCAGTACTGGGTCCTTTGCTTTTGTGGTATATATCAATGATTTGGACTTGAATGTGGGAAGTATGATTAAGAAATTTGCGAGGATACAAAAATTGGCCGTGTGGTTGATAATGAAGAAGAAAACTGCAGACTGCAGGAAGATATCAATGACTGGTCAGATGGGCAGAACAATGGCAAATGGAATTCAATCCGGAGAAGTGTGAGGTAATGCATTTGGGGAGGGCTAACAAGGCAAGGAATACACTATCTATGGTAGGACACTGAGAAGTGGCAGAAGATCAGAGGACCTTGGTGTGCATGTCCACAGATCCCTGAAGGTAGCAGGACAGGTAGATAAGGTGGTTAAGAAGGCATATGGGATATTGCCTTTATTAGCCAAGCATAGATATAAGAGCAGGGGGCTGCGTCAATAGATTTTTGGACTTCAGGCAAATCAAGGGATATGGGGATCGGGCGGGAAAGTGGAGTTGAGGTCGAAGACCAGCCATGATTTTATGAGTGGCGGAGCAGGCTCGAAGGGCCGAATGGCCGACTCCTGCTCCTATTTCTTTTGTTCTTATGTTATTTACTGTGATGTTTGGTGGAAGACAGATGCAAAGTACTCATTTGG
>JASTWF010001077.1:48740-123673 GCA_030390025.1 Squalus acanthias | reverse complement strand
GACTGAGAGACACCAATCAGTGTACAGATATCTCCATGAGGGAGAGGGACTATGAGACACCAGTCAGTGTGCAGATATCTCCCTGAGGGAGAGTGGACTGAGAGACACCAATCAGTGTACAGATATCTCCATGAGGGAGAGGGGACTGAGAGACACCAGTCAGTGTACAGATATCTCCCTGAGAGAGAGGGACTGAGAGACTCCAGTCAGAGGTTGTTACACAAGATTAGGGCTCATGGGATTGGGGGTAATATATTAGCAAGGATTGGGGATTGGTTAACGGACAGAAAACAGAGACTAGGAATAAAGGGTCATTTTCGGGTTGGACGTCTGTAACTAGTGGGGTACCGCAAGGATCAGTGCTTGGGCCTCAGCTATTCACAATCTATATCAATGACATAGCTGAAGGAACCGAGTGTAAGGTATGCAAGTTTGCTGACGATACAAAGCTAGGTGGGACAGTAAGCTGTGAGGTGGATGCAAAGAGGCTGCAAAGGCATATAGACCGGTTCAGTGAGTGGGCAAGAAGGTGGCAGATGGAGTAAAATGTGGGAAATGTTAAATTATCCACTTCGGTAGGCAAAATGGAAAAGCGCAATTTTTTTAAAAGGTGAGAGACTATTACATTTTGGGAGTTGGAGGGATTTGAATGTCCTTGTACATGAATCACAGAAACTTAACATGCAGGTACAGCAGGCAATTAGGAAGGTAGATGATATGTTAGCCTTTATTGCAAGGGGGTTGGGGTATAAGAGTAAGGAGGTCTTGATGCAATTGTACAGGGCTTTGGTGAGACCACACCTGGAGTACTGTGCACAGTTTTGGTCTCCTTATCTAACGATACACTTGCCTTGGAAGGGTTGCAACAAAGGTTCACTAGATTGATTCCTGGGATGAGGGGATTGTCCTAGGAGGAGAGTATAGAAACATAGAAACATAGAAGATAGGAGCAGGAGTAGGCCATTCAGCCCCTCGAGCCTGCTCCACCATTCAATGAGATCATGGCTGATCATCCAAATTCAGTACCCTGTCCCTGCCTTCTCCCCATATCCCTTGATCCCTTAAGCCTTAAGAAATATATCTAACTCCTTCTTGAATATATTTAAAGAATTGGCCTCTACTGCCTTCTGTGGTAGAGAATTCCACAGGTTCACCACTCTCTGGGTGAAGAAATTCCTCCTCATCTCAGTCCTAAATGGCTTACCCCTTATCCTTAGACTGTGACCCCTGGTTCTGGACTCCCCGGCCATCGGGAACATCCTTCCTGCATCTAGTCTGTCTAGTCCTGTTAGAATTTTATAAGTTTCAATGAGATCCCCTCTCATTCTTCTAAACTCCAGCGAGTATAAGCCCAATCGACCCAATCTCTCCTCATACGTCATTCCTGCCATCCCAGGTATCAGCCTAGTGAATCTTCGCTGCACTCCCTCCATGGCAAGAACATCCTTCCTCAGATAAGGAGACCAAAACTGCACACAATACTCAAGATGTGGTCTCACCAAGGCCCTGTACAACTGCAGCAAGACATCCTTGTTCCTGTACTCGAACCCTTTCGCTATGAAGGCCAACATACCATTTGCCTTCTTAACCGCCTGCTGCACCTGCATGCTTACCTTCAGCGACTGGTGCACAAAGTAGATTGGGCCTCTATTCTCTGGAGTTTAGAAGAATGAGAGGTGATCTCATTGAAACGTATAAAATTCTTCGAGGGCTTGACAGGGTAGATGCTGAGAGGCTGTTTCCCTGTGCTGGAGAGTCTAGAACTATGGGTCATAGTCTCAGGATAAGGGGTCGGCCATTTAGGACTGAGATGAGGAGGAATTTCTTCACTCAGAGGGTTGTGAATCCTTGGAATTCTCTACCCCAGAGGGTTGTGGATGTTCAGTCGTTGAGTATATTCAAGACAGAGATCCGATAGATTTTTGGACTCTAGGGGAATCAAGAGATGTGGGGATAGAGCGGGAAAGTGGAGTTGAGATCGAAGGTCAGCCATGATCTTATTGAATGGCGGAGCAGGCTCGAGGGGCCATATGGCCTACTCCTGCTCCTAATTCTTATGTTCTTATGTACAGATATGTCCCTGAGGGAGAGGAGACACCAGTCAGTGCACAGTACCTGGTGTGGTACTGAGCCCCACACACAGGCTCCAGCCCCACCCTATGGTAAGTTAATGGATGATTGTCCACTTCCTGTTGGCTAAGTAAATGATTGATCGACCACTTCCTTATGGCTAACAAAATGGCCGATTTGCCATTTCCTGTTGGGTAACAACATGGCCGAATGGCCACTTCCTGTTGGTGAAGAAAATGGCCGATTGGCCACTTCCGATTGGTTAATAAAATGGCCGATGGCCCGCTTCTTGTTAGCTCGTTCCCAAACGCATGCCCCTTCCCCCTTCCTGCCACCACCCTGAAACTCTGCCCTCAGGGCCGAGGGTATGTGCGGGAGCGGGGGGCACGAGTTCGCAGACGGCTCACCTTGCGATGACGAGACGGCCATGGACGGCCTCCTGATGCCCCTCCGGTGCCACTCCCTGGAGGGACGCTTCTCGACGAGCTGCTCCCGGCGCTCGGCCGCCAATCCCGGCGCCAGGCGGCCTGAGTCCGACATGTCCCCTGGTGACGGGCAACTGCACGACTTCCCCAGGGGCTTGTGCCCCTGCTCCTCCCTGAGCTGGGGTTCGCGGGCAGGGGCAGGGCACCTCTGCCCCTCTCCCTCCTGCTGCCCGCTTTCCGCCCATTCCTCGCTGGAGAAGGCATTCTGCCGCTGCACCGGGCATCGGGCGGAGCCTGCGCTCAGGCGGCAGCCGCTGGTGGCCATCGCCGAACCCTCTGTTGCGGCAGCCCCACTCCCGACTATCGGGGCACTCCATGACCGCCCCCTGAAGTTCTCGTCGCTCCCATGCCCGCGCGCGCGGATCTCCTCTTGCGCGACTGACCGCCCTCCCTCCTCCTCCTCCTCCCATCGTTCCGCTCCTGCTGGGGGGTGCGGGTCTCTGGGGGGCTGGGATGGCCGCTCCCCGGCCCCGTGGTCTCCTCCGCCCTCGGGGTCGAGACCCCTCCTCTCCGCCCCTCCCCCGATCTCCACTGGGGGTGGGAGGTCCTCCGGGGCCGCAGCCGGCCGCCGCTCTTGCTGGATGTCCGACGGGGGGGTCGGAGGTGAGCCAAGGTCGCAGGAGGTCGGGTCACACTCAACGGGTCGCCCCCGCTCCTCAGCCACCGGAGGCAAGATTCCAACCAGGAAGTAGAGTTGAATTTTGTTATCGGCTCGGGAAGCCTGCCTCGCCTCCTCCTGGTCCTGGTTGGGGTATTGAAGCCCTCCGTCAGTCACTGTGTCTCCCTGGGGAGGAGGCGAAGACGTTCCTGGTCCTTGCCTGGTGCACTGCCCCAACTCCACCTCAACAGAGGGTCCCTCGTCCAGGATCCGGGCGACGGTTGAAGACCCAGCAACACCTTGGCCAACCATGTGTCTTATCTCCATTTCCTGGGGGTCAGAGGGCGAGTCACCGAGCTCTCCTCCAATGGCTAGAGGCGTGCGCACGTCCTGGTCAGTCAAAGGACACGCACTGACCTCTTGACCAATTGGGCGAGAGCTTTCCGCGTTCTGGCCATCGCAGGTTGAATCATCGATCTCTTGACCAATTGGGTGAGAGCTCTCCACATTCTGGCCATCGCAGGTTGAATCATCGACCTCTTGACCAATTGAGCGAGAGCTTTCCACGTTCTGGCCATCGGAGGTTGAATCATCGAACTCTTGACCAATTGAGCGAGAGCTTTCCACACTCTGGCCATCGGAGGTTGAATCATCGAACTCTTGACCAATTGAGCGAGAGCTTTCCACACTCTGGCCATCGCAGGTTGAATCATCGAACTCTTGACCTATTGAGCGAGAGCTTTCCACGTTCTGGCCATTGGAGGTTGAATCATCGAACTCTTGACTTATTGAGCAAGAGCTTTCCACACTCTGGCCATCGGAGGTTGAATCATTGACATCTTGGCCAATTGAGCGAGTCTTCTCCACATTCTGTCCATCGGAGGTTGAATCATCGACCTCTTGACCAATTGGGTGAGAGCTTTCGACGTTCTGGCCATCGGAGGTTGAATCATTGACATCTTGACCAATTGGGCGAGAGTTTTTGATGTTCTGGCCATCGGAGGTTGAATCATTGACATCTTGGCCAATTGAGCGAGTCTTCTCCACATTCTGTCCATCGGAGGTTGAATCATCGACCTCTTGACCAACTGGGTGAGAGCTTTTGACGTTCTGGCCATCGGAGGTTGAATCATTGACATCTTGACCAATTGGGCGAGAGTTTTTGATGTTCTGGCCATCGGAGGTTGAATCATTGACATCTTGGCCAATTGAGCGACTCCTCTCCATGATCTGGCCATCAGAAGTTGAATCATTGACATCTTGGCCAATTGAGTTAGTCCTCTCCACGTTCTGGCCATCGGAGGTTGAATCATTGACATCTTGACCAATTGGGCGAGAGCTTTCCACGTTCTGGCCATCGGAGGTTGAATCATCAAACTCTTGGCCAATTGAGTTAGTCCTCTCCACGTTCTGGCCATCAGAGCTTGAATCATTGACATCTTGACCAATTGGGCGAGAGCTTTCCACGTTCTGGCCATCGGAGGTTGAATCATCAAACTCTTGGCCAATTGAGTTAGTCCTCTCCACGTTCTGGCCATCAGAGCTTGAATCATTGACCTCTTGAGCAATCGAAGAGGACCGTTCCTCGGCCTGAGTTGAGCCGTCACTTACCTGGCCAATAGGAGCAGGGTTGGTAGGTTGACTGGTGTCGCCTGATTGGCTGGGCTCTGGATCCCCGGTGTAAGCCGTCCTGATGTTAGTTCGGGAATGTTCCGTGTCCCAGTCGGGTCGAGCGATCAGAAGATAAGCAGAGGAATCCTCCCAGTCAACGGTGGGAGGACTGCGGCCATCTTGGCTGGTCAGCGGACATAGCGAGGATGTGTCTGGGGAATCGCCTTGGTCACCGGGGCAGAGGACCTCCTCCTCGGCTGTCTGGGGAAGGAACTGCTGGTCCGCCTCTCCACCGGGAGCCCAGGATCCCTCCGGAACAGGTAGGTGACCAACCACAGGATCTGACACTGAGGAACCTCCTTCGTGGTGACTCTCCAGGACTTCCCCTCCGAAGGGACAAGTGCTCCCGGTTTCCGCGAGACTGGCAGCGAGGTCCGTCTCCATCCCACCGAGAGGCGTTGGCACCGTGTCCTGCTCCCCTGGTTCATCGTGTTGGTACTCCTGGGAGTCATCGGGTGATGGACTGAGGTCCCCGGGGTTTTGGGGACCTCCTGGACCACGAAGCTCCACCTCTGTTGGCCGTTGGCAGCCAGGAGGAGTGGAGAGGCCCACCACCATCAAGACTCCAACTCCCTCGGGGCGTTCTGCCTCCTCCCTTGTGTCTACCGTATCCATCTCAACATCTTGAAGGGCTGGAGATCTGGAAAAGGAGATCAGAGATTATCTTCAGCTTGAATGAATGGTTCAAAGGGGCACTGAGAGGGCCAGACAATGACCTTTCAGTCCTTGAGCACCTAGGGTCAAAAATAGAACCCAGACAGAGGGGGTGGAGGACTCCTCTCAATATCAAAGCAGGTACGGCAAATGTCAGATACAGGGTAAAGCTCCCTCTACACTGTCCCGTCAAACACTCCCAGGGCAGGTACAGCACGGGGTTAGATACAGAGTAAAGCTCCCTCTACACTGTCCCGTCAAACACTCCCAGGGCAGGTACAGCACGGGGTTAGATACAGAGTAAAGCTCCCTCTACACTGTCCCGTCAAACACTCCCAGGGCAGGTACAGCACAGGGTTAGATACAGAGTAAAGCTCCCTCTACACTGACCCATCAAACACTCCCAGGGCAGGTACAGCACGGGGTTAGATACAGAGTAAAGCTCCCTCTACACTGTCCCGTCAAACACTCCCAGGGCAGGTACAGCACGGGGTCAGATACAAGGTAAAGCTCCCTCTACACTGTCCCATCAAACACTCCCAGGGCAGGGACAGCACGGGTTAGATACAGAGTAAAGCTCCCTCTACACTGTCCCGTCAAACACTCCCAGGGCAGGTACAGCACGGGTTAGATACAGAGTAAAGCTCCCTCTACACTGTCCCGTCAAACACTCCCAGGGCAGATACAGCACGGGTTAGATACAGAGTGAAGCTCCCTCTACACTGTCCCATCAAACACTCCCAGGGCAGGTACAGCACGGGTTAGATACAGAGTAAAGCTCCCTCTACACTGTCCCGTCAAACACTCTCAGGGCAGATACAGCACGGGTTAGATACAGAGTAAAGCTCCCTCTACGCTGTCCCATCAAACACTCCCAGGGCAGGTACAGCACGGGGTTAAATACAGAGTAAATCTACGGGTGTGATTTTCTGAATGGGAAGCTTTTGGAGGCGGGGCTCCCACTTGTCGGGTTTCAGTCCCGCCTCCATCAGCTTCTGGCCAACCAGCGGGATTTTCCCCTTGATTGACCTTGTTAGCAGGCCAATTAAGGGAATGCCGGTTAAGAGCACGTCAACTTATGACGTGTCATCTGTCAAGAATTTTGGAAAGAAGAAATGTCGTTTGACAGCTCTGTGAAGCTGTCAAACACTGACATTCTGTGTAGTTTGATGAGGTCTTGCATACAAGACCTCATCAACCTTCTTTCTTTTACAGAATTGAGATGTCTGTTGCATTAGAGAATGCAACGGACATCTCTCATTGGCAACACGGAGGGTGCGAGACTCTCCGAATAGAAACCGACTGAAGCCTGCAGGGAGAAACAAAGGTAAGTACACTTTTAAAAACACTTTGCACTTACCCCAGATACTCACCTCTACACCCTTGCACCCACCACTTACCATCACACCACACTTTTGCAACCCCCCCCCCGCCCCGCCCCCGCCAATGATCTAGACGAGGGAACTAGATGTAATATCTCCAAGTTTGCAGATGACACAAAGCTGGGTGGGCGTGTGTGTTGTGAGGAGGATGCAGAGAAACTCCAGTATGATTTGGACAAGTTGGGTGATTGGGCAGAGGCATGGCAGATGTAGTATAATGTGGATAAATGCGAGGTTATCCACTTTGGTGGCAAAAACAGGAAGACAGGTTATTATCTGAACGGCAATAGATTGGGAAAAGGGGAAATGCAACGAGACCTGGGAGTCCTTGTGCACCAGTCGCTGAAGGTAAGCATGCAGGTGCAGCAGGCGGTTAAGAAGGCAAATGGTATGTTGGCCTTCATAGCGAGAGGATTCGAGTACAGGAGCAAAGATGTCTTGCTGCAGTTGTACAGGGCCTTGGTGAGACCACACCTTGAGTATTGTGTGCAGTTTTGGTCGCCTTATCTGAAGAAGGATGTTCTTGCCATGGAGGGAGTGCAGCGAAGATTCACCAGACTGATACCTGGGATGGCAGGAATGACGTATGAAGAGAGATTGGGACGATTGGGCTTGTATTCGCTAGAGTTTAGAAGAATGAGAGGGGATCTCATTGAAACTTATAAAATTCTAACAGGACTAGACAGACTAGATGCAGGAAGGATGTTCCCGATGGCGGGGGAGTCCAGAACCAGGGGTCACAGTCTAAGGATAAGGGGCAAGTCATTTAGGACTGAGATGAGGAGGAATTTCTTCACCCAGAGAGTGGTGAACCTATGGAATTCTCTACCACAGAAGGCAGTCGAGGCCAATTCATTAAATATATTCAAGAAGGAGTTAGATATATTTCTTAAGGCTAAAGGGATCAAGGGATATGGGGAGAAAGCAGGGACAGGGTACTGAATGTGGATGATCAGCCATGATCTCATTAAATGGCGGAGCAGGCTCGAGGGGCCGAATGGCCTACTCCTGCTCCTATCTTTGATGTTTCTATGACCCCCGCAGATCCACTACTCCCCTTGGTGACCCTGGCGGGTTTTGGAGCCTTCGGGAAGCCCACACTTGTGAGGGCAAAAGCAGGGTAATCCTATTTTCTGCCTGTTAACTACCTGTTAACAGGCATTTAACAGGCTTTAATCCCTTCCCGCCTCCTGGGAAGATGGCATGGAGGCGGGTTGGGGCGGGTATGCCACCCGTCCCCAAATTCTGCCATTTTTCCGGCAGTCCCGCCTCCTCGGGGCTGATAAAATCGTCCCCTACCCTCTACACTGTCCAATCAAACAGTCCCGGGGCAGATACAGCACGGGATAGGTACAGTTAAAGCTCCCTCTACACTGTCCCTAACCCAGGGGTCACTGGACAGGGATCAGGAGCTGGAACCCGGGCTGATTCACCACCCTCCCTAAACCAGGGGTCACCGCACAGGGATCAGGAGCAGGAACCCGGGCTGATTCACCCCCTCACTAACACAGGGGTCACTGGACAGGGATCAGGAGCAGGAACTCGGGCAGATTCACAGCCCGCACTAACCCAGGGGTCACTGGACAAGGATCAGGAGGAGGAACCTGGGCTGATTCACCCCCGCCCCCTCCCTAACCCAGGGGTCACTGGACAGGGATCAGGAGCAGGAACCCGGGTTGACTCACCCTTCCTCCCTAACCCAGGTGTTACGGGACAGGGATCAGGAGCAGGAATCCGGGCTGATTCACCCCCTTCCCTAATACAGGGGTCACTGGACAGGAATCAGGAGCAGGAACCCGGACTGATTCACCCCCTTCCCTAACACAGGGGTCACTGGACAGGGATCAGGAGCAGGAACCAGGGCTGATTCACCCCCTCCCTCCCTAACCCAGGGGTCACTGGATAGGGATCAGGAGCAGGAACCCGGGCTGATTCACCCCCTTCCCTAACACAGGGGTCACTGGACAGGGATCAGGAGCAGGAACCCAGGCTGATTCAACTCCCTCCCTAACACAGTGATCACTGGACAGGGATCAGGAGCAGGAACCCGGGCTGATTCAAAAGGCCACCCTTCCCTAACCCAGGGGTCACTGGACAGCGATTAGGAGCAGAAACCCGGGATGATTCTCCCCCTCCCTAACCCAGGGGTCACGGGACTGGGGTCAGGAGCAGAAACCCGGTCTAATTCACCCCCTCACTAGCCCAGGGGTCATTGGACAGGGATCAGGAGCAGGAACCCGGGTTGATTCACCCCATCCCTAACCCAGGGGATACTGGACAGGGATCAGGAGCAGGAACCCGGGCTGATTCGCCACCCTCCCTAACCCAGGGATCACTGGACAGGGATCAGGAGCAGGAACCCGGGCTGATTCACCCCCTCCCTAACCCAGGGGTCACTGGACAGGGATCAGGAGCAGGAACCCGGGCTGATTCACCCCCTCCCTAACCCAGGGGTCACTGGACAGGAATCAGGAGCAGGAACCCGGGCTGATTCACCCCCTCCCTAACCCAGGGGTCACCGGACAGTGATCAGGAGCAGGAACCAGGGCTGATTCACCCCCTTCCCTAACACAGGGGTCACCGGACAGGGATCAGGAGCAGGAACCCGGGCTGATTCACCCACTCCTCCCTAACCCAGGTGTCACTAGAAAGGGATCAGGAGCAGGAACCCGGGCTGATTCACCACCCCCCGCCACTCCCTCCCTAACCCAGGGGTCACTGGACAGGGATCAGGAGCAGGAACCCGAGCTGATTCACTCCTTCCAAAGCCAGTGGTCACACGACAGGGATCAGGAGCAGGAACCCGGGCTGATTCACCCCCTCCCGAACCCAGGGATCACTGGACAGGGATCAGGATCAGGAACACTGGCTGATTCAACCACTCCTCCCTAACCCAGGTGTTACTGGACAGGGATCAGGAGCAGGAACCCAGGCTGATTCACTCCCTCCCTAACCCAGTGGTCACTGGACAGGGATCAGGAGCAGGAACCCGGGCTGATTCATCCCCCCTCCCTAACTCAGGGGTCACTGGACAGGGATCAGGAGCAGGAACCCGGGCTGTTTCATCCCCCCTCCCTCACCCAGGGGTCACTGGACAGGGATCAGGAGCTGGAACCCGGTCTGATTCACCCCCTCCCTAACCCAGGAACCACTGGACAGGGATCAGGAGCAGGAACCCGGGCTGATTCACCCCCTCCCTAACCCAGGGGTCACTGGGCAGTGATCAGGAGAAGGAACCCGGGCTGATTCATTCCCTCCCTAACCCAGGGGTCACTGGACAGGGATCAGGAGCAGGAACCCGGGCTGATTCACCCTTCCTCCCTAACCCAGGTGTTACTGGACAGGGATCAGGAGCAGGAACCCGGGCTGATTCACCACCTTCCCTAACCCAGGGGTCACTGGACAGGGATCAGGAGCAGGAACCAGGGCTGATTCACCGCCTTCCCTAACACAGGGGTCACTGGACAGGGATCAGGAGCAGGAACCAGGGCTGATTCACCCCCTTCCTCCCTAACACAGGGGTCACTGGACAGGGGACAGGAGCAGAAACCCGGACTAATTCACCCCCTCACTAGCCCAGTGGTCATTGGACAGGGATCAGGAGCAGGAACCCGGGCTGATTCACACCCTCCCTAACCCAGGGGACACTGGACAGGGATCAGGAGCAGGAACCCGGGCTGATTTACCCCCTCCCTAACTCAGGGATCACTGGACAGGGATCAGGATCAGGATCCCGGGCTGATTCGCCCACTCCTCCACTTACCCTTGGGTCACTGGACAGGGATCAGGAGCAGGAACCCGGGCTGATTCACCCCCTTCCCTAACCCAGGGGTCACTGGGCAGTGATCAGGAGCAGGAACCCGGGCTAATTCACTCCCTCTCTAACCCAGGGGTCACTGGAAAGGGATCAGGAGCAGGAACCCGGGCTGATTCAACCACTCCTCCCTAACCCAGGTGTTACTGGACAGGGATCAGGAGCAGGAACCCAGGCTGATTCACTCCCTCCCTAACCCAGCGATCACTGGACAGGGATCAGGAGCAGGAACCCGGGCTGTTTCATCCCCCCTCCCTAACCCAGGGGTCACTGGACAGGGATCAGGAGCAGGAACCCTGTCTGATTCACCCCACCTCCCTAACCCAGGGGTCACTGGACAGGGATCAGGAGCAGGAACCCGGGCTGATTCACCCCCTTCCCTAACACAGGGGTCACTGGACAGGGATCAGGAGCAGGAACCCGGGCTGAGTCTCCCCCTCCCTAACCCAGGGGTCACTGGACAGGGATCAGGAGCAGGAACCCGGGCTGATTCACCCCCTTCCCTAACACAGGGGTCACTGGACAGGGATCAGGAGCAGGAACCCGGGCTGATTCACCCCCCTCCCTAACCCAGGTGTCACTGGACAGGGATCAGGAGCAGGAACCCGGGCTGATTCACACCCTCACTAACCCAGGGGTCACTGGACAGGGATCAGGAGCAGGAACCCGGGCTGATTCACACCCTCCCTAACCCAGGGGTCACTGGACAGTGATCAGGAGCAGGAACCCGGGCTGATTCACCCCCCCACCTCCCTCCCTAACCCAAGGCCTCAGTACCACACCAGGTGTGAGATCTGGCTAACTCAGCACAGGCCGGGGTTGGAGCCTGGGCCTCTCCTGTGTGTTTGTGTGTGTGTGTGCGGCTGAATACCGCACCAGGTGTGAGATGAGCTATCTCTCCGTACGAGGAGCTTGAAAGGTTTTTGAAGCTGTTCAAAGTTCCCTGCCCCTCCCTTGTTCTGTGTCGTACATACCCGGGAATGTTGCAGATCTTGATCCTGGTTGTCCGGGATATCCCTCTCCCCAGCTCTCCAACATCTCACTGCTCCCCCTCACTCACCCCCCGGTCCCAGATCCCCTTCCCTCCACCACCACCCCCGCCCCCCTCACCCCCTCCTTCCCCCAACCCAGACTCTTCGAACAAAATCTTGGCAGCTCACCTTTCCAGTTCTGCTACTTCTGGCTCTCCCCTCCCCCTCCCTTCTCTCCGATCGGACGAGACCAGCCAGGGGTGGGGTTAGACTAGGCCTCAGTCTGTGCGATTGTGGGTTGGCGGGAGGTCCCGTCGATTGCAGGGGGGCAAACTTCCTGGGTCAATGTCTGGCACACAGCGCAAGAGGTGGGGATTCTGGGAGCTGTTGGCAGCCGGGGGAGGGTGTGGCTCTCTGATTGGATACCTGTGGAATGTTTCAATCAAGGTGATGGTGGGAGGGACAGAGAGAGAGAGAGAGAGAGACAGACAGACAGTGAGAGACAGAGAGAGAGACAGAGAGAAAGAGAGGGAGACTGAGAGTTAGAGACAGTGACAGAGACAGAAAGTTAGAGACAGAGAGAGAAAGAGAAAGAGGGAGAGAGAGAGAGACAGACAGACAGCAAGAGAAACAGAAAGAGAGAGAGAGACAGACAGCGAGAGAGACTCAGATAGAAAGAGAGAGACAGAGATAGAGACAGTGACAGAGATAGAGAGAGAGAGAGAAAGAAAGAGGGAGAGAGAGAGACAGAGAGAGAGATAGAGAGACAGACAGCGAGAGAGACTCAGATAGACAGAGAGAGAGAAAGAGAAAGAGGGAGAGAGAGAGATACAGACAGACAGCGAGAGAGACTGAGATAGAATGAGAGAGAGACAGAGACAGTGACAGAGACAGAGATAGAGATAGAGACAGAGAGAAAGAAAGAGAAAGAGATAGAGAGACAGAGTGAGAGAGAGGTAGAGAGACAGAGAGAGAGACAGAGAGAGAGAGAGCCAGAGAAATAGTCTGAGAGAGAGGGAATGGTAGCGTAGAGGTATTTTCACTGGGTTAGTAATCCAGAGGCCTGGACTGATGATCCAGAGATGTGAGTTCAAATCCCACCACAGCAGCTGGGGAATTTAAATTCAGTTAATTAAATAAATCCGGAATTTAACAAAAAAAGCTAGTATCAGTAATGGTAACCATGAAACTATCGGATTGTCGTAAAAACCCATCTGGTTCACTAATGTCCTTTAGGGAAGGAAATCTGCTGTCCTTACCCGGTCTGACCTATATGTGACTCCAGACCCACAGCAATGTGGTTAACTCTTAACTGCCCTCTGAAATGGCCGAGCAAGACACTCAGTTGTAACAAACCGCTACGAAACACAATAATAACAATAAAACCGTACGGACCACCCGGCATCGACCTCGGCACCGGCTACGGGCACGGCAACGGCACACCTAGCCCAGTCGACCCTGCAAAGTCCTCCTCACCATCATCTGGGGACTTGTGGCAAAATTGGGAGAGCTGTCCCACAGACTAGTCAAGCAACAGCCTGACAGAATCATACCTTTCAGCCAATGTCCCAAACTCCATCCATCACCATCCCTGAGTATGTCCTGTCCCACCGGCAGGACAGACCCACCAGGGGTGGCGGCCCAGTCGGGAAGGAGTGGCCCTGGGAGTCCTGCAACATTGACTTCCGGGTCAAGCATGGGCAAGGAAACCTCCTGCTGATGACCATCTACCGCCCTCCCTCAGCTGATGAATCAGTACTCCTCCATGTTGAACACCACTTGGAAGAAGCACTGAGAGTAGCAAGGGCACAGAATGTACTCTGGGTGGGGGACTTCAAGAGTGGCTCGGTAGCACTACTACTGACCGAGTTGGCCGAGCCCTGAAGGACATAACTGCGACAGGTGGTGAGAGAACCAACACGAGGGGAAAAACCTACTTGACCTTGTCCTCACCAATCTACCTGTCGCAGATGCATCTGTCCATGGCAGCAGAGAAAAATAGGAGCAAGAGTAGGCCCTTCGAGCCTGCTCCGCCATTCAATAGGATCATGGCTGATCCCCTATCTCAATACCATATTCCCGCTCTCTCCCCATACCCCTTGATGCCTTTTGTGCCTAGAAATCTATCTGTCTCCTTCTTAAATGAGCGAGACTTCAACGGCAGTAAACAGCAGCGGGAGCCCAGGAGAGCGGCTACAAAGAGTGTAAAGAAGTAAAATGTAATCGAAGTGTGACATAGAAACATAGAAGATAGGAGCAGGAGTAGGCTATTCAGCCCCTCGAGCCTGCTCCGCCATTCGATGAGATCATGGCTGATCATCCAAATTCAGTACCCTGTCCCTGCCTTCTCCCCATATCCCTTGATCCCTTTAGCTTTAAGAAATATATCTAACTCCTTCTTGAATATATTTAATGAATTGGCCTCAACTACCTTCTGTGGTAGAGAATTCCACAGGTTCACCACTCTCTGGGTGAAGAAATTCTTCCTCATTTCTGTCCTAAATGGCTTACCCCTTATCCTTAGATTATGACCCCTGGTTCTGGACTCTCCGACCATCGGGAACATTCTTCCTGCATCTAGTTTGTCCAGACCTGTCAGAATTTTATATGTTTCGATGAGATCCCCTCTCATTCTTCTATACTCCAGCGAGTATAAGCCCAATCGACCCAATCTCTCCTCATATGTCATTCCTGCCATCCCAGGTATCAGCCTTGTGAATCTTCGCTGAACTCCTTCCATGGCAAGAACATCCTTCCTCAGATAAGGCGACCAAAACTGCACACAGTACTCAAGGTGTGGTCTCACCAAGGCCCTGTACAACTGCAGCAGGACATCTCTGTTACTGTACTCAAACCCTTTCGCTATGAAGGCCAACATACCATTTGCCTTCTTCACCGCCTGCTGCACCTGCATGCTTACCTTCAGCGACTGGTGCACAAGGACACCCAGGTCTCGTTGCACTTCCCCTTCTCCCAATCTATTGCCATTCAGATAACAGTCTGTCTTTCTGTTTTTGACACCAAAGTGGATAACCTCGCATGTATCCACGTTATATTGCATCTGCCACGCTTCTGCCCACTCACCCAACCTGTCCAAATCATCCTGGAGTTTCTCGGTATCCTCCTCGCAGCACACACTCCCACCCAGCTTTGTGTCATCTGCAAACTTGGAGATATTACATTTAGTTCCCTTATCCAGATCATTAATGTATATTGTGAATAGCTGGGGTCCAAGGACCGACCCCTGTGGGTGAGTGCTTTTTTTTTCCTTCAATTTTAAGTCTATTTCTTTTAAGGTAGTTCATAGTTAAGGTAGTTCGGGAGAGCGAGAATCCGAGAGTTTAAATTTGAGGTAAGAGTTTTTTGAATTAAAAGTATGGCGGGGGACCTCAGTCCCGTGCGTTGCACGGCCTGCAGCGTGTGGGAATTCCGAGACGCTTCTTGCAGTCAGGATGACCACATGTGCAGTAAGTGCCAACGGTTTGGCCAACTTGAGATCCGGTTTTCGGAGCTCGAGCGTCAGCGGTGTATCCGCGAGGCTGAGAGTTACGTGGATAGCACGTTTTTAGACGAGGTCACCCTTCAGCTTAAGAAAGTGCAGTCAGAGAGGGAATGGGAGGCCACCAGTCAGAAGAAGGGGGGGCAGGCAGGTAGTCAGGAAAGCCCCAGAGTGCATCTCACTCAACAACCGTTTTTGTGTGTTGGAAAACGGTGAAAGTGACAGTTCCTCTGGGGAGTGCAGCCAGAGCCAAGTTCACGGCACTGTGGGTGGCTCAGCTGCACAAGGGGGGAGGAGTAAGAGTGGAAGGGCAATAGTGGTAGGAGACTCAATAGTGAGGGGTGCAGACAGGCGTTTCTGTGGCCGCAGACGTGACTCCAGGATGGTATGTTGCCTCCCTGGTGCCAGGGTCAAGGATGTCACTGAACGGCTGCAGGGCATTCTGAAGGGGGAGGGCGAACAGTCAGAGGTCGTGGTTCACATTGGTACCAACGGCATAGGTCGAAAGAGGGATGAGGTCCTGCAACAAGAATTTAGGGAGCTAGGTAGCAGATTCAAAAGCAGGACCTCAAAGGTTGTAATCTCTGGATTACTCCCGGTGCCACGTGCTAGTGAGTATAGGAATAAGAGGATAGAGCAGATGAATGCATGGCTAAAGAGTTGGTGCAGGAGGGAGGGCTTTAGTTTCCTGGATCACTGGGTCTGTTTCTGGGGAAGGTGGGACCTGTACAAGTCGGACGGGTTGCACCTGAACCGGAACGGGACCAACATCCTTGCGGGGAGGTTTGCTAGTACTGTTGGGGGGGTGGGGTTTAAACTAACTTGGCAGGGGGATGGGATACGGATGGAGCTATAGTACGGGATGATGCACAGCCAAATATAGAGGAGAAAACAAGTCAGTCTGGAAGGCAGAGCAAATATGTAATGGCATAAGGGAGTATGGCACGGCTGGATGGCATTTATTTTAATGCAAGGAGTCATGCAAGTAAGGCAGATGAATTGAAGGTGTTGATGAACACATGGGAGTATGATATTGTTGCTATCACAGAGACATGGTTGAGGGAGGAGCAGGACTGGCAGCTCAATATTCCGGGGCATAGAATCTTCAGGCAAGACAGAGGGGGGTGTAAAAGAGGAGGGGGTGTCGCAATATTAATCAAGGAGTCAATTACTGCTGTAAGGAGGGATGATATCTCAGCAGGTTCCTCTACTGAGGCCATATGGGTAGAACTTAAAAACAAAAAGGGGGCAAGCACTTTGCTTGGAGTGTACTATAGGCCCCCAAACAGTCAGGGGGAGATAGAGGAACAGATATGTAGGCAAATCTCAGAGAAGTGTAGAAATAATAGGGTAATAATAGTAGGGGATTTCAACTTCCCCAATATTAACTGGGATAGTCAGAGTGTGAAAGGCTTAGAGGGTGCGGAATTCTTAAAGTGCATCCAGGAGAGCTTTTTGAGCCAGCATGTAGAAAGTCCTGTAAGAGAGCCGTTACATAGCCGGGCAAGTGGTAGAAGTGTCAGTAGGAGAGCATTTTGGTGACAGTGACCATAATTCGGTGAGATTTAAGGTAGTCATGGAAAAGGACAAAGATGGACCGGAAATAAAGGTTCTAAATTGGGGGAAGGCCGACTTTAATATGATAAGGCAGGATCTGGCCAAAGTGGACTGGGATCAGCTACTTGTAGGAAAATCCACATCAGAACAGTGGGAGTCTTTCAGAAAGGAAATAGAGAGAGTACAACGCCAACATGTTCCCGTAAAGGTCAAGGGTGGGACCAACAGGTCCAGGGAACCCTGGATGTCAAGGGATATACAAGAATGGATTAGGAAAAAAAGGGAGACTTTTGGCAGATACAAAGGACTAAAAACAGTGGAAGCCCTAGAGGAGTATAGAAAGTGCAGGGGGGGTACTTAAAAAAGAAATTAGGAGAGCGAAGAGGGGGCATGAAATAACACTGGCGGGCAAAATAAAGGAAAATCCCAAGGTGTTTTATAAGTATATTAAGGCCAAGAGGATAACCAGAGAAAGAGTAGGGCCCATTAGGAACCAAAGTGGCAATCTGTGTGTAGAGCCGGAAGATGTAGGTGAGGTTTTAAATGAATATTTTGCATTTGTGTTCACTATGGAGAAGGACGATGTAGGCATAGAAATCAGGCAGGGGGATTGTGATATACTTAAACAAATTAGTATTGAGAGGGAGGAGATACTAGCGGTTTTAGCGGGCTTAAAGGTGGTTAAATCCTCAGACCCAGATGAGATGTGTCCCAGGCTGCTGTGTGAGGCAAGGGAGGAGATTGCAGGGGCAAATTTTCAGAACCTCTCTGGCCACAGGGGAGGTGCCAGAGGACTGGAGAACAGCTAACGTAGTACCATTATTCAAGAAGGGTAGTAGGGTTAAAACAGGGAATTACAGGCCAGTGAGCCTAACATCAGTGGTAGGGAAATTATTGGAAAAAATTCTGAGGGACGGAATTAGTCTCCACTTGGAGCGGCAAGGATTAATCAAGGATAGTCAGCATGGCTTTGTCAGGGGGAGATCATGTCTAACCAATTTGATTGACTTTTTCGAGGGGGTGACTAGGTGTGTGGATGAGGGTAGTGCAGTTGATGTAGTCTAGATGGACTTCAGTAAGGCTTTTGACAAAATCCCACATGGGAGACTGGTCAAGAAGGTAAGAGCCCATGAGATCCAGGGCAATTTGGCACATTGGATCCAAAATTGGCTTAGTGGCAGGAGGCAGAGGGTGATGGTCGAAGGTTGATTTTGTGACTGGAAGCCTGTGTCCAGTGGTGTACCGCAGGGATCGGTGCTGGGTCCTTTGCTGTTTGTAGTGTACATTAATGATTTAGATATGAATGTAGGAGGTACGATCAGGAAGTTCGCAGATGACACGATAATTGGTGCGGTGGTAAATAACGAGGAGGGAAGCCTCAGGCTACAGGACGATATAGACGGGTTGGTCAGATGGGCAGAAAAGTGGCAAATGGAATTTAACCCTGAAAAGTGTGAGGTGATGCATTTTAGGAGGACTAACAAGGCAAGGGAATACACAATGAATGGTAGGACCCTAGGAAGGACAGAGGATCAGAGGGACCTTGGTGTGCATGTACATAGATCCCTGAAGGCAGCAGGACAGGTAGCTAAGGTGGTTAAAAAGGCATATGGGATACTTGCCTTCATTAGCCGAGGCATAGAATATAAGAGCAGGGAGGTTATGATGGAGCTGTACAAAACGTTAGTTAGGCCACAGCTGGAATACTGTGTGCAGTTCTGGTCGCTACACTGTAGGAAGGATGTGTTTGCATTGGAGAGGGTGCAGAGGAGATTCACCAGGATGATACCTGGGCTGCAGCGCTTCAGCTATGAAGAGAGACTGGACAGGCTGGGGTTGTTTTCCTCAGAGCAGAGAAAGCTGAGGGGGGACCTGATTGAGGTGTACAAAATTATGAGGGGCACAGATAGGGTAGATAGAAAGGAACTTTTCCCCTTAGTAGAAGAGTCAATAACCAGGGGGCATAGTTTCAAGGTAAGGGGCAGGTTTAGAGGGGATTTGAGGAAAAGCTTTTTCACCCAGAGGGTGGTTGGAATCTGGAACTCACTGGCTGGAAGGGTGGTACAGGCAGGAACCCTCAAAACATTCAAGAAGCATTTAGATGAGCACTTGAAACGCCATAGCATACAAGGCTACGGACCAAGTGCTGGAAAATAGGATTAGAATAGACAGGGCTTGATGGTCGGCGTGGACATGATGGGCCGAAGGGCCTCTTTCTGTGCTGTATAACTCTATGACTCTATGGGGGAAAAATTCAGTTGGTTGCGCCTCCCGTTAGCGCCTTAAGAGGGCGCTAATGGGGCGCAAAGCATCTAGCGCCCAGGCGCGGCGAAGTCTGCGCCGCTCGCGAAATTAACTAGACATTTTGCGGCGGCGCTAAACACTGCCGCCACAATCTCCTGCGCCGGCAGATCGTGACGTCAGTCGAGTGCGCAACGCCCCGGTATCGCCCCGGAGCGGATATTGAGTGGCGCCCCCTGCCTTACTGCCTGACGCTAGCAACGACAGTTTGAGTGGAGCGTTCTGCAGTCATGAAGGGAAAGGGGGAGCGCTATTTAAAGGTGACCGCTTCCTGCCTTTTATTGTTGGTGCCATTTTTGAACTACGCATTCTGAGAGAGAGAGAGAGAGAGAGACTTCTGGAGAGTTTCAACGTTGTGTGAAGGAGTTTTGGGTACTGAGCAGCACTTTGCAGGTTCATTTTGATTTGCCATTCCTTGTATCGATTTAGAAGAGACTGTGGGGGCTGCACTCTGAGCTCTTTGCCTGGTACTCTCCATTGTTCTTTCCAGCAGATTTGATGTGCAGGTCTCTCCAGGCCGAGATTCAAGGCTGCAATTAGCAGGATGTGGATGGAAAGTGAGATTAACCATCCCCTTTAAGAACTGGCCGGGGCCTTTGTGTGTGTGTTCCATTGCTGACTGACATCACATGAGCTTTGCCAGCGCTCTGAGTTAGCGCCTCGCTCCTCGGCCTTTGCGCCTTAAGACAGGTGTGAAGCGCCTGATTTAGCGCTCCAATCACCTCCAGGGGCGATAAAAGTCAAGTTTGCAGTCAGTGGCGATAATTAGTGCCAGGCGCTAATCTTTGCGCCCGGCCGATAATTGCGCCCCAAATGGGGCGATACTGAATTTCTCCCCCTATGACTCTAATATATTCAGTGACTTGGCCTCCACAGCCTGGTAGAGAATTGAACAGGTTCACCACCATCTGAGTGAAGAAATTTCTTCTCATCTCAGTCCTAAATTTCCTTCCCCATATCCTGAGACTGTGACCCCTCGTCCTAGACCCCCCAGCCAGGGGAAACATCCTCCCTGCCTCCAGTCTGTCTAGCTCTGTCAGAATTTTATACGTTTCAATGAGATCCCCTCTCATTCTTCTAAACTCTAGTGAATACAGGCCTAGTCGACCCAATCTCTCCTCATACGACAGTCCTGCCATCCCAGGAATCAGTCTGGTGAACCTTCACTGCACTCCCTCTATGGCAAGCTTATCCTTTCTTAGGTAAGGAGACCAAAACTGCACACAGTACTCCAGTTGTGGTCTCACCAAGGCCCTGTACAACTGTAGTAAGACATCCTTGCTCCTGTACTCAAATCCTCTTGCAATGAAGGCCAACATACCATTTGCCTTCCTAATTGTTTGCTGCACCTGCATGTTTGCTTTCAGTGACTGGTGTACAAGGACACCCAGGTCCTTTTGTACATCAACATTTCCCAATCTATCACCATTTAAATAATACTCTGCCTTTCTGTTTTTCCTACCGAAGTGGATAACTTCACATTTATCCACGTTATACTGCATCTGCCATGTATTTGCCCACTCACTCAACTTGTCTAAATCACCTTGAAGCCTCTTTGCATCCTCCTCACAACTCACAATCCCACCTAGTTTCGTGTCGTCAGCAAACTTGGAAATATTACATTTGGTTCCCTCATCCAAATCATTGATATATATTGTGAATAGCTGGGGCCCAAGCACTGATCCCTGCGGTACCCCACTAGTCACCGCGTGCCACCCCGAAAAAGACCCATTTATTCCTACTCTCTGTTTCCTGTCTGTTAACCAATTTTCAATCCATGCCAGTATATTACCCCCAATCCCATGTGCTTTAATTTTGCACACTAACCTCTTATGTGGGACTTTATCAAAGGCCTTCTGAAAATCCAAATCCACCACATCCACTGGTTCTCCCTTATCTATTCTACCAGTTACATCCTCAAAAAACTCCAGTAACTTTGTCAAACATGATTTCCCTTTCATAAATCCATGTTGACTTTGTCTAATCCCATTGATATTTTCTAAGTGTCCTGTTATCAGATCCTTTATAATCGACTAGCATTTTCCCTACTACTGATGTTAGGCTAACTAGTCTGTAGTTCTCTGTTTTCTCTCTCCCTCATTTTTTAAATAGTGGGGTTACATTTGCCACCCTCCAATCTGCAGGAACTGTTCCATAATCTATAGAATTTTGGAAGATGACAACCAATGCATCCACTATTTCCATGGCTACCTCTTTTAGTACTCTGGGATGCAGATTATCAGGCCCTGGTGATTTATTAGCTTTCAGTTCCATTAATTTCTCCAGCACTATTTTTTTACTAATACTAATTTCCTTTAATTCCTCCTTCTCACTAGACCCTTGATTCCCTAGCATTTCTGGGAAGTTATTTGTGTCCTCTTCCGTGAAGACAGAACCAAAGTATTTGTTTAATTGCTCCACCATTTCCTTGTTCCCCTTATAAATTCTCCCATTTCTGACTGTAAGGGACCTACATTTGTCTTCACTAATCTTTTTTCTTTTTACATACTTGTAGAAGCTTTTACAATCCGCTTTTATGTTCCTTTCAAGTTTACTCTCATACTCTATTTTTCCCCTCTTAATCAATCTCTTGGTCCTTTTTTGCTGAACTCTAAACTGCTCCCAATCCTCAGGCTTGCTACTTTTTCTGGCAACTTTATATGACTCCTCTTTGGATCTAATACTATCCTTAATTTCTTTTGTTAGCCATGGTTGGGCCGCTTTTCCTTTTGTGTTTTTGCGCCAGAAAGGAATGTATAACTGTTGCAATTCATGCATTCGTTCCTTAAATGTTAGCCATTGCCTATCCACCGTCATGCCTTTTAATCAAGCTCCCCAATCTATCATAGCCAACTCACTCCTCATACCATCGTAGTTTCCTTTGTTTAGATTTAGGACCCTAGTTTTGGATTTGACTTCTTCACTTTCCATTTTAATGAAGAATTCTATCATGTTATGGTCACTCTTCCCTAAAGGACCCCGCACAACAAGATTATTAATTAACCCCTTCTCATTGCACAATACCCAATCTAGGATAGTCTGTTCCCTAGTTGGCTGCTCAACGTACTGGTCTAAAAAACCATCTCGTACACACTCCAGGAATTCATCCTCCACAGTATTATTGCTAATTTGGTTTGGCCAGTCTATATGTAGATTAAAGTCAGCCATGATTACTGTATAGGTAGCAGTGACCACCGCAGAGTAATTGTGGAGACGAAGTCCCGTCTTCACACTGAGGACACCCTCCATCGTGATGTGTGGCACTACCACCATGCTAAATGGGATAGATTCAGAACAGATCTAGCAGCTCAAAACTGGGCATCCATGAGGCACTGTGGGCCATCAGCAGCAGCAGAATTGTATTCCACCACAATCTGTAACCTCATGGCCCGGCATATCCCTCACTGTACCATTACCATCAAGCCAGGTGACCAACCCTGGTTCAATAAGGAGTATAGTAAGGGGATTTGAGTACAGGAGTAGGGAGGTGATGCTGCAGTTGTACAGGGCCTTGGTGAGGCCACACCTGGAGTATTGTGCGCAGTTTTGGTCTCCTAACTTAAGGAAGGACATGCTTGCTATTGAGGGAGTGCAGCGAAGGTTCACTAGATTGATTCCTGGGATGGCCGGACTGACATATCAAGAAAGATTGGGTCAACTGAACTTGTATCCTCTGGAGTTCAGAAGAATGAGGGGGGATCTTATAGAGACATTTAAAATCCTGACTGGTTTAGACAAATTAGATGCGGGCAGAATGTTCCCAATGGTAGGGAAAACTAGAACCAGGGGTCACAGTCTAAGGATTAAGGGGAAGCCATTTAGGACTGAGCTGAGGAGGAACTTCTTCACCCAGAGAGTGGTGAATCTGTGGAATTCTCTACCACAGAAGGTTGTTGAGGCCAGTTCGCTAAATATATTCAAAAGGGAGTTAGATATAACACTCACAACTAAGGGGATCAAGGGGTATGGCGAGAAAGCAGGAATGGGGTACTGAGGTAGCATGTTCAGCCATGAACGCATTGAATGGCGGTGCAGGCTCGAAGGACCGAATGGTCTACTCCTGTACCTATTTTCTATGTTTCTATGTTTCTATAGACGAGCATGACAGGAGCAGCACCTAAAAATGAGGCGCCAATCTGGGGAAGCTGCAACACAGGACTACATGCATGCTAAAAAGTGGAAGCAGCATGCTATAGACAGGGCTAAGCGATCCCACAATCAACGGATCAGATCAAAGCTCTGCAGTCCTGCTACATCCAGTCATGAATGGTGGTGGACCATTAAACAACTAACAGGAGGAGGAGGCTCAATGAATAGCCCCATCTTCAATGACAGTGGAGCCCAGCATGTGAGTGCAAAAGACAAGGCTGAAGCGATTGCGACCATCTTCAGCCAGAGGTGCCGAGTGGATGATGCATATAGGCCTCCTCCTGAGGTCCCCACCATCACAGAAGCCAATCTTCAGCCAATTCGATTCACTCCACGTGATATCAAGAAACGGCTGAGCGCACTGGATACAGCAAAGGCTGTGGGCCCTGACAACATCCCAGCTATCGTGCTGAAGGCTTGTGCTGCAGAACTAGCTGCGCCTCTAGCCAAGCTGTTCTAGTACAGCTACAACACTGGCATCTATCCAACAATGTGGAAAACTGCCCAGGTATGTCCTGTCCACAAAAAGCAGGACAAATCCAATCCGGCCAATTACCGCCCCATCAGTCTACTCTCAATAGAAACATAGAAACATAGAATCTAGGAGCAGGAGTAGGCCATTCGGCCCATCGAGCCTGTTCCACCATTCAATACGATCATGGCTGATCATCCAAATCCAGTACCCTGTCCCTGCTTTAATCCCCACAGTACACATATCCCACCCTACCCCCATAACCTCACGTATTTAAGTCCCCCTAACATATCCCATCCTATCCCCATAACCCCACATATTTAATCCCCCCCTAACACTAAGGGTCAATTTATCATAGCCAAATCAACCTAACCCGCACATTTTTGGACTGTGGGAGGAAACCGGAGCACCCGGAGGAAACCCACGCAGACACGGGGAGAATGTGCAAACTCCACACAGACAGTCACCCGAGGTCAGATTCGAACCCGGGTCCCTGGCGCTGTGAGACACCAGTGCTAACCACTATGCCACCGTGTTGCCCTCATCAGCAAAGTGATGGAAGGTGTCATCGACAGTGCTAACAAGCGACCACTTACTCATCAATAACCTGCTCACTGATGCCCAGTTTGGTTTCCGCCAAGACCACTCGGCTCCCGACCTCATTACAGCCTTGGTCCAAACATGGACAAAGGAGCTGAATTCCAGAGGTGAGGTGAAAGTGACTGCCCTAGACATCAAGGCAGCATTTGACCGAGTGTGGCTGTAGAGGGTGGTGTGTGGGGTCAGCCTCACCTCTGACTCAGTGAGCGGTTCGAATCGCTCCCACGCCCCTGGTTCTAGACCTTGGACTTATTTAGGGGTTGTGAACAAAGATGCAGGAGACAACAGGTTCTGATGAAAGAATTTTGACTTTATTAAAAGAAAAAGGTAACAAACTTAAAACACACTTAAATTCTTAAAACACAGGTTGGGGAACACATTGGTACAAGCGAGGGATGTAACCTTAGAAGAATACTTCACCCCTCCCAATCCCACTTCACTAGCGAGGTTTTGGTTTCAGGAGATCAGGGATAATGCTCACCAAACGAATCATTGACAGTTGAGAGTTAGGGTTTAGAGTCTTTTGAGTAAAAGGTTCCATGAGGCCCTTGTTGCCGCAAGGTGTCCGATGGTCACTGAGGCAGTCGCTCTGGTCTCTTCTTGCGTGTCGGTCTGCTTGTGAAGTTGTTGGCCTTCTTTATTGAACTTCTTGCTGTAACTCTGCCTCTGTTTAAAACGAGTTCAACAATTTTAGATCATAACCTTAGCTCCAATCACATTTATATTTTATTTTTTCATCCACCCTTTTATTTGGCCCCCCCCACCCCCCGCCACTTTTTTTTCCTCCTAGAAGCTGGCAGCTGTCCTTCATTCTGCCAGTGGATTTCACACTTCTTTCAGCCTTAACCTGTCACATTAACACCACCTCTAGCCTTGCATATCTCTTAATGTCTCTTAATGTCTCTTAATCTCCCCTTTTGTTCTTTCATCCCCTCCCCCTTTTCCCAGCTTTATCCTGGCCTTAAATCTATTTGATTTCCGGCTCTTTCCAGTTCTGACGAAAGGTCATCGACCTGAAACGTTAACTCTCTTTCTCTCTCCACGGATGCTGCCTCGCCTGCTGAGTTTTTCCAGCGTTTTCTGTTGTTATTTCTGTTTAAACTGTCTTCTTCCGAGCTGTGGAACTGCCTTCTTGCAGAACTGTGGAAACTGCCTTCTGCCTGCTTGTCCTGAACTCTGTAACTCCAGCCCTGACTTCTTGCCGAACAGGCTTTTCGATTGAACTGCAGAATTGCCTTCTGTTGAACTTGAACTGTAACTGGAGAACTCGAACTTGTAACTGTTGTAACTGCTTGATGGGCCTTCAATTATACTAAATTGAAGTGGCCTTGTCAAAACCAAATCAAATCCCGGTCATTGTAAGACCTCGTTAACAGTAACCACTTTATTAAGTGTCAAACGGCTTGCGTCCTGTCGATCTCTTCGGTGGACTACAGGTGATCGGTTTCGTGTTGAAGTGATTTAGGTTTCAGTTGAGGCCTGTTCATTCTATTGTCTTAGGTTTTGGCGGGCTCGTCAAGTTTGATGATTTTAACTTGGTGTTAACTTGTCCTGATGGCTTCCGATTGTTTTCAGGCTTCTAACATCCTGTTTGGGCCTGGGGATATTCAAAAGGTGTCTTGAATTATTCAATTTTGGATGTGTATGTGAGGTTTTGGGTGAGGCTCTTCCTCCTAGGTTGGATTGCAGTGGAAACAATTCCCAGACAGCTTGACTGGGCCCCAATACCCAAAGCTGTCCACTGCCTGGCCACACCCCTCCGCAGCCTGTCTTGTGTCTGTGAAAGGTGTCTTTCCCAACAGTAAGATTCAAAAGTCATTTTCCTCAGGGTTTTTCTTCCCTGATCTTTAAAATGTCCAAAACTGAGGTTTTTACCTCAAATCACTTCACTTAGGTCCCATCGTCCCAAATTTGTATGAAAAATCCAAAAGTCACCCCCTTTAGGGTTCTGTTTGAGTTTCTGGGGGATTTTGCGAAGCCAACAGGCATGAAGGAGCCCTAGTAAAACTGAAGTCAATGGGAATCGGGGGGAAATCGCTCCACTGGCTGGAGTCATACCTAGCACAAAAGAAGATGGTTGTGGTGGTTGGAGGTCAATCATCACAGCCCCAGGACATCGTTGCAGGAGTTCCTCAGGGCAGTGTCCTAGACCCAACCATCTTCAGCTGCTTCATCAATGACCTGCCCTCCAACATAAGGTCAGAAATGGGGATGTTCGCTGATGACTGCACAGTGTTCAGCGCCATTCACAACTCCTCGGATAATGAAGCAGTCCATGCCCGCATGCAACAAGATCTGGACGATGTTCAAGCTTGGGCTGATAAGTGGCAGGTAACATTCGCGCCACAGAAGTGCCAGGCAATGACGATCTCCAACAAGCAAGAGTCTAACCACCGCCCTTTGACATTCAATGGTATTACCATCGCCGAATCCCCCACCATCAACATCCTGGGGGTTACCATGAACCAGAAACTTAACTGGACCAGCCAAATAAATGCTGTGGCAACAAGAGCAGGTCAGAGGCTGGGTATTCTGCGGCGAGTGTCTCACCTCCTGACTCCCCAAAGCCTTTCCACCATCTACAAGGCACAAGTAAGGAGTGTGATGGAATACTCTCCGCTTGCCTGGATGAGTGCAGCTCCAACAACACTCAAGAAGCTCGACACCATCCAGGACAAAGCAGCCCGCTTGATTGGCATCCCATCCACCACCTTAAACATTCACTCCCTCCACCACCAGCATACCGTGGCTGCAGTGTGTCCCATCTGCAAGATGCACTGCAGCAGCTCACCAAGGCTTCTTCGGCAGCACCTGCCAAACCCACGCACTCTACCGCCTAGAAGGACAAGGGCAGCAGGCGCATATTCTAACTCCCTTTGGGGTAGAGAATTCCAAAGATTAACAACCCTCTGAGTGAAGAAATTCCTCCTCGTCTCAGTCTTAAAAATGGCTTACCACTTATCCTGAGACGATTCCCCCTAGTTCGATGACTCCCCAGCCAGGGGAATCAACTGCTCAGTATCTACCGTGTCAATCAGCCTCAAAACATTACAGGTTTCAATGAGATCACCTCTCATTCTTCTAAACTCCAGAGAGTATGAAGCGTAAAGGTAACATTGAGAGTGAAAATTTCCCTTTTACCCAATGTCTACTGTACATGTACAAGAACAGAGTAAAGCTCCCTCTACATTGTCCAATCAAACACTGCCAGGGCAGGTACAGCACAGGTTAGATACAGAGTAAAGCTCCCTCTACACTGTCCCATCAAACACTCCCAGGGCAGGTACAGCATGGGTTATATACAAAGTAAAGCTCCCTCTACACAGTCCCATCAAACACTCCCAGGGCAGGTAGAGCACAGGTTAGATACAGAGTAAAGCTCCCTCCACACTGTCCCATCAAACACTCCCAGGGCAGGTACAGCATGGATTAGATACAGAGTAAAGCTCCTTCTACACTGTCCCATCAAACACTCCCAGCGCAGGTACAGCACGGGTTATATACAGAGTAAAGCTCCCTCTACACTGTCCCATCAAACACTGCCAGGGCAGGTACAGCATGGGTTAGATACAGAGTAAAGCTCCCTCTACACTGTCCCATCAAACACTACCAGGGCAGGTACAGCACGGGGTTAGATACAGAGTAAAGCTCCCTCCACACTGTCCCATCAAACACTCCCAGGGCAGGTACAGCACGGGTTAGATACGGAGTAAAGCTCCCTCTACACTGTCCGATCAAATACTCCCAGGGCAGGTACAGCATGGGTTATATACAAAGTAAAGCACCCTCTACACTGTCCCATCAAACACTCCCAGGGCAGGTACAGCACGGGTTAGATACAGAGTAAAGCTCTCTCTGCAATGTCCCATCAAACGCTCCCAGGCCAGGTACAGCACGGGTTAGATACAGAGTAAAGCTCCCTCTACACTGTCCCATCAAACGCTCCCAGGGCAGGTACAGCACGGGTTAGATACAGAGTAAAGCTCCCTCTACACTGTCCCATCAAACACTCCCAGGGCAGGTACAGCACGGGTTAGATACAGAGTAAAGATCCCTCTACACTGACCCATCAAACACTCCCAGGGCAGGTACAGCATGTGTTAGATACAGAGTAAAGCTCCCTCTACACTGTCCCATCAAACACTCCCAGGGCAGGTACAGCACGGGTTAGATACAGAGTAAAGCTCCCTCTACACTGTCCCGTCAAACACTCCCAGGGCAGGTACAGCACAGGTTAGATACAGAGTAAAGCTCCCTCTACACTGTCCCATCAAATACTCCCAGGGCAGGTACAGCACGGGTTAGATACAGAGTAAAGCTCCCTCTACACTGTCCCGTCAAACACTCCCAGGGCAGGTACAGCACGGGTTAGATACAGAGTAAAGCTCCCTCTACACTGTCCCATCAAACACTCCCAGGGCAGGTACAGCACGGGTTAGATACAGAGTAAAGCTCCCTCTACACTGACCCATCAAACACTCCCAGGGCAGGTACAGCATGTGTTAGATACAGAGTAAAGCTCCCTCTACACTGTCCCATCAAACACTCCCAGGGCAGGTACAGCACAGGTTAGATACAGAGTAAAGCTCTGTTTCCTGTGACTGTGTAGGGCGAGCATTCCTGTCTATCTAACCTGTGCTGTTCTTGCGCTGGGTGTGTTTGGTGGGTCCCGCAAGTCCCGGGTTTCCGTATGCGCTGCGTATGCGCTGAATCCCAGAACTTGTGATCTGGCAAAACTTGACAGATCTTCTGCCTGCGACCCAAAAACAGATTTGCTGGTGCAGAGTTGTGCTGTTTGCCCATTACACCCCAGCAAATGCCCACGAATTTAAATAAAGGAAACTACGATGGTATGAGGCGCGAGTTGGCTAGGATGGTTTGGGGAGCGTTACTTATAGGGTTGACGGTGGATAGGCCATGGCAAACATTTAAAGATCGCATGGATGAACTACAGAATTTGTTCATCCCTGTTTGGCATAAAAATAAAACAAAAAAGGTGCCTCAACCGTGTCTAACAAGGGAAATTAGGGATAGCATAAGATCCAAGGAGAGGACATATATATTGTCCAGACAAAGCAGTAACCCTGAGGATTGGGCGCAGTTTAGGATTCCGCAAAGGAGGACAAAGGGATTAATTAAGAGGGGGAATATAGAGTATGAGAGTAAGCTTGCAAGGAACATAAAAACTGACTGTAAAAGCTTCTATAGATATGTGAAGCGAAAAAGATTGGTGAAGTCAAGCGTTGGTCCTTTGCAGTCAGAATCAGGGGAATTTATAATAGGGAACAAAGAAATGACTGACCAATTAAATACATACTTTGGTTCTGTCTTCACAAAGGAGGACACAAATAACCTCTCAGAGATGTTGGGAAACTTAGGGTCTAATGAGAGGGAGGTACTGAATGAAATCAGTATTTGTAGGGAAATGGTGTTATGGAAATTGATAGGATTGAAGGCCGATAAATCCCCAGGGCCTGATAATCTACATCCTAGGGTACTTAAGGAAGTGGCCCTAGAAATAGTAGATGCATTGCTGGTCATCTTCCAAAATTCTATAGACTCTGGAACAGTTCCCATGGATTGGAGGGTAGCTAATGTAACCCCACTATTTAAAAAAGGTGGTAGAGAGAAAACAGGGAATTATAGACCGGTAAGTCTGACATCGGTAGTGGGGAAAATGCTAGAGTCCATTATAAAAGATGTAATAGCAGAGCACTTGGAAAACAGTGACAGGATCGGACAAAGTCAACATGGATTTACAAAAGGTAAATCATGCTTGACTAATCTACTGGAATTTTTTGAGGATGTAACTGGTAAAATAGATAAGGGAGAACCAGTGGATGTGGTGTATTTGGACTTTCAGAAGGCTTTCGATAAGGTCCCGGATAAGAGATTAACGTGCAAAGTTAAAGCACATGAGATTGGGGGTAAGGTACTGACTTGGATAGAGAACTGGTTGGCAGACAGGAAGCAAAGAGTTGGAAAAAACGGGTCTTTTTCCGAGTGGCAGGCAGTGACTAGTGGGGTACCGTAGGGATCGGTGCTAGGACCCCAGCTATTCACAATATATATTAATGATCGAGACGAGGGAACTAGATGTAATATCTCCAAGTTTGCAGATGACACAAAGCTGGGTGGGCATGTGTGCTGTGAGGAGGATGCCGAGAAACTCCAGGATGATTTGGACAGGTTGGGTGATTGGGCAGAAGCGTGCCAGATGCAATATAATGTGGATAAATGCGAGATTATCCACTATGGTGGCAAAAACAGGAAGGCAGATTATTATCTGAACGGCAATAGATTGGGAAAAGGGGAAGTGCAACGAGACCTGGGTGTCCTTGTGCACCAGTCGCTGAAGGTAAGCATGCAGGTGCAGCAGGCGGTTAAGATGGCAAATGGTATGTTGGCCTTCATAGCGACAGGATTCGAGTACAGGAGCAAGGATGTCTTGCTGCAGTTGTACAGGGCCTTGGTGAGACCACACCTTGAGTATTGTGTGCAGTTTTGGTCGCCTTATCTGAGGAAGGATGTTCTTGCCATGGAGGGAGTGCAGCGAAGATTCACCAGACTGATACCTGGGATGGCAGGAATGACGTATGAGGAGAGATTGGGTCGATTGGGCTTATACTCGCTGGAGTTTAGAAGAATGAGAGGGGATCTCATTGAAACTTATAAAATTCTAACAGGACTAGACTGACTAGATGAAGGAAGGATGTTCCCGATGGCGGGGGAGTCCAGAACCAGGGCTCACAGTCTAAGGATAAGGGGTAAGCCATTTAGGACAGAGATGAGGAGGAATTTCTTCACCCAGAGAGTGGTGAACCTGTGGAATTCTCTACCACAGAAGGTAGTTGAGGCCAATTCATTAAATATATTCAAGAAGGAGTTAGATATATTTCTTAAGGCTAAGGGGATCAAGGGATATGGGGAGAAGGCAGGGACAGGGTACTGAGTTTGTATGATCAGCCATGATCTCATTGAATGGTGGAGCAGGCTCGAGGGGCCGAATGGCCTACTCCTGCTCCTATCTTCTATGTTTAAAAAAAAAAGAACCCTTACGCCTGACAAAAGCAGATGTAGGGCCTGGTTTTACCAGCGTAAGGGTTAATATTTAAAAAAATTTAATTTAACCTTTGTAAAAAAAATACACAAACACTTAAAATTAGTTTATGTGAATTTTGGCATGGATGCAACTTTAGACTGTACCTAATCCGTGCTTTACCTGCCCTGGGTGTCTTTGGCTGGTCTAGATTGAGAGATCTTTACTCTGTATCTAACCCATGCTGTACCTGCCCTGTGAATGATTGATGGGAGAGTGTAGAGTGGTATTTACTTTGTATCTAACTCTTGTCCTATCTGTCCTGTGAGAATTTGATGGGGCAATGTAAAAGGAGCTATACTCTGTATCTAACTGGTGCTATACCTGCCTTGGGAGTATTTGATTGGGCATTGTAGAGGGAGATTTACTCTGTATCTAACCCGTGCTGTACCTGCCCTGTGAGTGTTTGATGGGACAGTGTAGAGGGAGTTTTACTCTGTATCTAACCAGTGCTGTAACTGCCCTGGGAGTGTTTGATGGGACAGTGTAGAGGGAGCTTTACTCTGTATCTAACCTGTGCTGTACCTGCCCTGGGAGTGTTTGATGGGACAGTGTAGAGTGAGCTTTACTCTGTATCTAACCCGTGCTGTACCTGCCCTGGGAGTGTTTGATGGGACAGTGTAGAGGGAGCTTTACTCTGTATCTAACCCGTGCTGTACCTGCCCTGGGAGTGTTTGATGGGACAGTGTAGAGGGAGCTTCACTCTGTATCTAACCCATGCTGTACCTTCCCTGGGAGTGTTTGATGGGACAGTGTAGAGGGAGCTTTACTCTGTATCTAACCCATGCTGTACCTGCCCTGTGAATGATTGATGGGAGAGTGTAGAGGGAGCTTCACTCTGTATCTAACCCATGCTGTACCTGCCCTGGGTGTGTTTGATGGGACAGTGTAGAGGGAGCTTCACTCTGTATCTAACCCATGCTGTATCTTCCCTGGGAGTGTTTGATGGTCATGATGCGGAGATGCCGGTGTTGGACTGGGGTGGACAAAATTGAGAGGTCGCACAACACCAGGTTATAGTCCAACAGTTTTATTTGAAATCACAAGCTTTCGGAGCTATCAATTGCCCCTTCCTCAGGTGAAGTAAATAGATACAGAATCGCCAAAGCATATATAGATAGAGAACAAAGCATGTGTACCTTACAATTGCAGACCACTAAATTAAATCATCCTGACTATCTGCCGAGGTGTGATAAAGTTAATCAGGTCAGCCAGGAAGGTACCACATCAAAGACATAGCAAGATACAACTGAGACAATGAGGTGTAGTCGCAGGGGTTCTAACGTGTCAAAAGCTGCCGTCTGTATGTAAAACGAAAAGCTTTAAAATTTTTACTTTTTTACTGGGAAAATTTTTACTTTTTTACTGGGAATCACATCTGTGAACAAGCCAACGACGACTCAAGTCCGGATCACGTCATGTATCGTGACATAAACCCAAGATCCCGGTTGAGAACGTCTTCATGAGTGCGGAACTTGGCTATCAGTTTCTGTTCGATGATTTTGCGCTGTCGTGTGTTTCGAAGGTTGCCTTGGAGAACGCTTACCCGCAGATCCGAGGCTGAATGTCCTTGACTGCTGAAGTGTTCCCCGACTGGGAGGTAACAATCCTGCCTGGCGATTGTTGCGCGGTGCTCGTTCATACGTTGTCTCAGTGTCTGCATGGTCTCGCCGATGTACCATGCCGCGGTGCATTCTTTCCTGCAACGTATGAGGTAGACAACATTGGCCGAGTCACATGAGTATGTACCATGTACCTGGTGGTTAGTGTCCTGACGTGTAATGGTGGTATCTGTGTTGATGATCTGGCATGTCTTGCAGAGTTTGCCGTGGCAGGGTTGTGTGGTGTCGTGGTCGCTGTTATCCTGAAAGCTGGGTAATTTGCTGCAAACGATGGTACTTCTGAGGTTAGGCGGCTGTTTGAAGGCAAGTAGTGGAGGCGTGGGGATGGCCTTAGCGAGGTGTTTGTCGTCATCGATGACATGTTGAAGGCTGCGAAGAACATGGCGTAGTTTCTCCGCTCCGGGGAAGTACTGGACGACGTAGGGTACCCTGTTGGTTGTGTCCCGTGTTTGCCTTCTGAGGAGGTCTATGCGATTTTTCGCTGTGGCCCGTCGGAACTGTCGATCGATGAGTCGAGCGTCATATCCCGTTCTTACGAGGGCGTTTTTCAGCGTCCGTAGGTGTCCATCGCGTTCCTCCTCGTCTGAGCAGATCCTGTGTATTCGCAGGGCTTGCTGACCTGATTAACTTTATCACACCTCGGCAGATAGTCAGGATGATTTAATTTAGTGGTCTGCAACTGTAAGGTACACATGCTTTGTTCTCTATCTATATATGCTTTGGCGATTCTGTATCTATTTACTTCACCTGAGGAAGGGGCAATCGATAGCTCCGAAAGCTTGTGATTTCAAATAAAACTGTTGGACTATAACCTGGTGTTGTGCGACCTCTCAGTGTTTGATGGGACAGTGTAGAGGGAGCTTTACTCTGTATCTAACCCATGCTGTACCTGCCCTGTGAATGATTGATGGGAGAGTGTAGAGTGGTATTTACTTTGTATCTAACTCTTGTCCTATCTGTCCTGTGAGAATTTGATGGGGCAATGTCAAAGGAGCTATACTCTTTATCTAACTGGTGCTATACCTGCCTTGGGAGTATTTGATTGGGCATTGTAGAGGGAGTTTTACTCTGTATCTAACCCGTGCTGTACCTACCCTGGGAGTGTTTGATGGGACAGTATAGAGGGAGCTTTACTCTGTATCTAACCCGTGCTGTACCTGCCCTGCGTGTGTTTGATGGGTCAGTGTAGAGGGAGCTTTACTCTGTACCTGACCCGTGCTGTACCTGCCTGTGAGTGTTTGGTGGGACAGTGTAGAGGGAGCTTTACTCTGTATCTAACCCGTGCTGTACCGACCCCGTGAGTGTTTGATGGGACAGTGTAGAGGGAGCTTTACTCTGTATCTAACCCGTGCTGTACCTGCCCTGGGAGTGTTTGATGGGACAGTGTAGAGGGAGTTTTACTCTGTATCTAACCCGTGCTGTACCTGCCCTTGTAGTGTTTGCTGGGACAGTGCAGAGGGAGCTTTACTCTGTATCTAACCCGTGCTGTACCTGCCCTGGGAGTGTTTGATGGGACAGTGTAGAGGGAGCTTTACTCTGTATCTAACCCGTGCTGTACCTGCCCTGAGAGTGTTTGATGGGACAGTGTAGAGGGAGCTTTACTCTGTATCTAACCCGTGCTGTACCTGCCCTTGTAGTGTTTGCTGGGACAGTGCAGAGGGAGCTTTACTCTGTATCGAACCCGTGCTGTACCTACCCTGGGAGTGTTTGATGGGACAGTGTAGAGGGAGCTTTACTCTGTATCTAACCCGCGCTGTACCTGCCCTGGGAGTGTTTGATGGACAAAATTGAGAGGTCGCACAACACCAGGTTATAGTCCAACAGTTTTATTTGAAATCACAAGCTTTCGGAGCTATCGATTGCTCCTTCCTCAGGTGAAGTAAATTAGATACAGAATCGCCAAAGCATATATAGATAGAAAACAAAGCATGTGTACCTTACAATTGCAGACCACTAAATTAAATCATCCTGACTATCTGCCGAGGTGTGTTAAAGTTAATTAAGTCAGCCAGGAAGGTACCACATCAAAGACATAGCAAGATACAACTGAGACAATGAGGTGTAGTCGCAGTGGTTCTAACGTGTCAAAAGCTGCCGTCTGTATGTAAAACGAAAAGCTTTAAAATTTTTACTCTGTATCTAACCCATGCTGTCCCTGCCAGTGAGAGCTTGTTGTGAAATTGCAGATTGATCTGATGAAACCTTCATCCATGCCTTTGTTACTTCTTGACTATTCCAATTCACTCCTGGCCGGGCTTACAGCTTCCACCCTCCCTAATCTTAAACTCATCCGAAACTCTGCTGCCCATATTCTAACTCACACCAAGTCCCCTTTCACCCATCACCCCTGTGCTCGCTGACCTACATTGGCTCCAGATCAGGCAACACCTCAATTTTAATATTCCCATCCTTGTTTTCAAATCCCTCCATGGCCTCCTCGCCCCCTCCCTATCTCTGTAATCTCCTTCAGCCCCACAACCCCCCGAGATATCTGCGCTCCTCTAATTCTGGCCTCTTGAGTATCCTTGATTATAATCGCTCAACCATTGGTGGCCGTGCCTTCTGTTGCCTAGGCCCTAAGCTCTGGAATTCCCTGCCTAAACCTCTCCACCTCGCTACCTCCCATTCCTCCTTTAAGACGCTCCTTAAAACCTACCTCTTTGCTCACCTGCCCTAATTTCTCCTTATGTGGCTCGGTGTCAAATTTTTTTGTCTGTTAGTACTCCTGTGCAGCGCCGTGGGTCGTTTTACTACGTTAAAGGCGCTATACAAACACAAGTTGTTGTTGTTGCTACATCCAAGTTTTGTGTCATCTGAAAATGCTGATATTGTGCCCTGTCCACCCACATCCAAGTCATTTATATCAGGAAAAGCAGTGGTGCTAATACCGACCCCTTGGGGAACACCACTGTATACCTCCCTCCAGTCTGATAAAGAACTGTTCGCCACCACTCCCTACGGCTGTTCAGTCGTTAAGTCTATTGAAAGCAGAGATCAACAGATTTTTGTGTTCGAAGGGAATCAAGGGATATGGGGATAGGGCGAGAAAGTGGCGTTGAGGTAGAAGATGAGCCATGATCTTATTGATTGGGGGTGCAGGCTCGAAGGGCTGAATGGCCTACTCCTGCTCCTATTTCTTATGTTCTTATCTATCTTCACCATCAATCACTCCCAGGGCAGGTACAGCTCGGGTTAGATACAGAGTAAAGCTCCCTCTACACTGACCCATCAAACACTCCCAGGGCAGGTACAGCACGGGTTAGATCCAGAGTAAAGCTCCCTCTACACTGTCCCATCAAACACTCCCAGGGCAGGTACAGCACGGGATAGATACAGAGTAAAGCTCCCTCTACACTGTCCCATCAAACACTCCCAGGGCAGGTACAGCACGGGTTAGCTCCCTCTTGAGGGAAGTGGCGGTAGGGATTGTGGATGCATTGGTAATAATTTTCCAAAACTCCCTGGACTCAGCAAAGATCCCGGCAGACTGGAAAACTGCTAATGTAACACCCTTATTTAAAAAGGGCAGTAGACAGAAGGCTGGAAACTATAGAACGGTTAGCCTAACATCTGTGGTAGGTAAAATTTTGGAGTCCATTATTAAGGAGACAGTTACGGGACATTTGGATAATCATAATTTAATAGGACAAAGTCAGCATGGTTTTATGAAGGGGAAGTCATGTTTGACAAATTTGCAGGGTAGATAAAGGGGAACCAGTAGATGTGGTGTATTTAGACTTCCAAAAGGCATTTGACAAGGTGCCACACAAAAGATTATTGCTTAAGATAAAAAATCACGGGATTGGGGGTGGGGTAATAGTCTGGCATGGATAGAGGATTGGCTATCTAACAGAAGGCAGAGAGTTGGGATAAATGGTTCATTCTCAGACTGGCAATCAGTAACTAGTGGTGTTCCGCAGGGGTCAGTGCTGGGTCCCCAACTCTTCACAATCTATATTAATGATTTGGAGGAGGGGACCGAGTGTAACATATCAAAGTTTGCAGATGATACTAAGATGGGAGGGAAAGTAGTGAGTGAGGAGGACATAAAAAATCTGCAAGGGGACATAGACAGGCTAAGTAAGTGGGCAGAGATTTGGCAGATGGAATACAATACTGGAAAGTGTGAGGTTATGCACTTTGGCAGGAAAAATAGTAGAGCAAGTTATTATCTAAATGGCAAGAAACTGGAAAGTACTGAAGTACAAAGGGATCTGGGGGTGCTGGTGCACGAAACTCAAAAGGTTAGTATGCAGGTGCAGCAAGTGATTAAGAAGGCCAATGGAATGTTGGCTTTCATTGCTAAGGGGATAGAATATAAAAATAGGGAGGTATTGCTTCAGTTGTACAATGTATTGGTGAGACCGCACCTGGAATACTGCATACAGTTTTGGTGTCCATACTTAAGAAAAGACATACTTGCTCTCGAGTCAGTACAAAGAAGGTTCACTCGGTTAATCCCGGGGATGAGGGGGTGGACATATGAGGAGAGGTTTGGGTAGATTGGGACTCTACTCATTGGAGTTCAGAAGAATGAGAGGCGATCTTATTGAAACATATAAGATTGTGAAGGGGTTGGATCGGGTGGATGCGGGGAGGATGTTCCCGATGATGGGTGAAACTAGAACTAGGGGGCATAGTCTTAGAATAAGGGGCTGCTCTTTCAAAACTGAGATGAGAAGGAACTACTTCACTCAGAGGGTGGTAGGTCCATGGAATATGCTGCCCCAAAAAGCTGTAGAAGCTACATCATTACATAAATTTAAAACAGAAATAGACAGTTTCCTAGAAGTAAAGGGAATTAAGGGTTACGGGGAGCGGGCAGGAATTTGGACAGGAGTCTAGGTTCGGATCGGTCATGGCCCTGTGGGTAGCATAGCGGTCCCAGGGGCCGAGTAGCCTGATCCTGCTCCTATTTCGTGTGTCCAATTCTGTTAGGTTCAGGAGATGGTTCTGTGATAGTAGATTGGCGGTTAGGATCAGATCAGCCATGATCTTATTGAATGGCGGAGCAGGCTCGAGGGGCCGATTGGCCTACTCCTGCTCCTATTTGTTATGTTCTTCTGTTCTTATGTACACTGTCCCATCAAACACTCCCAGGGCAGGTACCGCACGGGTTAGATACAGAGTAAAGCTTCCTCTACACTGTCCCATCAAACACTCCCAGGGCAGAAGAGCATGGGTTAGATACAGAGTAAAGCTCCCTCTACACTGTCCCATCAAACACTCCCAGGGCAGGTACAGCATGGGTTAGATACAGAGTAAAGCTCCCTCTACACTGTCCCATCAAACACTCCCGGGGCAGGTACAGCACGGGTTAGATACAGAGTAAAGCTCCCTCTACACAGTCCCATCAAACACTCCCAGGGCAGGTACAGCACGGGTTAGATACAGAGTAAAGCTCCCTCTACACAGTCCCATCAAACACTCCCAGGGCAGGTACAGCACGGGTTCGATACAGAGTAAAGCTCCCTCTACACTGTCCCATCAAACACTCCCAGGGCAGGGACAGCACGGGTTAGATACAGAGTAAAGCTCCCTCTACACTGTCCCATCAAACACTCCCAGGGCAGGTACAGCACGGGTTAGATACAGAGTAAAGCTCCCTCTACACTGTCCCATCAAACTCTACCAGGGCAGGTACAGCACGGGTTAGATACAGAGTAAAGCTCCCTCCACACTGTCCCATCAAACACTCCCAGGGCAGGTACAGCACGGGTTTGATACAGAGTAAAGCTCCCTGTACACTGTATCATCAAACACTACCAGGGCAGGTACAGCACAGGTTAGATACAAAGTAAAGCTCCCTCTACACTGTCCCATCAAACACGACAAGGGCAGGTACAGCACGGGTTAGATACAGAGTAAAGCTCCCTGTACACTGTCCCATCAAACACTCCCAGGGCAGGTACAGCACGGGTCCGATACAGAGTAAAGCTCCCTCCACACTGTCCCATCAAACACTCCCAGGGCAGGTACAGCACGGGTTTGATACAGAGTAAAGCTCCCTGTACACTGTATCATCAAACACTACCAGGGCAGGTACAGCACAGGTTAGATACAGAGTAAAGCTCGCTCTACACTGTCCCATCAAACACGACAAGGGCAGGTACAGCACGGGTTAGATACAGAGTAAAGCTCCCTCTACACTGTCCCATCAAACACTCCCAGGGCAGGTAGAGCACTGGTTAGAAAGTGTGTAAAGCACCCTCTACACTGTCCCATCAAACACTCCCAGGGCAGGTACAGCACGGGTTAGATACAGAGGAAAGCTCCCTCTACACTGTCCCATCAAACACTCCCAGGGCACGCACAGCATGGGTTAGCTACAGAGTAAAGCTCCCTCTACACTGTCCCATCAAACACTCCCAGGGCAGGTACAGCACGGGTTAGATACAGAGTAAAGCTCCCTCTACACTGTCCCATCAAACACTCCCAGGGCAGGTACAGCACAGGGTTAAATACAGAGTAAAGCTTCCTCCACACGGTCCCATGAAACTCTCCCAGGGCAGGTACAGCATCGTTTGGACAAAGAGTGAAGTTTCCTCTACAATGACCCATCAAACACTCCCAGGGCAGGTGGACAAACACACAGAAATATATACACACACACACACACTGAAATATATACACACACACACACTGAAATATATGCACACACACACACTGAAATATATACACACACGCACACTGAAATATACACACACACACACACACACACACACTTAAATATACACACACACACACACACACACACTGAAATATAAACAGAAACACACGCACTGAAATATATATACACACACACACTGAAATATACACATGTGCACACACTGAAATATGCACGCACACACTGAAATATGCACACACTGAAATACACGCACAAACACTGAAATATACACACGTGCACGTACTGAAATATGCACGCGCACATACTGAAATATACATGCGCTCACACTGAAATATACGTGCACACATACTGAAATATGTAAGCACACACACTGAAATACACACGCACACATACTGAAATATACACAGGCACACACTGAAATATACACGCGCACACACTGAAATATACACGCGCACACACTGAAATATACACGTGCACACTGAAATATACACATGCACACTGAAATATACACACGCACACTGAAATATACACACACACACGCAGACACACACTGAAATATACACAGGCACACACTGAAATATACACACAAGGCACACATTGAAATATACACGTGCAGACACTGAAACATACACGCGCACACTGAAATATACACGTACACACTGAAATATACATGTACACACACTGAAATGTACACGCACACACTGAAATATACACGCACTGAAATATACACGTGCACACACTGAAATATACACGCGTACACACTGAAATATACACGTGCACACACACTGAAAAATACACACATTGAAATATACAAGCACACCCTCTGAAATATACACGCACACACACTGAAATATACACACAAACACTGAATTACACACGCGCACACACACTGAAAAATGCACACGCTGAAATATGCATGCACACACACTGAAATACAGACGCGCACACACTGAAATATACACATGCGCACACACTGAAATATACACGCACACACACTGAAATATACACGCACACACTGAAATATACACAAAAACACTGAATTACACACGCGCACACACACTGAAAAATGCTCACACTGAAATATGCATGCGCACTCACTGAAATATACACACGCTCACACTGAAATATACACATGCGCACACACTGAAATATACACGCACACACTGAAATATGCACGCACACACATCAAAAAATGCACACACTGAAATACACGCACAAACAATGAAATATACACATGTGCACATACTGAAATATGCACACGCACACACTGAAATATACATGCGCTCACACTGAAATATACATGCGCACATACTGAAATATACAAGAACACACACTGAAATACACACGCACACATACTGAAATATACACAGGCACACACTGAAATATACACGCGCACACTGAAATACACACACACTGAAATATACACGGGCACACACACTGAAATACACACGCGCACACACTGAAATATACACGGGCACACACTGAAATATACACATGGGCACACACTGAAATATACACGCACACACTGAAATATACATGCGCACACACTGAAATATACACACACACTGAAATGTGCACACAAACACACTGAAATACACATGCGCACACTGAAATATGCATGCACATACTGAAATATGCACGCCCACACACGGAAATATACACATGCACACACTGAAATATACATGCACACTCACTGAAATACACAGGCGCACACAGTGAAATATACATGCACACATTGAAATATACACGCGCACACACTGAAAAATACACACACTGAAATATAAACGCACACACACACTGAAATACACATGCGCCCACTGAAATATGCATGCACATACTGAAATATGCACGTGCACACACGGAAATATACACATGCACACACTGAAATATACATGCACACTCACTGAAATACACACGCGCACACACTGAAATATACACGCACACACTGAAGTATGCACGCACACACACTGAAAAATATACACACTGAAATATACACGCACACACTGAAATATGCATGCACACACACTGAAATACACACGCGCACACACTGAAATATACACACACACTGAAATGTGCACATGAACACACTGAAATACACACGCACACAAATTGAAATATACACGCACACACACTGAAATATACACGCACACACTGAAATATACATGCGCACATACTGAGATGTACACGCACTCACTGAAATATACACGCACACACTGAAATATACATGCACTGAAATATACATGCACACACTGAAATATATACACGCACACACTGAAATATATGCACACACACACACTGAAATATATATACACACACACACAGAAATATACACACGCACACGCACTGAAATACATGCACAAACACTGAAATATACACACGTGCACATACTGAAATATACAAGCACACACACTGAAATACACACGCACACATACTGAAATATACACAGGCACACACTGAAATATACACGCGCACACACTGAAATATACATGCGAACACTGAAATATACACATGCACACTGAAATATACACACGCACACTGAAATATACACACAACACACTGAAATATACACACGCGCAGACTCTGTAATATACACGCGCACACTGAAATATACACGTACACACTGAAATATACAGGTACACACACTGAAATGTACATGCACACACTGAAATATACACGCACTGAAATATACACGCACACACACTGAAATGCACATGCACACACTGTAATATACACACGCACACACTGAAATATACACGCACACACACTGAAATGCACATGCACACACACTGAAATACACACACGCACACACTGAAACATACACGCGCACAAACTGAAACATACACGCACACACTGAAATATGCACACACTGAAATACCCGCACACACATTGAAATATACACACGCGCACATACTGAAATATACACGCGCACACACTGAAATATACACACGCACACTGAAATATACATGCGCACACACTGAAAAATACACACACTGAAATACACACGCACACACTGAAATATACAGGCACACACTGAAATACGCTCGCACACACACTGAAATATACACACACACTGAAATGTGCACACACACTGAAATATATACACACGAACACACTGAAATACACGCGCACACACGTTGAAATATACACGCACACACCCTGAAATATACACGCACACACTGAAATATACATGCGCACATACTGAAATGTACACGCACACACTGAAATATACCCGCACACTCTGAAATATACACACACTGAAATATACATGCACACACTGAAATATATACACACACACACTGAAATATATACACACACACACACTGAAATATATATACACACACACACTGAAATATACACACGCACACGCACTGAAATATACACGCACACACTGAAATATACACGCGAACACTGAAATATACACATGCACACTGAAATATACACACGCACACTGAAATATACACACAACACACTGAAATATACACGTGCAGACTCTGAAATATACACGCGCACACTGAAATATACACGTACACACTGAAATATACATGTACACACACTGAAATGTACATGCACACACTGAAATATACACACACTGAAATATATACAGAAACACACGCACTGAAATATATATACACACACACACTGAAATATACACATGTGCACACACTGAAATATGCACGCACACACTGAAATATGCACACACTGAAATACACTGAAATATACACACGTGCACATACTGAAATATGCACGCGCACATACTGAAATATACATGCGCTCACACTGAAATATACATGCGCACATACTGAAATATACAAGAACACACACTGAAATACACACGCACACATACTGAAATATACACAGGCACACACTGAAATATACACGCGCACACTGAAATACACACACACTGAAATATACACGGGCACACACACTGAAATACACACGCGCACACACTGAAATATACACGGGCACACACTGAAATATACACATGGGCACACACTGAAATATACACGCACACACTGAAATATACATGCGCACACACTGAAATATACACACACACTGAAATGTGCACACAAACACACTGAAATACACATGCGCACACTGAAATATGCATGCACATACTGAAATATGCACGCCCACACACGGAAATATACACATGCACACACTGAAATATACATGCACACTCACTGAAATACACAGGCGCACACAGTGAAATATACATGCACACATTGAAATATACACGCGCACACACTGAAAAATACACACACTGAAATATAAACGCACACACACACTGAAATACACATGCGCCCACTGAAATATGCATGCACATACTGAAATATGCACGTGCACACACGGAAATATACACATGCACACACTGAAATATACATGCACACTCACTGAAATACACACGCGCACACACTGAAATATACACGCACACACTGAAGTATGCACGCACACACACTGAAAAATATACACACTGAAATATACACGCACACACTGAAATATGCATGCACACACACTGAAATACACACGCGCACACACTGAAATATACACACACACTGAAATGTGCACATGAACACACTGAAATACACACGCACACAAATTGAAATATACACGCACACACACTGAAATATACACGCACACACTGAAATATACATGCGCACATACTGAGATGTACACGCACTCACTGAAATATACACGCACACACTGAAATATACATGCACTGAAATATACATGCACACACTGAAATATATACACGCACACACTGAAATATATGCACACACACACACTGAAATATATATACACACACACACAGAAATATACACACGCACACGCACTGAAATACATGCACAAACACTGAAATATACACACGTGCACATACTGAAATATACAAGCACACACACTGAAATACACACGCACACATACTGAAATATACACAGGCACACACTGAAATATACACGCGCACACACTGAAATATACATGCGAACACTGAAATATACACATGCACACTGAAATATACACACGCACACTGAAATATACACACAACACACTGAAATATACACACGCGCAGACTCTGTAATATACACGCGCACACTGAAATATACACGTACACACTGAAATATACAGGTACACACACTGAAATGTACATGCACACACTGAAATATACACGCACTGAAATATACACGCACACACATTGAAATGCACATGCACACACTGTAATATACACACGCACACACTGAAATATACACGCACACACACTGAAATGCACATGCACACACACTGAAATACACACACGCACACACTGAAACATACACGCGCACAAACTGAAACATACACGCACACACTGAAATATGCACACACTGAAATACCCGCACACACATTGAAATATACACACGCGCACATACTGAAATATACACGCGCACACACTGAAATATACACACGCACACTGAAATATACATGCGCACACACTGAAAAATACACACACTGAAATACACACGCACACACTGAAATATACAGGCACACACTGAAATACGCTCGCACACACACTGAAATATACACACACACTGAAATGTGCACACACACTGAAATATATACACACGAACACACTGAAATACACGCGCACACACGTTGAAATATACACGCACACACCCTGAAATATACACGCACACACTGAAATATACATGCGCACATACTGAAATGTACACGCACACACTGAAATATACCCGCACACTCTGAAATATACACGCACTGAAATATACATGCACACACTGAAATATATACACACACACACTGAAATATATACACACACACACACTGAAATATATATACACACACACACTGAAATATACACACGCACACGCACTGAAATATACACGCACACACTGAAATATACACGCGAACACTGAAATATACACATGCACACTGAAATATACACACGCACACTGAAATATACACACAACACACTGAAATATACACGTGCAGACTCTGAAATATACACGCGCACACTGAAATATACACGTACACACTGAAATATACATGTACACACACTGAAATGTACATGCACACACTGAAATATACACACACTGAAATATATACAGAAACACACGCACTGAAATATATATACACACACACACTGAAATATACACATGTGCACACACTGAAATATGCACGCACACACTGAAATATGCACACACTGAAATACACTGAAATATACACACGTGCACATACTGAAATATGCACGCGCACATACTGAAATATACATGCGCTCACACTGAAATATACGTGCACACATACTGAAATATGTAAGCACACACACTGAAATACACACGCACACATACTGAAATATACACAGGCACACACTGAAATATACACACGCGCACACACTGAAATATACACGCGCACACACTGAAATATACACGCGCACACTGAAATATACACATGCACACTGAAATATACACGCGCACACTGAAATATACACACACACACGCAGACACACACTGAAATATACACGGGCACACACTGAAATATACACACACGGCACACATTGAAATATACACATGCAGACACTGAAATATACACGCGCACACTGAAATATACACGTACACACTGAAATATACATGTACACACACTGAAATGTACACGCACACACTGAAATATACACGCACTGAAAGATACACGCACACACACTGAAAGGCACATGCACACAGTGTAATATACATGCATACACTGAAATATATACACGGGCACACACTGAAATATACACGTGCACACACTGAAATATACACGCGCACACACTGAAATATACACGTGCACACACACTGAAAAATACACACATTGAAATATACAAGCACACCCTCTGAAATATACACGCACACACCCTGAAATATACACGCACACACACTGAAATATACACACAAACACTGAATTACACACGCGCGCACACACTGAAAAATGCACACACTGAAATATGCATGCGCACACACTGAAATATACACATGCGCACACACTGAAATATACACGCACACACACTGAAATATACACGCACACACTGAAATATACACAAAAACACTGAATTACACACGCGCACACACACTGAAAAATGCTCACACTGAAATATGCATGCGCACTCACTGAAATATACACACGCTCACACTGAAATATACACATGCGCACACACTGAAATATACACGCACACACTGAAATATGCACGCACACACATCGAAAAATGCACACACTGAAATACACGCACAAACAATGAAATATACACATGTGCACATACTGAAATATGCACACGCACAAACAATGAAATATACACATGGGCACACACTGAAATATACACGCACACACTGAAATATACATGCGCACACACTGAAATATACACACACACTGAAATGTGCACACGAACACACTGAAATACACATGCGCACACTGAAATATGCATGCACATACTGAAATATGCACGCCCACACACGGAAATATACACATGCACACACTGAAATATACATGCACACTCACTGAAATACACAGGTGCACACAGTGAAATATACACGCACACACTGAAATATACACGTGCACACACTGAAAAATACACACACTGAAATATAAACGCACACACACACTGAAATACACATGCGCCCACTGAAATATGCATGCACATACTGAAATATGCACGTGCACACACGGAAATATACACATGCACACACTGAAATATACATGCACACTCACTGAAATACACACGCGCACACACTGAAATATACACACACACACTGAAGTATGCACGCACACACACTGAAAAATATACACACTGAAATATACACGCACACACTGAAATATGCATGCACACACGCTGAAATACACACGCGCACACACTGAAATATACACGCACACACTGAAATATACATGCGCACATACTGAAATGTACACGCACTCACTGAAATATACACGCACACACACTGAAATATACATGCACTGAAATATACATGCACACACTGAAATATATGCACACACACACACTGAAATATATATACACACACACACAGAAATATACACACGCACACGCACTGAAATACACGCACAAACACTGAAATATACACACGTGCACATACTGAAATATACAAGCACACACACTGAAATACACACGCACACATACTGAAATATACACAGGCACACACTGAAATATACACGCGCACACACTGAAATATACATGCGAACACTGAAATATACACATGCACACTGAAATATACACACGCACACTGAAATATACACACAACACACTGAAATATACACACGCGCAGACTCTGTAATATACACGCGCACACTGAAATATACACGTACACACTGAAATATACAGGTACACACACTGAAATGTACATGCACACACTGAAATATACACACGCACTGAAATATACACGCACACACACTGAAATGCACATGCACACAGTGTAATATACACACGCACACACTGAAATATACACGCACACACACTGAAATGCACATGCACACACACTGAAATACACACACGCACACACTGAAACATACACGCGCACAAACTGAAACATACACGCACACACTGAAATATGCACACACTGAAATACCCGCACACACATTGAAATATACACACGCGCACATACTGAAATATACACGCGCACACACTGAAATATACACACGCACACTGAAATATACATGCGCACACACTGAAAAATACACACACTGAAATACACACGCACACACTGAAATATACAGGCACACACTGAAATACGCTCGCACACACACTGAAATATACACACACACTGAAATGTGCACACACACTGAAATATATACACACGAACACACTGAAATACACGCGCACACACGTTGAAATATACACGCACACACCCTGAAATATACACGCACACACTGAAATATACATGCGCACATACTGAAATGTACACGCACACACTGAAATATACCCGCACACTCTGAAATATACACGCACTGAAATATACATGCACACACTGAAATATATACACACACACACTGAAATATATACACACACACACACTGAAATATATATACACACACACACTGAAATATACACACGCACACGCACTGAAATATACACGCACACACTGAAATATACACGCGAACACTGAAATATACACATGCACACTGAAATATACACACGCACACTGAAATATACACACAACACACTGAAATATACACGTGCAGACTCTGAAATATACACGCGCACACTGAAATATACACACACGGCACACATTGAAATATACACATGCAGACACTGAAATATACACGCGCACACTGAAATATACACGTACACACTGAAATATACATGTACACACACTGAAATGTACACGCACACACTGAAATATACACGCACTGAAATATACACGCACACACACTGAAAGGCACATGCACACAGTGTAATATACATGCATACACTGAAATATATACACGGGCACACACTGAAATATACACGTGCACACACTGAAATATACACGCGCACACACTGAAATATACACGTGCACACACACTGAAAAATACACACATTGAAATATACAAGCACACCCTCTGAAATATACACGCACACACCCTGAAATATACACGCACACACACTGAAATATACACACAAACACTGAATTACACACGCGCGCACACACTGAAAAATGCACACACTGAAATATGCATGCGCACACACTGAAATATACACATGCGCACACACTGAAATATACACGCACACACACTGAAATATACACGCACACACTGAAATATACACAAAAACACTGAATTACACACGCGCACACACACTGAAAAATGCTCACACTGAAATATGCATGCGCACTCACTGAAATATACACACGCTCACACTGAAATATACACATGCGCACACACTGAAATATACACGCACACACTGAAATATGCACGCACACACATCGAAAAATGCACACACTGAAATACACGCACAAACAATGAAATATACACATGTGCACATACTGAAATATGCACACGCACAAACAATGAAATATACACATGGGCACACACTGAAATATACACGCACACACTGAAATATACATGCGCACACACTGAAATATACACACACACTGAAATGTGCACACGAACACACTGAAATACACATGCGCACACTGAAATATGCATGCACATACTGAAATATGCACGCCCACACACGGAAATATACACATGCACACACTGAAATATACATGCACACTCACTGAAATACACAGGTGCACACAGTGAAATATACACGCACACACTGAAATATACACGTGCACACACTGAAAAATACACACACTGAAATATAAACGCACACACACACTGAAATACACATGCGCCCACTGAAATATGCATGCACATACTGAAATATGCACGTGCACACACGGAAATATACACATGCACACACTGAAATATACATGCACACTCACTGAAATACACACGCGCACACACTGAAATATACACACACACACTGAAGTATGCACGCACACACACTGAAAAATATACACACTGAAATATACACGAACACACTGAAATATGCATGCACACACGCTGAAATACACACGCGCACACACTGAAATATACACGCACACACTGAAATATACATGCGCACATACTGAAATGTACACGCACTCACTGAAATATACACGCACACACACTGAAATATACATGCACTGAAATATACATGCACACACTGAAATATATACACGCACACACTGAAATATATGCACACACACACACTGAAATATATATACACACACACACAGAAATATACACACGCACACGCACTGAAATACACGCACAAACACTGAAATATACACACGTGCACATACTGAAATATACAAGCACACACACTGAAATACACACGCACACATACTGAAATATACACAGGCACACACTGAAATATATCGCGCACACACTGAAATATACATGCGAACACTGAAATATACACATGCACACTGAAATATACACACGCACACTGAAATATACACACAACACACTGAAATATACACACGCGCAGACTCTGTAATATACACGCGCACACTGAAATATACACGTACACACTGAAATATACAGGTACACACACTGAAATGTACATGCACACACTGAAATATACACACGCACTGAAATATACACGCACACACACTGAAATGCACATGCACACAGTGTAATATACACACGCACACACTGAAATATACACGCACACACACTGAAATGCACATGCACACACACTGAAATACACACACGCACACACTGAAACATACACGCGCACAAACTGAAACATACACGCACACACTGAAATATGCACACACTGAAATACACGCACACACATTGAAATATACACACGCGCACATACTGAAATATACACGCGCACATACTGAAATATACACACGCACACTGAAATATACATGCGCACACACTGAAAAATACACACACTGAAATACACACGCACACACTGAAATATACAGGCACACACTGAAATACGCTCGCACACACACTGAAATATACACACACACTGAAATGTGCACACACACTGAAATATATACACACGAACACACTGAAATACACACGCACACACATTAAATATACAATGCACACGCACTGAAATATACACACACTGAAATGTGCACACACACTGAAATATATACACACGAACACACTGAAATACACACGCACACACATTGAAATATACACGCACACACCCTGAAATATACACGCACACACTGAAATATACATGCGCACATACTGAAATGTACACGCACACACTGAAATATACCCGCACACTCTGAAATATACACGCACTGAAATATACATGCACACACTGAAATATATACACACACACACTGAAATATATACACACACACACACACACTGAAATATATATACACACACACACTGAAATATACACACGCACATGCACTGAAATATACATGCACACACACTGAAAAATGCACACACTGAAATACACGCACAAACACTGAAATATACACACGTGCACATACTGAAATATACAAGCACACACACTGAAATACACACGCACACATACTGAAATATACACGCGCACACACTGAAATATACACGCGAACACTGAAATATACACATGCACACTGAAATATACACACGCACACTGAAATATACACACAACACACTGAAATATACACGCGCAGACTCTGAAATATACACGCGCACACTGAAATATACACGTACACACTGAAATATACATGTACACACACTGAAATGTAAATGCACACACTGAAATATACACGCACTGAAATATACACGCACACACACTGAAATGCACACCCACACACTGAAATATACAGGCACACACTGAAATACGCTCGCACACACACTGTAATACACACGCGCACACACTGAAATATGCACACGTACTGAAATGTGCACACGAACACACTGAAATACACACGCACACACATTGAAATATACACGCACACACCCTGAAATATACACGCACACACTGAAATATACATGCGCACATACTGAAATGTACACGCACACACTGAAATATACCCGCACACTCTGAAATATACACGCACTGAAATATACATGCACACACTGAAATATATACACACACACACTGAAATATATACACACACACACACTGAAATATATATACACACACACACTGAAATATACACACGCACACGCACTGAAATATACACGCACACACACTGAAAAATGCACACACTGAAATACACGCACAAACACTGAAATATACACACGTGCACATACTGAAATATACAAGCACACACACTGAAATACACACGCACACATACTGAAATATACACGCGCACACACTGAAATATACACGCGAACACTGAAATATACACATGCACACTGAAATATACACACACACACTGAAATATACACACAACACACTGAAATATACACGCGCACACTGAAATATACACGCGCACACTGAAATTTACACGTACACACTGAAATATACATGTACACCCACTGAAATGTACATGCACACACTGAAATATACACGCACTGAAATATACACGCACAGAAATATACACGCACACACTGAAATATGCACGCACACACATCGAAAAATGCACACACTGAAATACACGCACAAACAATGAAATATACACATGTGCACATACTGAAATATGCACACGCACAAACAATGAAATATACACATGGGCACACACTGAAATATACACGCACACACTGAAATATACATGCGCACACACTGAAATATACACACACACTGAAATGTGCACACGAACACACTGAAATACACATGCGCACACTGAAATATGCATGCACATACTGAAATATGCACGCCCACACACGGAAATATACACATGCACACACTGAAATATACATGCACACTCACTGAAATACACAGGTGCACACAGTGAAATATACACGCACACACTGAAATATACACGTGCACACACTGAAAAATACACACACTGAAATATAAACGCACACACACACTGAAATACACATGCGCCCACTGAAATATGCATGCACATACTGAAATATGCACGTGCACACACGGAAATATACACATGCACACACTGAAATATACATGCACACTCACTGAAATACACACGCGCACACACTGAAATATACACACACACACTGAAGTATGCACGCACACACACTGAAAAATATACACACTGAAATATACACGAACACACTGAAATATGCATGCACACACGCTGAAATACACACGCGCACACACTGAAATATACACGCACACACTGAAATATACATGCGCACATACTGAAATGTACACGCACTCACTGAAATATACACGCACACACACTGAAATATACATGCACTGAAATATACATGCACACACTGAAATATATACACGCACACACTGAAATATATGCACACACACACACTGAAATATATATACACACACACACAGAAATATACACACGCACACGCACTGAAATACACGCACAAACACTGAAATATACACACGTGCACATACTGAAATATACAAGCACACACACTGAAATACACACGCACACATACTGAAATATACACAGGCACACACTGAAATATATCGCGCACACACTGAAATATACATGCGAACACTGAAATATACACATGCACACTGAAATATACACACGCACACTGAAATATACACACAACACACTGAAATATACACACGCGCAGACTCTGTAATATACACGCGCACACTGAAATATACACGTACACACTGAAATATACAGGTACACACACTGAAATGTACATGCACACACTGAAATATACACACGCACTGAAATATACACGCACACACACTGAAATGCACATGCACACAGTGTAATATACACACGCACACACTGAAATATACACGCACACACACTGAAATGCACATGCACACACACTGAAATACACACACGCACACACTGAAACATACACGCGCACAAACTGAAACATACACGCACACACTGAAATATGCACACACTGAAATACACGCACACACATTGAAATATACACACGCGCACATACTGAAATATACACGCGCACATACTGAAATATACACACGCACACTGAAATATACATGCGCACACACTGAAAAATACACACACTGAAATACACACGCACACACTGAAATATACAGGCACACACTGAAATACGCTCGCACACACACTGAAATATACACACACACTGAAATGTGCACACACACTGAAATATATACACACGAACACACTGAAATACACACGCACACACATTAAATATACAATGCACACGCACTGAAATATACACACACTGAAATGTGCACACACACTGAAATATATACACACGAACACACTGAAATACACACGCACACACATTGAAATATACACGCACACACCCTGAAATATACACGCACACACTGAAATATACATGCGCACATACTGAAATGTACACGCACACACTGAAATATACCCGCACACTCTGAAATATACACGCACTGAAATATACATGCACACACTGAAATATATACACACACACACTGAAATATATACACACACACACACACTGAAATATATATACACACACACACTGAAATATACACACGCACATGCACTGAAATATACATGCACACACACTGAAAAATGCACACACTGAAATACACGCACAAACACTGAAATATACACACGTGCACATACTGAAATATACAAGCACACACACTGAAATACACACGCACACATACTGAAATATACACGCGCACACACTGAAATATACACGCGAACACTGAAATATACACATGCACACTGAAATATACACACGCACACTGAAATATACACACAACACACTGAAATATACACGCGCAGACTCTGAAATATACACGCGCACACTGAAATATACACGTACACACTGAAATATACATGTACACACACTGAAATGTAAATGCACACACTGAAATATACACGCACTGAAATATACACGCACACACACTGAAATGCACACCCACACACTGAAATATACAGGCACACACTGAAATACGCTCGCACACACACTGTAATACACACGCGCACACACTGAAATATGCACACGTACTGAAATGTGCACACGAACACACTGAAATACACACGCACACACATTGAAATATACACGCACACACCCTGAAATATACACGCACACACTGAAATATACATGCGCACATACTGAAATGTACACGCACACACTGAAATATACCCGCACACTCTGAAATATACACGCACTGAAATATACATGCACACACTGAAATATATACACACACACACTGAAATATATACACACACACACACTGAAATATATATACACACACACACTGAAATATACACACGCACACGCACTGAAATATACACGCACACACACTGAAAAATGCACACACTGAAATACACGCACAAACACTGAAATATACACACGTGCACATACTGAAATATACAAGCACACACACTGAAATACACACGCACACATACTGAAATATACACGCGCACACACTGAAATATACACGCGAACACTGAAATATACACATGCACACTGAAATATACACACACACACTGAAATATACACACAACACACTGAAATATACACGCGCACACTGAAATATACACGCGCACACTGAAATTTACACGTACACACTGAAATATACATGTACACCCACTGAAATGTACATGCACACACTGAAATATACACGCACTGAAATATACACGCACAGAAATATACACGCACACACACTGAAATGCACATGCACACAGTGTAATATACACACGCACACACTGAAATATACACGCTCACACACTTATATACACAAGCGCACATGCTGAAATATACACGTGCACACACTGAAATATACACACGCACACTGAAATATACACGCGCACACACTGAAAAATACACACACTGAAATACACACCCACACACTGAAATATACAGGCACACACTGAAATACGCTCGCACACACACTGTAATACACACGCGCACACACTGAAATATGCACATGTACTGAAATGTGCACACGAACACACTGAAATACACACACACACATTGAAATATACACGCACACACACTGAAATATACACGCACACACTGAAATATACACGCGCACATACTGAAATGTACACGCACTCACTGAAATATACACGCACTCTGAAATATACATGCACTGAAATATACATGCACACACTGAAATATATACACACGAACACACTGAAATACACACGCACACACATTGAAATATACACGCACACACACTTGAATATACATGCACATACTGAAATATATACACACGAACACATTGAAATATATACACACGAACAGACTGAAATACACACGCACACACTGAAATATACACGCACACTCTGAAATATACACGCACTGAAATATACATGCACACACTGAAATATACACGCACACTCTGAAATATACACGCACTGAAATATACACGCACACACTGAAATATATTCACACACACACTGAAATATATACACACACACACTGAAATATATATACACACACACACACAGAAATATACACACGCACACGCACTGAAATATACACGCACACACACTGAAAAATGCACACACTGAAATACACGCACAAACACTGAAATATACACACGTGCACATACTGAAATATACAAGCACACACACTGAAATACACACGCACACATACTGAAATATACACGCGCACACACTGAAATATACACGCGAACACTGAAATATACACATGCACACTGAAATATACACACGCACACTGAAATATACACACAACACACTGAAATATACACGCGCAGACTCTGAAATATACACGCGCACACTGAAATATACACGTACACACTGAAATATACATGTACACACACTGAAATGTAAATGCACACACTGAAATATACACGCACTGAAATATACACGCACACACACTGAAATGCACACCCACACACTGAAATATACAGGCACACACTGAAATACGCTCGCACACACACTGTAATACACACGCGCACACACTGAAATATGCACACGTACTGAAATGTGCACACGAACACACTGAAATACACACGCACACACATTGAAATATACACGCACACACCCTGAAATATACACGCACACACTGAAATATACATGCGCACATACTGAAATGTACACGCACACACTGAAATATACCCGCACACTCTGAAATATACACGCACTGAAATATACATGCACACACTGAAATATATACACACACACACTGAAATATATACACACACACACACTGAAATATATATACACACACACACTGAAATATACACACGCACACGCACTGAAATATACACGCACACACACTGAAAAATGCACACACTGAAATACACGCACAAACACTGAAATATACACACGTGCACATACTGAAATATACAAGCACACACACTGAAATACACACGCACACATACTGAAATATACACGCGCACACACTGAAATATACACGCGAACACTGAAATATACACATGCACACTGAAATATACACACGCACACTGAAATATACACACAACACACTGAAATATACACGCGCACACTGAAATATACACGCGCACACTGAAATTTACACGTACACACTGAAATATACATGTACACCCACTGAAATGTACATGCACACACTGAAATATACATGCACTGAAATATACATGCACAGAAATATACACGCACACACACTGAAATGCACATGCACACAGTGTAATATACACACGCACACACTGAAATATACACGCTCACACACTTATATACACAAGCGCACATGCTGAAATATACACGTGCACACACTGAAATATACACACGCACACTGAAATATACACGCGCACACACTGAAAAATACACACACTGAAATACACACCCACACACTGAAATATACAGGCACACACTGAAATACGCTCGCACACACACTGTAATACACACGCGCACACACTGAAATATGCACATGTACTGAAATGTGCACACGAACACACTGAAATACACACACACACATTGAAATATACACGCACACACACTGAAATATACACGCACACACTGAAATATACACGCGCACATACTGAAATGTACACGCACTCACTGAAATATACACGCACTCTGAAATATACATGCACTGAAATATACATGCACACACTGAAATATATACACACGAACACACTGAAATACACACGCACACACATTGAAATATACACGCACACACACTTGAATATACATGCACATACTGAAATATATACACACGAACACATTGAAATATATACACACGAACAGACTGAAATACACACGCACACACTGAAATATACACGCACACTCTGAAATATACACGCACTGAAATATACATGCACACACTGAAATATACACGCACACTCTGAAATATACACGCACTGAAATATACACGCACACACTGAAATATATTCACACACACACTGAAATATATACACACACACACTGAAATATATATACACACACACACAGAAATATACACACGCACACGCACTGAAATATACACGCACACACACTGAAAAATGCACACACTGAAATACACGCACAAACACTGAAATATACACATGTGCACATACTGAAATATACGCACACACACTGAAATACACACGCACACATACTGAAATATACACAGGCACACACTGAAATATACACACGAACACTGAAATATACACATGCACACTGAAATATACACGCACACACTGAAATATACACACAACACACTGAAATATACACACGCACACACTGAAATATACACGCGAACACTGAAATATACACATGCACACTGAAATATACACACAACACACTGAAATATACACACGCACACACTGAAATATGCACGCGAACACTGAAATATACACATGCACACTGAAATATACACACGCACACTGAAATATACACACAACACACTGAAATATACACACGCAGACTTTGAAATATACACGCGCATACTGAAATATACACATACACACTGAAATATACAGGTACACACACTGAAATGTACATGCACACACTGAAATATGCACATGCACACACTGAAATATACACTCACACACTGAAATATACACATGCACACACTGAAATATACACGCACACACACTGAAAAATAAACCCACTGAAATATACACGCACACCCTCTGAAATATACACGCACACACTCTGAAATATACACGCACACACACTGAAATATACACACAAACACTGAAATACACACGCGCACACACACTGAAAAATGCACACACTGAACTATGCATGCACACACACTGAAATACACACGCGTACACACTGAAATATCCACGCACACTGAAATATACACATGCGCACACTGAAATATACACGCACACACTGAAATATGCACACACACACACTGAAAAATGCACATACTGAAATACACGCACAAACACTGAAATATACACACGTGCACATACTGAAATATGCATGCGCACATACTGAAATATGCAAGAACACACACTGAAATACATACGCACACATACTGAAATATACACAGGCACACACTGAAAAATACATGCGCACACACTGAAACATACACACGCACACTGAAATATACAAACGCACACTGAAATATAGGCACACACTGAAATATACACACGCGCACACATTGAAATATACACATGCACACACTGAAATATACATGCGCACACACTGAAATACACACACTGAAATATACACGCACACACACTGAAATACACATGCGCACACTGAAATATGCATGCGCACACACGGAAATATACACATGCACACACTGAAATATACATGCATACTCACTGAAATACACAGGCGCACACACTGAAATATACACGCACACACTGAAGTATGCACGCACACACACTGAGAAATATACACACTGAAATATACACGCACACACTGAAATATACACACACTGAAATATACACGCGCACACACTGAAAAATACACACACTGAAATATACACGCACACACATACTGAAATACACATGCGCACACTGAAATATACACGCACATCCTGAAATACACAGGTGCACAGACTGAAATATACATGCACACACTGAAGTATGCACGCACACACACTGAAAAATATACACACTGAAATATACACGCACACGCTGAAATATGCACGCACACACACTGAAATACACATGCACACACACGGAAATGTACACGCACAGACACTGAAATGTACATGCACACACATTGAAATATACAGGCACACACACTGAAATGTACACGCACACACTGAAATATACATGCACATACTGAAATATACACGCACTGAAATATACATGCACACACTGAAATATACACATACATACTGAAATACACAGGCGCACACACTGAAATATACACGCACACACATACTGAAATACACATGTGCACACTGAAATATACACGCGCTCACACTGAAATATACACATGCGCACACACTGAAATATACACGCACACACTGAAATATGCACGCACACACACTGAAAAATGCACACACTGAAATACACGCACAAACACTGAAATATACACGTGCACATACTGAAATATGCACACGCACACACTGAAATATACATGCGCTCACACTGAAATATACATGCGCACATACTGAAATATACAAGAACACACACTGAAATACACATGCACACATACTGAAATATACACAGGCACACACTGAAATATACACGGGCACACACTGAAATATACACGGGCACACACTGAAATATACACACGGGCACACAGTGAAATATACACGCACACACTGAAATATACACGCGCACACACTGAAAAATACACACACTGAAATATAAACACACACACACACTGAAATACACATGCGCACACTGAAATATGCACGCACATACTGAAATATGCACGCCCACACACGGAAATATACACATGCACACACTGAAATATACATGCACACTCACTGAAATACACAGGCGCACACAGTGAAATATACATGCACACACTGAAATATACACGCGCACACACTGAAAAATACACACTCTGAAATATACACGCACACACACACTGAAATACACATGCGCCCACTGAAATATGCATGCACATACTGAAATATGCACGCGCACACACGGAAATATACACATGCACACTCACTGAAATACACACGCGCACACACTGAAATATACACGCACACACTGAAGTATGCACGCACACACACTGAAAAATATACACACTGAAATATACACGCACACACCGAAATATGCATGCACACACACTGAAATACACACGCGCGCACTGTGATATATACACACACACTGAAATGTGCACACGAACACACTGAAATACACACATTGAAATATACATGCACACACACTGAAATATACACGCACACACTGAAATATATACGCGCACATACTGAAATGTACACGCACACACTGAAATATACACGCACACACTGAAATATACACGCACACACTGAAATATACACGCACTGAAATATACATGCACACACTGAAATATATACACGCACACACTGAAATATATACACACACACACTGAAATATATACACACACACACACAGAAATATACAAACGCACACGCACTGAAATATACACGCACACACACTGAAAAATGCACACACTGAAATACACGCACAAACACTGAAATATACACACGTGCACATACTGAAATATACAAGCACACACACTGAAATACACACGCACACATACTGAAATATACACAGGCACACGCTGAAATATACACGCGCACACACTGAAATATACATGCGAACAGTGAAATATACACATGCACACTGAAATATACACACGCACACTGAAATATACACACAACACACTGAAATATACACGCGCAAACTCTGAAATATACACGCGCACACTGAAATATACACGTACACACTGAAATATACATGTACACACACTGAAATGTACATGCACACACTGAAATATACACGCACTGAAATATACACGCACACACACTGAAATGCAGATGCACACAGTGTAATATACACACGCACACACTGAAATATACACGCACACACATTGAAATGCACATGCACACACACTGAAATACACACACGCACACACTGAAACATACACGCGCACAAACTGAAACATACACGCACACACTGAAATATGCACACACTGAAATACACGCACACACATTGAAATATACACACGCGCACATACTGAAATATACACACGCACACACTGAAATATACACACGCACACTGAAATATACATGCGCACACACTGAAAAATACACACACTGAAATACACATGCACACACTGAAATATACAGGCACACACTGAAATACGCTCGCACACACACTGAAATATACACACACACTGAAATGTGCACACACACTGAAATATATACACACGAACACACTGAAATACACACGCACACACATTGAAATATACACGCACACACACTGAAATATACATGCACACACTGAAATATACATGCGCACATACTGAAATGTACATGCACAAACTGAAATATACCCGCACACTCTGAAATATACACGCACTGAAATATACATGCACACACTGAAATATATACACACACACTGAAATATATACACACACACACACTGAAATATATATACACACACACACTGAAATATACACACGCACACGCACTGAAATATACACGCACACACACTGAAAAATGCACACACTGAAATACACGCACAAACACTGAAATATACACATGTGCACATACTGAAAAATACAAGCACACACACTGAAATACACACGCACACATACTGAAATATACACGCGCACACACTGAAATATACACGCGAACACTGAAATATACACATGCACACTGAAATATACACACGCACACTGAAATATACACACAACACACTGAAATATACACGCTCAGACTCTGAAATATACACGCGCACACTGAAATATACACGTACACACTGAAATATACATGTACACACACTGAAATGTACATGCACACACTGAAATATACACGCACTGAAATATACACGCACACACACTGAAATGCACATGTACACAGTGTAATATACACACGCACACACTGAAATATACACGCACACACACTGAAATGCACACGCACACACACTGAAATGCACACACGCACACACTGAAACATACACACGCACAAACTGAAACATACACGCACACACTGAAATACACGCACACACATTGAAATATACACACGCGCACATACTGAAATATACACACGCACACACTGAAATATTCACACGCACACTGAAATATACACGCGCACATACTGAAAAATACACACACTGAAATACACACCCACACACTGAAATACGTTCGCACACACACTGAAATACACACGCACACACACTGAAATATGCACACGCACTGAAATGTGCACACGAACACACTGAAATACACACACACACATTGAAATATACACACACACACTGAAATATACACACACACACTGAAATATACACGCGCACATACTGAAATGTACATGCACTCACTGAAATATACACGCACACTCTGAAATATACACGCACTGAAATATACATGCACACACTGAAATATATACACACGAACACACTGAAATACACACGCACACACATTGAAATATACACGCACACACACTGAAATATACACGCACTGAAATATACATGCACACACTGAAATATATACACACGAACACACTGAAATACACATGCACACATATTGAAATATACACGCACACACTGAAATATACACGCACTGAAATATACATGCACACACTGAAATATACACGCACACACACTGAAATATACACGCACTGAAATATACATGCACACACTGAAATATATATACACACACACACAGAAATATACACACGCACACGCACTGAAATATACACGCACACACACTGAAATATACACACGCACACTGAAATATACACGCGCACACACTTAAAAATACACACACTGAAATACACACGCACACACTGAAATATACACATGCACACTGAAATACGCTCGCGCACACACTGAAATACACACGTGCACACACTGAAATATGCACACGCACTGAAATGTGCACACGAACACACTGAAATACACACACACACTGAAATATACACGCACACACACTGAAATATACATGCACACACTGAAATATACACGCGCACATACTGAAATGAACATGCACTCACTGAAATATACACGCACACTCTGAAATATACACGCACTGAAATATACATGCACACACTGAAATATATACACACGCACACACTGAGATATATACACACACTGAAATATACACGCACACACACTTGAATATACATGCACATACTGAAATATATACACACGAACACATTGAAATATATACACACGAACACACTGAAATACACACGAACACACTGAAATACACACGCACACACATTGAAATATACACGCACACACACTGAAATATACACGCACTGAAATGTACATGCACACACTGAAATATACACGCACACTCTGAAATATACACGCACTGAAATATACATGCACACACTGAAATATATACACACACACACTGAGATATATACACACACTGAAATATACACGCACACACTGAAATGTACACGCACACACTGAAAAATACACACGCACACTGAAATATACACTAAAATACAGACACACTGAAATATACATGCAAACACACTGAAATATACACACGCACTGAAATATACATGCGCACTGAAATATACATGCGCACTTACTGAAATATACACGCACACTCACTGAAATATACACACGCACTGAAATATACATGCGCACTTACTGAAATATACACGCACACTCACTGAAATATACACACGCGCACACACTGAAATATACACGGGCAAACACTGAAATATACAGGGGCACACACTGAAACATACACACGCACACACTGAAATATACACGCACACAGACTGAAATGCATGCTCATACAATGAAATACACACTGAAATATACACACACACACTGAAATATACATGTGCACACATGGAAATATACACGCATGCACTGAAATATACACGCGCACACACACACACTGAAATACACACGCGCACAAACTGAAATATACACGTACACACTGAAATATGCACGCACAGACACTGAAATACACACGCACACACTGAAATATACTCTCACGCACTGAAATATGCACACATACACAATGAAAAACGCACACACTGAAATACACACGCGCACACACTGAAATATACACGCACACACTAAAATATACGCGCACACACTGAAATACACACGCGCATAAAGTGAAATATACACGCGCACACACACTGAAAAATGCACACACTGAAATACACGCACACACTGAAATATACATGCACACATACTGAAATATACACGCACACATACTGAAATATACACGCGCACATACTGAAATATACATGCGCATACACTGAAATATACATGCACACTCACTGAAATATACACATGCGCACACACTGAATTATACACGCACACACTGAAATATACATGCACACACTGAAATATACACACGCACACTGAAATATACACACGCATACACACTGAAATATACATGCACACAGACTGAAATACACGCTCACACAATGAAATACACACGTGCACACTGAAATATACACGCACGTACTGAAATATACACACACACACACACGGAAATACACACACGCACACACGGAAATATACACGCATACACTGAAATACACACACGCGCACAAACTGAAATATACACGTACACACTGAAATATGCACTCACAGACACTGAAATACACACGCACACACTGAAACATACACGCGCACAAACTGAAACATACACGCACACACTGAAATATGCACACACCGAAATACACGCACACACATTGAAATATACACACGCGCACATACTGAAATATACACACGCGCACACACTGAAATATACACGCACTCACTTAAATATAAACGCGCACACACTGAGATATATATACACACAATGAAATATACACGCACACACTGAAATGTACACGCACATACTGAAAAATACACACGCACACTGAAATCTACATGCGCACTCACTGAAATATACACACACACATACACTAAAATACAGACACACTGAAATATACACGCACACACACTGAAATATACACACGCACTGAAATATACATGCGCACTTACTGAAATATACACGCTCACATACTGAAATATACACACGCGCAAATACTGAAATATACACGCACACACTGAAATATACACGCACACACTGAAATATACACACGCACTGAAATATACACGCGCACATACTGAAATATACACGCGCACATACTGAAATATACACGCTCACATACTGAAATATACACACGCGCAAATACTGAAATATAGACGCACACACTGAAAAATACACGCACACACTGAAATATACACACACACACTGAAATATACACACACACTGGAATGTACACGCACACACTGAAATACACACACACACACACAAAGGGAGCTTTACTCTGTATCTAACCCGTGGTGTACCTGCCCTGGGAGTGTTTGCTGTGACTGTGTAGGGTGAGCATTCCTCTCTAACCTGTATGTACTTGCACTGGGTGTGTTTGGTTGGTCTGGGTAGCGGGAGCTGTACTCCATATCTAACCCGTGCTGTGTTTGCCTTCTGAGAATTTGATGGGACAATGTAGAGGGAGCTTTACTCTGTACCTAACACGTGCTGTACCTGCCTGTGGAAATGTTTGATGGGGCAGTGCAGAAGTATCTAACCCATGCTGTACCTGCCATAACAGAGGCAGGGCGACAGAGAAAGAGAGAGAAAGAGAGAGAGAGAGAGAGAGAGAGAGAGAGAGAGAGCAACTGTGCTGTATCTATTGGGGAGACCAAACGCAGATTGGGCGACCGCTTTGCAGAACACATCCGTTCAGTCCGTAAGGGGGACCCCGAGCTCCCGGTCGCCTGTCACTTTAATTCTCCGCTCCACTCCCACTCTGACCTCACCGTCCTCGGCCTATTACACTGTTCCGCTAATCAGAATAGAGAGAACAGGATAGTGAGATTGAATACGTGGCTTGAGCAGTGGTGCAGGAGGGAGGGATTCAAATTCCTGAGGCATTGGAACCAGTTCTGGGGGAAGTGGGACCTGTACAAAAGGGACGGTCTGCACTTGGGCAGGACTGGAACCGATGTCCTCGGGGTAATATTTGCTAAAGCAGTTCGGGAGGATTTAAACTAATATGGCAGGGGAATGGGAACCTATGTAGCGAAACAGGGGGAAGTAATATGCAGTCAGAAACAAATGTTAGAAGGGTGAGAAACAATAGGGGAAGGCCGAGTAAACAAAGGCAAGAAACACAAAGGGCCATACTAAATCATAAGTCTAAAAGGACAAAGGGGGAAAAATTAGGTCGCGCCCCATTTGGGGCGCAAATATCGTCTGGACGCAAATATTAGCGCCTGGCGCTAATTATCGGCACTGACTGGAAACTTCACTTTTACCGCCCCGGGAGGTGAGTGGAGTGCTAAATCAGGCGCTGCACACCTGTCTTAAGGCGCAAAGGCCAAGGAGTGAGGCGCTAACTCAGAGCGCTGGCGAAGCTCATGTAATGTCAGTCAGCAATGGAACACACACACAATGGAACGGGCCAGTTCTTAAAGGGGATGGTTAATCTTGCTTTCCATCCACATCCTGTTCATTGCAGCCTTGAATCTCGGCCTGGAGAGACTTGCACATCAAATGTGCTGGAAAGAACAATGGAGAGTACCAGGCAAAGAGCTCAGAGTGCAGCTCCACAGTCTCTGCTAAATCGATACAAGGAATGGCAAATCAAAATGAACCTGCAAAGTGCTGCTCAGTACCCAAAACTCCTTCACACAATGTTGAATCTCTCCAGAAGTCTCTCCCTCTCTCTCTCAGAATGCGTAGTTCAAAAATGCCACCAACAATAAAAGACAGGAAGAGGCCCCCTTTAAATAGCGCCCCCCCCAGCCCCACAGCGATTGATAGCGTTCCAGTCTTCTGGTCGTTGGATGCGCCAGGCGGTAAGGCAGGGGGCGCCACTCAATTTCCGCTCCAGGGCGCCACAAGGGCGTTGCACCATGGAATGACGTCACAATCTGCGCGCGCAGGTGGTCGCAGCGGTAAAGTTTAGCGCCGCCGCACAATCTCTAGTTAAGTTCCCGAGCGGCGCAAACATCGCTGCGCCCAGGCGTTAGCGGCTTTGTGCCCCATTAGCACCCTCTTAAGGCGCTAACGGGAGGCGCAACCAACTGAATTTTTACCCCAAAGGATGTTAATAAAACAAGCCTAAAGGCTCTGTGTCTTAATGCAAGGAGTATCCGTAATAAGGTGGATGAATTGACTGTGCAAATAGATGTTAACAGATACGATGTGATTGGGATTACAGAGACGTGGCTCCAGAACAATCAAGGCTGGGAACTGAACATCCAGGGGTATTCAACATTCAGAAAGGATAGAATAAAAGGAAAAGGGGGTGGGGTAGCATTGCTGGTTAAAGAGGAGATTAATGCAATAGCTAGGAAGGACATCAGCTTGGAGGATGTGGAATCAATATGGGTTGAGCTGCAGAACACCAAAGGGCAGAAAACGTTAGTGGGAGTTGTGTACAGACCTCCAAACAGCAGTAGTGAGGTGGGGGAGGGTATGAAACAGTAAATCAGAGGTGCGTGCAAAAAAGGCACGGCAGTTATCATGGGTGACTTTAATGTGCATATAGATTGGGCTACTCAAACTGGAAGCAATACGGTGGAGGAGGATTTCCTGGAGTGTTTAAGGGATGGTTTCCTAAACCAATATGTTGAGGAACCAACTCAAGGGGAGGCCATCCTGGACTGGGTGTTGTGTAATGAGGAAGGACTAATCAGCAATCTTGTGGTACGAGGCCCCCTGGGGAAGAGTGACCATAGTATGGTGGAGTTCTACATTAGGATGGAGAAGGAAACAGTTAAGTCAGAGACCATGGTCCAGAACTTAAATAAGGGCAACTTTGAGGGTATGAGGCGTGAATTGGCGAGGTTAAATTGGCAAGCGATATTTAAGGGGCTATCAGTGGAAGGGCAATGGCAGACATTTAGAGATCGCATGGATGAACTACAACAATTGTACATCCCGGTCTGGCGTAAAAATAAAAAAGGGAAGGTGGCTCAACCACGGCTAACAAGGGAAATCAGGGATAGTATTAAAACCAAGGAAGTTGCATACAAATTGGCCAGAAGTAGCAGCAAACCCGGGGACTGGGAGAACTTCAAAACTCAGCAGAGGAGGACGAAGGGTTTGATTAGGGCAGGGAAAATAAAATATGAAAGGAAGCTTGCAGAGAACATTAAAATGGACTGCAAAAGCTTCTATAAATATGTAAAAAGAAAGAGGTTAGTAAAAACAAACGTAGGTCTCCTGCAGTCGGAAACAGGGGAAGTCGTAATGGGGAACAAGGAAATGGCAGATCAATTGAACAAGTACTTTGGTTCGGTGTTTACTGTGGAGGACACACACAACCTGCCGGAAATAAAAGGGGTCAGAGGATCTGGTAAGAGGGAGGAGCTGAGGGAAATCCTTATTAGTCGGGAAAAGGTATTGGTGAAATTGATGGGACTGAAGGCTGAAAAATCCCCGGGGCCTGATGGTCTGCATCCCAGAGTACTTAAGGAGGTGGCCTTGGAAATAGTGGATGCATTGACGATCATTTTCCAACATTCCTTAGACTCTGGATCAGTTCCGATGGAGTGGAGGGTGGCCAATGTAACCCCTCTTTTTAAAAAAGGAGGGAGGGAGAAAGCAGGAAATTATAGACCGGTCAGCCTGACATCGGTCGTGGGTAAAATGATGGAAGCAATTATTAAAGATGTCATAACAGACCATTTGGAAAGTGGCGACATGATAGGTCCAAGTCAGCATGGATTTGTGAAAGGGAAATCATGCTTGACAAATCTTCTGGAATTTTTTGAGGATGTTTCCAATAGGGTGGACAGGGGGGAACCAGTAGATGTGGTGTATTTGGACTTTCAGAAGGCCTTCGACAAGGTCCCACACAAGAGATTGGTGAGCAAAGTTAAAGCACATGGGATTGGGGGTAATGTGTTGACGTGGATTGAGAACTGGTTGGCACACAGGAAACAAAGAGTAGGAGTAAATGGGTACTTTTCAGAATGGCAGGCAGTGACCAGCGGGGTACCGCAGGGTTCGGTGCTGGGACCCCAGCTGTTTACATTATATATTAATGATTTGGACGAAGGGATTAAATGTAATATCTCCAAATTTGCGGATGACACTAAATTGGGAGGCAGTGTGAACAATGAGGAGGATGCTAGGAGGCTACAGAGTGACTTGGACAGGTTGGGTGAATGGGCAAATGTATGGCAGATGAAGTACAATGTGGATAAATGTGAGGTTATCCACTTTGGTGGTAAAAATAGAGAGGCGGACTATTACCTGAATGGTGGCAGATTAGGGAAAGGGGAGGTGCAACGAGACCTGGGCATCATGGTACATCAGTCACTGAAGGTGGGAATGCAAGTGCAGCAGGCAGTCAAGAAAGCAAACGGAATGATGGCCTTCATAGTAAGGGGATTTGAGTACAGGAGTAGGGAGGTGATGCTGCAGTTGTACAGGGCCTTGGTGAGGCCACACCTGGAGTATTGTGCGCAGTTTTGGTCTCCTAACTTAAGGAAGGACATTCTTGCTATTGAGGGAGTGCAGCGAAGGTTCATTAGATTGATTCCTGGGATGGCCGGACTGACATATCAAGAAAGATTGGGTCAACTGAACTTGTATCCTCTGGAGTTCAGAAGAATGAGAGGGGATCTTATAGAGACATTTAAAATCCTGATTGGTTTAGACAAATTAGATGCGGGCAGAATGTTCCCAATGGTAGGGAAAACTAGAACCAGGGGTCACAGTCTAAGGATTAAGGGGAAGCCATTTAGGACTGAGCTGAGGAGGAACTTCTTCACCCAGAGAGTGGTGAATCTATGGAATTCTCTTCCACAGAAAGTTGTTGAGGCCAGTTCGCTAAATATATTCAAAAGGGAGTTAGATATAACACTCACAACTAAGGGGATCAAGGGGTATGGCGAGAAAGCAGGAATGGGGTACTGAGGTAGCATGTTCAGCCATGAACGCATTGAATGGCGGTGCAGGCTTGAAGGACCGAATGGTCTACTCCTGTACCTATTTTCTATGTTTCTATGTTAATGTCTCTTAATCTCTCCTTTTGTTCTTTCATCCCCTCCCCCCTTTCCCAGCTTTATCCTTGCTTTAAATCTATTTCATTTCCTGCTTTTTCCTCAGTTCTGACGAAGGGTCACAGACCTGAAACGTTAACTCTCTTTCTCTCTCCACGGATGCTGCCCCGCCTGCTGAGTTTTTCCAGCGTCTTCTGTTGTTATTTGTGCTGTATCTACCCTGGGTCTGTTTGGTGGGACTGGGTCAGAGAGAGCTTTAATCTGTATACTCGGGCTGTACAGTACCAGACAGGAGTGAGTCGATCTGTTCTGGAAGTTTTTTAAAATTCCAGATTTATTTAATTTGAAAAGAACAGAATTCAAATTCACAACAGCCACAGGGTGGGATTTGAACTCTTGCTTTCTGTATTGTTAGCCTGGGCCTCCAGAGTGACATCGCCCCGAAACTACCAGACTGGAGAATGGCTAATCTGTGAACAAATGTGAGCAGTCACACAACACCAGGTTATAGTCCAACAGCTTTATTTGAAATCACAAGCTTTCGGAGTGGCTGCTCCTTCGTCAGGTGAAGTCCTGAAGTCAGGTGAAGTCAGGAACAGACCTTCCTTGGCCCTTGTCTGGGCTCTCAGGTTTGTGTACTGCCCCCAGCTCTTGTTGCCTTCATGTGCTTGAAGAGACACGATCTAATTCTCATCCCGTTCAACCAAACAAAATCCACCTCTCTCCTTTCAACAATCCTATTTCCTGCTTCACAGAATCACAGAATCCCCACAGCGCAGATAGAGGCCATTTCGGCCCATCGAGCCTGCACCGACACATATCCCACCCTATCCCCGTAACCCCACGTATTTAATCCCCCCTAACACTAAGGGTCAATTTATCATAGCCAAATCAACCTAACCCGCGCATCTTTGGACTGTGGGAGGAAACCGGAGCACCCCGGAGGAAACCCACGCAGACACGGGGAGAATGTGCAAACTCCACACAGACAGTCACCCGGGGCCGGATTCGAACCCGGGTCCCTGGCGCTGTGAGGCAACAGTGCTAACCACTATGCCACCGTGTTGCCCCTGCAAAGATCTCACACTGTTCTACAATGCGGGAATGTCATGAAACAGTCTCTTTACCCATATCCTAGTCAATTTTAAACACTCAGATCTTTCAGACAGAGAAACTAGATTTAGCCGACAGATTCCAAGCCCTAAATTGAATGGTGAGAAGTCGCACAACACCAGGTTATAGTCCCACAGCTTTACTTGAAATCACAAGCTTTCGGAGCGCTGCTCCTTCCTCAGGTGAAGTGAAGAGATGCATATAGGCACAGCATATATAGTCAGAGAACACTGCCAGGTGATTACAGTTAATCTTTCCAACTGCCCTTTATCACACCTCGGCAGAGAAGATAATCACGGCAATCAAAGGTGTGGATGGTGTCCAAACAGGTCAAAAGACAATGTGGCAGATGCTGGGGTCTGTATGGATGTATTGAATTGTTTAAGATGTAAAAAATGTGACAGAAGTGTCAATCACCTATCAATATTACTCAGTCTCACTTTTATCCATCTCCCTCTGCTGGTGTCTCTCTGTCTCACAGTATTCAGTCTCACTTTTATCCATCTCCCTCTGCTGGTGTCTCTCTGTCTCACAGTATTCAGTCTCACTTTTATCCATCTCCCTCTGCTGGTGTCTCTCTGCATCACCAGAGACAGGGGTAATTAGGAGAGAGCACGAGAATCAGGGGGAATTGGATTGGATTGGAATTGGATGTAATATCTCCAAGTTTGCAGACGACACAAAGCTGGGTGGGAGTGTGTGCCGTGAGGAGGATGCCGAGAAACTCCAGTATGATTTGGACAGGTTGGGTGATTGGGCAGATGCATGGCAGATGCAGTATAACGTGGATAAATGCGAGGTTATCCACTTTGGTGTCAAAAACAGGAAGGCAGATTATTATCTGAATGGCAATAGATTGGGAGAAGGGGAAGTGCAACGAGACCTGGGTGTCCTTGTGCACCAGTCGCTGAAGGTAAGCATGCAGGTGCAGCAGGCGGTGAAGAAGGCAAATGGTATGTTGGCCTTCGTAGCGAAAGGATTCGAGTACAGGAACAGGGATGTCTTGCTGCAGTTGTACAGGGCCTTGGTGAGACCACACCTTGAGTATTGTGTGCAGTTTTGGTCACCTTATCTGAGGAAGGATGTTCTTGCCATGGAGGGAGTTCAGCGAAGATTCACCAAACTGATACCTGGGATGGCAGGAATGACATATGAGGAGAGATTGGGTCGATTGGGCTTATACTCGCTGGAGTTTAGAAGAATGAGAGGGGATCTCATTGAAACTTATAAAATTCTAACAGGACTAGACAGACTAGATGCAGGAAGGATGTTCCCGATGGTCGGGGGAGTCCAGAACCAGGGGTCACAGTCTAAGGATAAGGGGTAAGCCATTTAGGACAGAGATGAGGAGGAATTTCTTCACCCAGAGAGTGGTGAACCTGTGGAATTCTCTGCCACAGAAGGTAGTTGAGGCCAATTCATTAAATATAATCAAGAAGGAGTTAGATATATTTCTTAAAGCTAAAGGTATCAAGGGATATGGGGAGAAGGCAGGGACAGGGTACTGAGTTTGGATGATCAGCCATGATCTCATCGAATGGCGGAGCAGGCTCGAGGGGCTGAATGGCCTACTCCTGCTCCTATCTTCTATGTTTCTATGTTTCTATGAATAAGCAGAGAGCACCAGAAACAAGGGAAAGGAACATCAGAAACAGGGGAATTAGGAGAGAGCACCAGAAACTAGGGGCAATATCAGCTGAGGGAGGGCGGTAGGTGGTAATCTGCAGGAGCTTTCGTTGCCCATGCTTGACCTGAAGCCACGAGACTTCATGGGGTCCAGAGTCAATGTTGAGGACTCCCAGGGCCACTCCTTCCCGACTGTATACCACAGTGCCGCCACCCCTGGTGGGTGTGTCCTGCTGGTGGGACAGGACATACTCAGGGATGGTGATGGAGGAGTTCGGGACATTGGCTGAAAATTATGATTCTGTGAATATGACTATTGCTTGACTAGTCTGTGGGACAGCTCTCCCAATTTAGGCACAAGACCCCAGATTTTGGTGAGGAGGACTTTGCAGGGTTGACTGGGCTGGGTGTGTCGTTGTCATGTCCGTAGCCGGTGCCGAGGTTTTATTATTGTGTTTCGTAGCGGTTTGTTACAATGAGTGTCTTGCTGGGCCATTTCAGAGGGCAGTTAAGAGTTAACCACATTGCTGAGGGTCTGGAGTCACATATAGGCCAGACCGGGTAAAGACGATAGATTTCCTTCCCTAAAGGACATTAGTGAACCAGCTGGGTTTTTACGACAATCCGGTAGTTTCATGGTCACCATTACTGATACTAGCTTTTTATTTCAGATTTATTTAATTGAATTTAAATTCCCAGCCGCCATGGGGAGGGGGGCGGGATTATGATCTCACGTCTCCATAGGCCTCTGGATTACTAGTCCAGTAACATAACTACTCTGCTATGTGTGATTGTATCCGTGCATGAGTGTGTGAATGTATCTGTGAGCATGTGCGTGTGTCTCAATTGTATCTGTGAGTGTGAGTGGGATTGTATCTGTGCATGAGTGAGTGTGAGTGTGTGAAGGTGCGTGTGTGTCTGTAAGTGTGAGTGTGGTTGTGAGTCTGTGAGTGTATGAGTGTGTGAGTGAGTCTCTGAGTGTGTGAATGTGTGAGTGTGAGTGTGTATGTAAGTGTGAGTGTAAG